>OY856409.1:1325440914-1326040914 GCA_963693085.1 Alisma plantago-aquatica
CTTCTCCTTTGCAAGCATGGTGGACGACACCCTTGGAGGAGCTAGCTTGGTGGCCGATCCTGCCTTGGAGCTTTCTTCTTCCTTGGAGCTTGGAGCTTGCTTAAGGCGGGTTGCATAACTCCTAACCCTAACTATACTACCTTCTTTCATGTTCTTATATGTTGCTAGCTTTGTTTCTTGCCTAGTTGTTCTTGTTGGCCGAACCATGTGTTCTAGGGTTCCTTGGTGAGAAATACTCTCTTCTCTCCTAGGTCTTGAGGAGTGAGCTTGAGTCCTAGCATCATGAGCAACACTCCTCTCTCATTTAAGTTGAGAGGTGAGCTTGTGATCTAGTAGCTTGAGAAACACCCTCCTCTCACCTCAGACTTGAAGGGTGAGCTTTGTGGTGGTTGTAAATGTTGCTAAGGTTGTTCCTTGTGTTGCCCGTTTGGTGATTAAGAGATGTGCAAGACCCCTCTCTCATTTAAGTTGAGAGGTGAGCCATCTTCTTGACACTTAAGAGTTTGGTGCCTTGTGCTTGAGGTTAGTGACGAGCTGGTGGAGTTGCATCTTGGTCACCTTGAACGACACATGTGTAATGGTGATGGACGATACCATGGTCTATGTGACGGGTGTCACACTACCACTCTGCCTTGTGACAGCTGATAGACCATGAGTTGGTTGGTTGAACGATAGGTCCTCTGTTAGTTGGTTGAGCTACACCCCTTTGGACGATACCTCTTGTGGAGTACCTTGCCCGATATACACCTGTTCTAGTTGGGGTTTAGTGTCGTTGTGTTTGAGGTGGACGCTGCTGACGGGCGTCATGCTAGTCGATGTTGTGTTGCACGACATGGTGCGCATCACACCCTGCACGGCACGCCCATGGGCTAAGGTGCACGGCAGACCTTGTAGTACAGCATTGCCAGCACGACACAGTGTTATGCGTTTGGCCGATAGGTACTAATGTGTCGGCCGATATGTGATGAGCGTCGTGTGATGGACATTAGGTGAGGGGCCCTGCCCGATATCACTTATGGTGAGGGTTTGTGGTGCTTTTAGTGAGAGTCCTGCCCCTCATATAAATTGACATGCTGAATGGTAATTGATATGGTAAAGCTTGTTTATGTAACGCATATGCCTTTACCCATGTATGTGATCATCTTGATTATTTTTATAAAGTTGAGATAATGGTAAGCATGTAATATGGTTTGCTTTATGATGAAATCTAAGCTCATGATCACAAGTTGAGGCATGATTGATAAAGTATATAGTTATTAATGTTACCCTATATTGATAGCATGATCTTTTTGTTAAAGCCTACGATTATTGGGTACACTAACCATGCAGCTGATGATTAGCCAAGTAAAAGGCTATAAGGAATACATGATGAGTAACATTGCTTGAATAGTTACTCTTGATGATGAGATAACATGTATGATGTGTTTGGATAAACAGTACTTGGGATTGCTATCCCATGATGATGATGAAGCCTTGAGAGGCAGTGGAAATATATGATGAGGGACTGAAATCCCATGGTATGTGATGATCCTTGAGATGGATCTGGATGATTGGAAAGAGGCCAAGTAATAGCATGTAATGTTGGATCCTTATGATGGATCAGGATGATAATGTTGACCTTTATGTTGTTTATTTCCTATTATAGCTTGCATGTTATACAACTTGGTTGAATCTTGCAATCCATATAAAAGACACTAATTAATCACAGTGGAATATACCATGTAGTTTGCCGTGGCCATAGATCCATCATCATCAGGAGTTGGTGATGGTGAAACGGGTTCTCTTACAAGTTAACCCGGAGCGCATATTGTTGAATATGTGAGGTTTCTCCTAGCCTAAATAGTGAGGATTCGAGTGCAGCCATGGTTACAGACTCGGGATATGAATAGAGCATGGTGAACAGGCCCATGGCTCAGGATATGTGATATGGGAGCATGAATGTGTTCATGGCTCAGAGCACGGTGAATAGGCCCGTGGCTCAGATATACTAGCATCGTGACCTGTACTGAGGTGGGCTAGAGGATGGGTAGCCTATGGAACTGACCCTGTGGCTGAGGCCACTTAAGCATGAGACTGCAGTCCTGCTTGTGTTGTACTCATACACTGACTACGAGGTGGGAGGTCGTGGAGTCCGGCTCTTCCATTTGACCTTGTATGGCACCGGCTTTGGGTTTCGCAACCGAAGGTTGGATTTGAGCGGTATGGCTCACTTCCTCAGGGCATAATAATACGTAATCCAACCGAATAGTATTAATTGCTTAAGACAAAACACGGAACATTGGTTGAGGCCTCGCTTGTGTAGTTAATCTTGTTATACATGTAGTCACTTAAACATTTCTCATGCTATGCGATAAGACCTTATAAACCTTATCTTGTCAATCATGTTCCATGAAAGAGAATCTTGGTGTTATGCCTTCTGTACGGCCTGGTAAGCTTGATAGTACAAATAGCTTCACTATATAGACTGCTCTTGTTATACCTTTACCAGATATCTGTTGTTGTTGCCTTATCCTTTTGGTTTTATAGTTTCGGCGGGGAGTTATGTTTCTCACTGGGACAATGTTCAATTGTCTCACCCCGCTGGTTTTCAGGTGTTCGATCTAGACGTGGTGGTGGTCGCGGAGTTGCGGCCGAGCAGCAAGACGAGCAGTAGAAGGCAAGAGATGGATATGCTGTTGTTTTGGCATTTTTTTGTATAGTCTAGAGTCATCCCTGTACTCTCAGGTCCTTGGGAGCGTTTTGGCATTGTTTCACGATGTATGGTTGTTGGTCCTTTGTATATCCTGCTACTGGCCAGATGAGGGCCTTTATATATATACATGACAGGAAATGTGACGTCCTCAGATTTTCTAAAACTTAATCTGATGTGTGATGTCTAAATTGAAACCCTCACCTCAGCGAGAATCCCAATTTAAACACCACACACTAGGCTAAGAAGAAGAAAATCAAGGGAGTCAGAAGGAAACACAGTAGCACATGCACATGAACAATAAACAAAACACAACACATGTTCACCATTCAACATATAATTACAACATGAATTGTTACAACATTTGATATTACATATTGAACAGCAAACTTATACATATACATGTACTACCACTAAACTATAGGATCTTAAGACAACAGGTCCACATGTACATCAGCTCGCTACACAACTCTCTCTATCCTGGATCTTCAAGAGCATAACCACAACCTAAACAAAAGATTACATGCGGTACACGTCAGCACAATATTCAAGAATATTGTACTGAGTACGCCTACGTGTCTTTTTATATACCTCTCATCATATCTTGGCAATAAGATAAAACTAATACTTGGCATCATTAAACAAAATATAAGAAAAGGTGTATAGTTGCACAAAGATATTTGTTACTAGAAGAGAACGCATATTTTAGGCACATTTCCATTATATGTAAACTTGATCAACCACATGCACTATTCTACCAAAGAGATTTAGTGCTCACATGTACTATTCTGCCAAAGAGATTTAGTACTTCATAAATGCACTATTCTGCCAAAGAGATTTAGTGCTCACATGTACTATTCTGCCAAAGAGATTTAGTACTTTCATCAATGCACTATTCTACCAAAGAGATTTAGTGTTATCATATAATGGATCAAATATCTTATGTTTCATGTGTTCATAGAAATAAGTATGGAAAATCATGCAACATATCATACAAGAACAATCATTTCAATCAATATCATATGCCAAGTTTGTACTACCATATAACGCAAGCATATTATATAATAATCCAAGTAAGAGGTAATGACGTACCTTCCAAAGAGATAGATCACAATCACATATTTCTCATGTCAACCCTAACCTTGGTCAACCCTGATTAAGACAAGATTATATACTATCATCAGGTTCTCATCATCTTACATCTCATCTTAACCCTAGTCGTGTTCATTAGGGTTTGCTTATCTCATTATGTTATACACATTATTACTTGTCTTCTTATCTTAGATTTACCATACTGATGTCATTTTCCAGATTACATCTCATTATCAAAGTTCATCATCTGAACATTAGGTTCCAAATCCTTTTTGTGCACATAT
This sequence comes from Alisma plantago-aquatica, assembly GCA_963693085.1. Taxonomy (NCBI): domain Eukaryota; kingdom Viridiplantae; phylum Streptophyta; class Magnoliopsida; order Alismatales; family Alismataceae; genus Alisma; species Alisma plantago-aquatica. The sequence goes on from OY856409.1 coordinate 1,325,444,980, forward strand.
TAACCCTAGGTTACATCATTAACCTAGCTTAGGGTTTTATAACATTTATTAATATTCATCTTCATATAACATGGATTTTGTTCATCATTATGATCTCATAATTAAAATTGAGGTTCAATATACTAATATGAGCTTTCTCTGTAAATTTCATCATTTATAGAGCACGTATGTATTTATTGCATTTTATTAAGGTTATTAGCCCTAATTAGACATATTAGGTAAATTACATAATTTTGTGTATCAACATCACAATTACTGATATACAAAGGATTATAAGCCACATGTATGATTTACTAGCACATTCTCATAATTTTAGGCCAACGTTTGATAATTATTATCCATTAAACTAATATTACATATCTTACATGATATCACTGTGATTTAAGCATAAAAAGGCTGATATGATGGTTTCATATTATTCTACACATTTTTCTGAGAATTTTGGTACCTTACTTGTAATTTTATGATAAGCATGTTAATTACTAGGAATTTTGCAAGATCTGATAATTTCTGAAGGAAATACCTTTTCTAGCCAATCGGCCGTGGCCACGTAGCCACTAAGGGGCGCTCTGCACTTTGGTTGGGTCGGCCAGTTCTCGACGCTTGAAACCGGTTCAAGCGTGATTCAGCTGGTTCAGGGCTCACCCTACTCGTCCCTTTCTTCTTTGCGATCAGCGCAATGTCTCTCTGCTCTCACGCAGACAAGCCCGCCTGGGTCTCTGCTTGTGGAGGCACCAAGGCATGTCTTACCGGTGATCGAACGCTCGATTGGAGCCACAACGACAACCTCTTCTACTCCTTAGGTATTCACAGATCCACCAGGCATCATCTGCACCGCCGACCCTCCTCTCAAGCTAGCTCCTGGGCTCAAGGCCAAGGCGCTCATTGTCTCTCCCCCTTGCACAGGCCGCCGCCGCAGGGGGGACTCTGACAAGCGATCACCTGTTCGTCTATCCTTCTCCTCACCTTCAACAATCTACAGAGCATAAAACCAAGCCGTGCGTCCACCTCGACAGCCCAGGTCTTCCTCCTCGCCTCCTGGTCTGTTCCTGCAGGTGGCGCTGTCGCCCTTGGGTCTCCGGTTGGCGTCGTGCGCCGGCTTGGTGAGATATCGGCGCCTCTCTGCTCTCGTTTTCTCCCTCTTACAGACTCTTCTCGCGATCTATCCTTGGGAGATCGTAGCCGGGCTCCTTCCTGAGTGTGGGCGCCGCCGTGCTCGGCTCCTTTCTTCCTGAATCCATCTCCGGTCTGCTTCATTCTTCGTCTAATAGTGGCCATCGATGTTTGACACCGTGTTGGCGGGGAAGAAGCCTTCTGCTTGGTTGAAGGTGTGCCACCGTCAGCGATGAGTCAAGCTAGTTTTGGCCAGATCGCACTGCCTCCTCCTCGCTTCTGAACAACGTGGTGCAGTCTATCTCTGGCGAGGACCGGTAGCTGGTGATGGAGAGAGAGAGAGTCTGAGTTATAGGTTATTTTCCTTGTTCTCTAGACTAACTGGTCTCTATAAAGGGTCGGTGGAGAGTACTCAATAGGCCTCGAGTTGATGTGGTTAAGAACCCCTCATTTCCACATTGTCCGAGCATCACACATCGTGGGAAGGGTGGTCTATGGAGGATCGGCTATAACCGCAAAAGACATGAAGGTCTTGATGATGTATGATCAACAGGTCCGAGGGCCATCAAAAGCCCCACACCGATTTGATATTTGACCCATGGACTTTAAGAAGCTCGCCACCTTTCCATTTTACACAAGCACTCAATAAAAAGGGGTGTGTGACACCATCTTCATTAGAAGTTTGCCAAAAAGATATTATCATTGTTATGTCATGCACCACAAGCACATTATTTCACTGTGATCATACCTAAATAACTCCATATGGAACATCTAAAAGAATTATTAAACTTTGAACAAAGCTTTATTATTATCCTAGATATATCCCATCAAATATTGGTCTCAAAATATCATTATTTGACCAATCAATTAAGTTTCTCAAATAAGCATAGACTTATGGATCTTAATAATTATATCAACGTCAGTCAACACTCAAACTTCACAAAACACTTAGAAACCTCAAAGTAAGTCAAACTCATAAGATTTGCTTGTCTTACTAGATGTTTAGAGATTCCAAAAGTCCACTCAACACGGTGTAAAACATCGATGGCCGCTGTTGGATGAAGAATGAAGCAAATCGGAGATGGATTCATGAAGAAAGGAGTCGAGCACGGTGGCTCCCACGCTCAGGCAGGAGCCCGGCTACGATCTCCCAAGGATAGATCGCGAGAAGAGTCTGTAAGAGGGAGAAAACGAGAGCAGAGAGGCACTGATATCTCACCAAGCCGACGCACGACGCCAACCGGAGACCCAAGGGCGGCAGCGCCACCTGTAGGAATAGACCAGGAGGCGAGGAGGAAGACTTGGGCTGTCGAGGTGGACGCACGGCTTGGTTTTATGCTCCGGAGATTGTTGAAGGTGAGGAGAAGGATAGACGAACATGTGATCGCTCGTCGGAGTCCCCCCTGCGGTGGCGGCCTGTGTAAGGGGGAGAGACAATGAGCGCCTTGGCCTTGAGCCCATGAGCTAGCTTGAGAGGAGGGTCGGCGGTGCAGATGATGCCTGGTGGATCTGTTAATACCTAAGGAGTAGAAGAGGTTGTCGTTGTGGCTCCAGTAGAGCATTCGATCACCGGCAAGACATGCCTCGGTGCCTCCGCAAGCAGAGACCCAGGTGGGCTTGTCTGCGCGAGAGTAGAGAGACATCGCGCTGATCGCGAAGAAGAAAGGGACGAGTAGGGTGAGCCCTAAACCAGCCGAATCACGCTTGAACCGGGTTCAAGCGCCGAGAACCGGCCGGCCCAACCCAAGTGCAGAGCGCCCCTTAGTGGCTACGTGGCCACGACCGATTGGCTGGAAAAGGTATTTCCTTCAGAAATTATCAAATCTTGCAAAATTACTAGTAATTAGCATGCTTATCATAAAATTACAAGTAAGGTACCAAAATTCTCAGAAAAATGTGTAGAATAATATGAAACCATCATATCAGCCTTTTTATGCTTAAATCACAGTGATATATTGTAAGATATGTAATATCAGTTTAATGGATAATAATTATCAAATGTTGGCCTAAAATTATGAGAATGTGCTAGTAAATCATACATGTGGCTTATAATCCTTTGTATATCAGTAATTGTGATGTTGATACACAAAATTATGTAATTTACCTAATATGTCTAATTAGGGCTAATAACCCTAATAAAATGCAATAAATACATATGTGCTCTATAAATGATGAAATTTATAGAGAAAGCTCATATTAGTATATTGAACCTCAGTTTTAATTATGAGATCATAATGATGAACAAAATCCATGTTATATGAAGATGAATATTAATACATGTTATAAAACCCTAAGCTAGGTTAATGATGTAACCTAGGGTTAATATGTGCACAAAAAGGATTTGGAACCTAATGTTCAGATGATGAACTTTGATAATGAGATGTAATTTGGAAAATGACATCAGTATGATAAATCTAAGATAAGAAGACAAGTAATAATGTATATAACATAATGAGATAAGCAAACCCTTATGAACACGACTAGGGTTAAGATGAGATGTAAGATGATGAGAACCTGATGATAGTATATAATCTTGTCTTAATCAGGGTTGACCAAGGTTAGGGTTGACATGAGGAATATGTGATTGTGATCTATCTCTTTGGAAGGTACACCATTACCTCTTACTTGGCTTATTATATAATATGCTTGCGTTATATGGTAGTACAAACTTGGCATATGATATTGATTGAAATGATTGTTCTTGTATGATATGTTGCATGATTTTCCATACTTATTGCTATGAACACATGAAACATAAGATATCTGATCCATTATATGATAGCACTTAATCTCTTTGGTAGAATAGTGCATTGATGAAAGTACTACATATCTTTGGCAGAATAGTACATGTGAGCATTAAATCTCTTTGGCAGAATAGTGCATTTATGAAGTACAAAATCTCTTTGGCAGAATAGTACATGTGAGCACTAAATCTCTTTGGTAGAATAGTGCATGTGGTTGATCAAGTTTACATATAATGGAAATGTGCCTAAAATATGTGTTCTCTTCTGGTAACAAATATCTTTATGCAACTATACGCCTTTTCTTATATTTTGTTTAATGTTGCCAAGTATTAGTTTTATCTTATTGCCAAGATATGATGAGAGGTATATAAAAAGACACATAGGCGTACTCAGTACAATATTATTGAATATTGTGCTGACGTGTACCGCATGTAATCTTTTGTTTAGGTTGTGGTTATGCTCTTGAAGATCCAGGATAGAGAGAGTTGTGTAGCGAGCTGATGTACAGGTGGACCTATTGTCTTAAGATCCTATAGTTTAGTGGTAGTACATGTATATGTATAAGTTTGTTGTTCAATATGTAATATCAAATGTTGTAACAATTCATGTTGTAATTATATGTTGAATGGTGAACATGTGTTGTGGTTTGTTTATTGTTCATGTGCATGTGCTACTGTGTTTCCTTCCGACTCCCTTGATTTTCTTCTTCTTAGCCTAGTGTGTGTATCCTAAGTGAAAGTGAATGACATCAGTCTAGAAGAGAGAGTAGTTCTAGATTAGATGTCTAGAGCCTTGTTTGGAATATGTGATAGATGGAGTAGATGAAATAAATTTTGATATGATGTAAGTCTTATATAGATGATATAATATGGTTATGATGATTTATGTTTGTCTTTGAGGACATGAGTTAGGTTTGAGGTTTTGAAGTAAGTCTTGATGATGCAAGTAACTAGGATTTTATGAGATAAGATATCTTAAGTTAAGATAGGGTTGTGAGTCAGCATGAGCCTCAAGCTCTTTTACAAAGGAGGACCTCTAGTGTTAGGACCAGTTCCGGGGTTAACTCCAGAGAGAGTGAGACCCGTTGGGAGAAGGTCAGAGAACCTAGACTCCAAGATATGAGAATTCTGAGATATGTGATATGATATGTCCTAAACTAGAATACTCCTGAGTGAATGAGTTGAGTTGCCTAATGCATGATTCCTATAGTTATCTTGAACCCTAGATGTCCTAGGAGGACCAAACCCTAGAGATAGAGAGAGAGGCTCGATATATGTGTGTAAGTGGAAATGAATATGAGTGTCTGCCATCTAGGTGAGGGAGAGAGCCCAAGACCCTGGAGGAGGTAGCTATGTTAGCTTCTGAGAAGCCTCATGCTCGGGTTGGTGGTTTCCCATATGGGAATCTAGTGGTGTGTATATAAGAGGAAGAGAGTTGAGAAATAGTTCTCATGGGTAGAGATCTATGAAGAGTATGCCATAGCATGTTTTGGTTTGTGCTTATGTGGCTAGAGCTTGTGAAGCTATCACTAGTACCAATGAGGTAATTTGATAGCCCTAGATCAGAGAGGAAAGATAAAGAATATGCATATGAGATACTCATATAGTTGAGTTAGCTTAGAGAGACTGAGCATTTAACTACCCTCATGATACGGGTTAGGAGAACCTCAATTGGACTAGATGAAGTTTTAATATATGTTTAATAAGCCACTCACATAAGTTTGTGTAGCACAACCATGATATAATATATGTAAATCAGCTTATCATAATATGTGATCTAATCTTTAGATTTGACATATGGACATGATATGATGGAAAACCTAGAGATGGTTTAATAGATATCAATGCATAAATGGTTAACCATCTACATGAATAATGATGATAATGAAAAATTGTTAATTAATCTTATGATGAATTCACTAGTAAATGATGCAATTCATTATGAGCAATGAAATAAGATCATATGAATGAAACATGTTGCACAAGGTGTTAATCTTAGTGCTTAACAAAGATGGAAAATATAGTTGATAGCTAGCACAACATAATGTTGAGGGCACCTTGACATAATCGGTTAACTTTAGTTAACTTCTTTGGAACGTGATAGTATGATGTCAAATATTAATGCATGAGTTAAGATAAGGAAGAAAATATAACATATGAGGTATGTAATAACTTAACATGAGTTTCTAAACCCTTTTGAAGGGGTAGTTCCCCCTAGATGCTTTAATAGCCTCCTAGAAGTGGTACATATATGTTTTGGACATGATGTTTATGGGAATGTTGCACCTAGAATAATGTCACAGTTATGGATGGCTTAATTTCGAGGACAAAATTTCTTTTAAGATGTATATGATGTGAAAGACTGGTTTTTGACTTAATTTCGAGGATGAAATTTCTCTTAAGGTGTGTAGGATGTGATGGAGTGGACTTTTGGAATCTCTAAACATCTAGTAAGACAAGTGAATCTTGTGAGTTTGACTTACTTTGAGGTTTCTAAGTGTTTTGTGAAGTTTGAGTGTTGACTGATGTTGATATAATTATTAAGATCCATAAGTCTATGCTTATTTGAGAAACTTAATTGATTGGTCAAATAATGATATTTTGAGACCAATATTTGATGGAATATATCTAGGATAATAATAAAGCTTTGTTCAAAGTTTAATAATTCTTTTAGATGTTCCATATGGAGTTATTTAGGTATGATCACAGTGAAATAATGTGCTTGTGGTGCATGACGTAACAAGGATAATATCTTTTTGGCAAACTTCTAATGAATATGGTGTCACACATCCCTTTTTATCGAGTGCTTGTATAAAATGGAAAGGAGGCGAGCTTCTTAAAGTCCATGGGTCAAATATCGAATCGGTATGGGGACGTCACAGGAGATGAACTCATGTGATGGCTTGACAGTTGATCGTCGAAGCTGTGGACACGTATCAAGGCTTGTATATGTTTATATGACATGTTTTTCTATAGGACGAGGACTGGAATGTAATAGTATCACAGTTTATCCATTTTCCGCAATCAGTTTTAATTAACCCGTGTTTTTGATAATCTGTGGTTATGGTGTTTTTCACACGTTTTCACGTAACACCTCGTTGTCTGTGTGATAGTGGGATGTGTTGCCACATAAACACTTTTAGTAATCAAATTAAACATCATTTATGAACAAACTCCTATTCCAAGTGTATTTTATGTGTTTGACCTTATAGGTTCCAAGTTACGTTGGCAACGAATGTCCATAATCAGTTTATGACATCACAAGAAAAGAGTGGTATCTAGAAACACATCATTACTACCCAAGTAAATGGAAAGTTAGAGAACAAATTCAACCTACAATCTGTGTTTGGTGTTACAATATTTGTATAGTTCCTTTGTCACTGATATCCAGATTGAACTCGAGGCATGGAATATTCATCCCCTTCAACATTCAATCTTTGTTCCTTGAACCAGAGCAGATTGTATAAGATATATGTAATATCAATATCACATATTACTCACATGTTTATGGCCATGCATTTCTTAGTTTTTATAATCAAAGTATCCAGGATAACATAATCCTATAGGAGGGACAAACCCCATCTACATCACTCACAGTCATCCATGTGTGTCACACTAGATCCAATCATCACCTTTATGGCAACCCTTATTCAATGTTACGATGGATGATGTCAAAGTAAACTAAACAACATGTGATGAGTGTAGTGATTTTAGGTCTAAGAAACACAATCACCACCAACACTACAAGAGCTATTTTGACCATCAATTATGGTTTTCATGTATCACTCTTATGGTGGGTCTGTTTGATACACTGTTCTCTAACATGTACTTGTGTGTTTGGTTTGATATCACATATCATGACTGATGAGATTCTATCATCAACCAACACACACACTAGTCTTTTGTGTTATTGTTGTCTATCAACCTTCCACAATAGCATCTGACTATGGACATAACAAGAATGTATATACTCTTGGTATCCGTATGATTTCATTGTTCATGTTATCACTTGAAGGCATACATCATTGAGTAATATCATTCTTTCGACATTTATTATGTTAAATCATTATATCATAAGTGAATAAAGCAAAATAAATTGGATGATTGTCTTTATTTAATAATCATATCATTTACAAGTTATGTCATTCCAATTATCATATGATTGGCTCTCTGGGCATACATACCAATATGAACATCTTCTTCATCATAACAAGAATTAAAACTATCCTAATGCTATTAAACATATTACATCGTAATAAGGAAACCTCGAGTTACATTCAAGGGGAGAATAGGAAGGAGAGAATAATAATTTTACACGTAGAAGAGAAGATAGAGGCTCAGTATGAAAATTGAGATGTAAATAGGAATAAACAACCACAACCAATCAAGAACAGACAACTAGGGTTATTGTCTATAACCATGCTACACATACACCATCAAAACCAACTCTTAGGGTGACACGTGTAAATTGCATATATATATATATATATATATGGCTATTTATTTGTTACCCGGCGGGTACTTTTGATCAAGTTACCCGGCAGCATGTTCCCGGTGGCAGGCGCATGTAATTAAGTCCAAGTTACTGTAGCACACGTTCAGCAAAGAAAAAACCCGATCGTCTCTGTCGCCGCCAGCCTGATTCTTCCGGTCTCCCCCCATCTGCCGATCATCTTCGTCATCCGCGGTCGTCTGTGCCGCCGCCAGGCTAATACATCTGGTCTACCCCCATTCGCGATCGTCTGTGCCGCTGCCAGTCTGATCCATCCGGTCTTCCCCCCATTTGCCGATCATCTTCGTCATCTGCGATCGTCTGTGCCACCACCAGGCTGATACATCCGGTCTACCCCCCATCTGCTGATCATCTACGTCATTCGCGGTCGTCTGTGCCGCCGCCAGGCTGATACATCCGGTCTTTCTCCCATCCGCCGCCAGGCTGATACATCCGCGATCGTCTGTGCCGCCGCCAGGCTGATACATCTGGTCTTCCCCCCATTTACCGATCATCTTCGTCATCCAAGATCGTCTGTGCCGCCTCCTGGCTGATACATCCGGTCTTCCTCCCATCTGTCGATCATCTACCCCCCATCTGCCGCTTAACGCCCTGCATATGTAATTCCGCCTCTGATTCCAACTTGGCGTATTTCAATCTCCATTTTACATTTCTTCCTCAGAAATACCTACATTCATTTCCTCAGAAATACCTCTGATAACGGTTTCCCCTTTTATCAATCTTGCAGAGCAGGACGACTAAGGTGTCTCCCTCTGTCGTTTGTGTATCCTGTGACGGTATCGATTTTCACCAAGTTGATTCCACCATTTAGACCTGCTGTTCTGAAGCTCATGCCGCTGAGGAGGAGGGAGTGGGTGTGGTTGGAGAATTCCCTGCTCTATCTGCATATTCAGGAGCAAATTGTTGTGGAGGGAGTGGAGGTGGTGGGAGAATTCACTGTTCTATCTACATTTGTACGAGCAACAGTTTTTTCAAGCTACATTCAGGTATATTTTGTATTTCTCTTTGTAAATTCATTCAGTTATACTCATTTTTTTTTCTTATCATTTCAATGTTTATTCATCCCTTTATCTTCTGTGGGAAAGAAACCCAATTTTTGTTTCTGCATTGTCGTTTTTGAAGCAGTAACTGGCATTCATGTTTTTATGTTTTGCGTAGTTACTCTCTTTTTATAATTGGTTACTCTTTTGCCTTACCGAGTTACTCTATTGTTATAATTTGTTACTCTTTTGCCTTATCGAGTTACTCTATTGTTATAATTGGTTACTCTTTTGCCTTACCGAGTTACTCTTGTTGTGTTACAGAGTTACTCTTCTGATTTTCCGAGTTACTCTCTTGTTATAATTGGTTACTCTTTTGCCTTACCGAGTTACTCTTGTTGTGTTACAGAGTTACTCTTCTGATCTTCCGAGTTACTCCAACACACTGTCATGGATCCCAGCCTTGATACGGATGCTGCTAATGCAAGTGTCGTCCGTGATGATGATAATCCTCAGTCTTCTCATTCTATTGGTGTTTCTTCTTCGTCACCAGCTGCAGTCCCTAGAGTTGGCCTTCGGTTTGGAAGTCTAGATGAAGGTATATCCTTCTATTCAAGTTATGCTGGAATGAGTGGGTTTAACATCAGGAAAGACGACAATAGATATGAACGAGGAAGTAAGATTCTAATTGCTAAAGATCTGGTTTGTGATAAGCAGGGTAAGATTGGTCGTTCTAAGAGGTCTAGAGGGCTTCTGAGCCCCGTTTGTGATGAAATGGGTAACTTGCAGGATAAGTTGTCAAAGAAGCACAGGCGTTCTGTGAAGAGGTGTGTTTGTGAAGCCATGATACGTTTCACACTGGACAAGTCCTCATCCATGTGGGTCGTGACTGCATTTGTTGAGGAACACAACCATGAACTTGTTGACGTTGCTCATCTCCGTTACCTCAAGTGTAACTCATCTCTTGATGAAACTCAAAAAGAGATCCTTTCTTCCATGAGCCAAGCTAACATACCTGTATCGAGACAAATTGCATTGATAGCATCCGAGTCTGGTGGCTATGAAAATATGACATTTACTAGTAGACAAGCTCATGGACACATCAGTAGCAAGAGGAAAGAGTTGGCCAAATACGACGTCGACATGGTTTTAGATCGCTTTTCTAGTTTCAAAGCCATTGATCCGAAATTCTTCTATAGCTACCAAAAAGACCCCAATTGTTGCCTTACTCATCTGTTTTGGGCTGATCCCATCTCTGTTGAAGACTGCGGGCTGTTCGGGGATGCGATTGTGTTTGAAACCACCTACCGCACCAACAAGTATTCGATGGTTTTTGGAATGTTTGGTGGAGTTGATCACCATCGCAAGACAGTGTTGTTTGCATCTGCTCTGCTGGTCGATGAGAAGTATGACTCATTTGTTTGGGTTTTCAAGCAGTACTTACTTTGTTTTGGCAAAGAGCCGGTTTCCATCATAACTGATCGGGACCCTGCTATGAATGATGCTATCATCTCTGTTTTTCCCAATTGCAAGCATCGCTTCTGCAGCTGGCACATCCTACAGAAGCTTCCCTCCAAGCTTGGTGGCATTCCTAACAAGGACCAGATCATAAGCTTGTTGAATGATTGTGTCTGGAATGTGGATGATGTCGACATTTTTGAAGAGAGGTGGGATTCTGTAATTCAGGAGCATGATTTGTTGTCCATCACCTGGCTTTCTGATATGTATGCGATGCATTGCGATTGGGTTTCGTGCTATATGCAGTCCTCCTTCTTTGCGGGCATGAGGACGACTCAAAGGAGCGAGAGCCTGAATGCATTCATTAGGAGCCATGTGAATAGCAGGAAGACTCTATTTGAACTTGTATGTTCGTTGGAGACTGCGTACTCTCATGTGCGAGAGATTGAAAATTTCAAAGATTTTGATGACGAGTACAGTAACCTCCCTTTGTCATCACTGTGGCCGCTAGAGGAGCAGATGAGAGGTATATATACCAAGTCCATATTTAAGATATTCCAGTCCGAGGTTCACCAAAGTATGGTCTACAATGTAAAGCAAGCTTCAGAAGGTGTCTTTGAGGTGTATCACGTCGGTGGACTTGGAACTCCCCGTATATTGAAGAAAGAGTTATCTAGTGACATTGTTTCCTGCAGTTGCTTCATGTTGGAATTCAAAGGCATCCCTTGCAGGCACATCCTCTCTTATTTGAAAAGTCGTGACTATTGCACTCTTCCTGAGCCTTACATTCTGAAGAGGTGGACTAAAGGGTACAGAGAACACCCTTTGATTTTTGGCAAAGCGTCAGTTAAGCACCCATCCACTGGGAGGACTCTTCATCTTGTTTCTGCCTGCAATTCTATTGTCAACATAGCATTTAGGAACAATGTTGTAGATCTTTGCCATGAAAAACTATTAGCTTTGTGAAAGGAGCTCTTAGATTTGGATCTCCCAGATCCTGGTGCAGGCGCTGGTGCAACCGCTTCTAATACAGCTTCCTCTTCTGCTGTCAAGGTCCATATACCTAGTAGTTGCAAAACTAAGGGAAGACCTAGATCGACTGATGTGAGGTTTAAATCTAGAGTTGAGATTGCACAGTCCAAAAGAGAGAGGCAGTGCAAGAATTGTTTAGAGTTTGGGGTCAACCATGATAGCAGTAACTGCCCTATGAAGAAGTAGTCCATTGCTATTATGGACTGTGTTGTTGCTGTTTGATATTCAATGATTATCCCTGTTGCTGATCGTGTGGTCTGTTGATGCTGGATGTTTTTTAGTGGAGTTTGTAGTTGATTAGCGTGTGAGTGAGGGATATTCAAACACGTAATGGGTTGTTCTTTTTGTCTGTAGTTTTTGTGAAAGTGATTTTGTAACCATCCATGTATTTTTACTTTTGTGTTTTGTAATGTATTTTATGTGTTACATTGAACTCCACCAGCTATATGTATACTTTGATTATGCTTCAAAGAATATGTTTTGATCAAATATTACTCTTTTACAGAATATTTTTTGTTTTATATTCATTGAATACTCTTTTCTTTTGGAATACATATATTTTTGGATTAGTACAATTTTTTTCATGGTTTGTTTAGTGTACTCACGAAATGTCAGTTTTTGCTACTATGCCATACACTGGTAGAGTTACTTTCTGGTTGCTGGAGTTACTTTTTATTTTGTCACAGTTACTCTCAGTAATCTCACAGTTACTCTCAGTGTTATCATAGTTACTCTCACTGCGTATCAGAGTTACTCTTAGTGTTCTCTCAGTTACTCCTTAGTGCTAGCAGAGTTACTCTCAGTATTCTCACAGTTACTCTCAGTGTTATCATAGTTACTCTCACTGCGTATCAGAGCTACTCTTAGTGTTCTCTCAGTTACTCCTTAGTGCTAGTAGAGTTACTCTCAGTATTCTCACAGTTACTCTCAGTGTTATCATAGTTACTCTCACTGCGAATCAGAGTTACTCTCTGATACGCAGTGTTGTCACAGTTACTCTCAGTGTTCTCGCAGTTACTCTCAGTGTTATCATAGTTACTCTCAGTGCGTATCAGAGTTACTCTTAGTGGTCTCTCGGTTACTCTTAGTGTTCTATCAGTTACTCTGAGTGCTATCAGAGTTACTCTTAGTGTTCCACCAGTTACTCTTGGTGCTATCAGAGTTACTCTCAGTGTTATTAGAGTTACTCTTAGTGTTCTCTCAGTTACTCTTAGTGCCAATTGAAAGTATATATAATCAGACAAAAACACTACAGCTAAACATTCAAGATTACAACATTCGAAGCATAAAATGTTATATATTATACAACCAGATCAACTACAAAGAAGGTCCATCAACTGAACATAAAAATACAGAAAAATACAGCCAGATCAGCTATAAAGAAGGTCCATCCCTAGCGATAGATATCATACACACAATTCCCTCCTTTGGAAAGCATAGACATCAAGCCTAAACACACGTTCGTATCTGAGAAGTTCATATTTGTTTTAAATGAGTGAACCTGCAAAGGCAAAGAGAAAAGGCTAAGAGAAAAGGGCACCGGTGCATATCTATTTGTGAAAGGAACGCTGGACAGACGAAGAAGCAGTGTCATCTGCAGATGTTGATGTGTCCGCTGTTGTGGATGAATCAACCTGAATGGGATTTACAAATGATCCTGGTGCTGCTTGGTATATGTCCCTAATGAAGAGTTGATCTGTAGAGTCCTCCGATCCAGAGTATACTTCGTCGCCAGGCATTCTGAAGAGCGGAATAAGCTCAGTTGGTGTTTCTAAGAACTGATTTGTGATCTATGCTGTGATGGTCTGGTGATCAGTTGGCTTGAGGTAGATCATACAACCTTTGCGAAGAGTGAGCTCTGCGATCATCCTTTTCCAGCCCTTAGCAGTTGAAAGTGACCTATTTTTATTCTGCATAAGGGTTATCTGGAAAGACTGGTTTCCGATTAGGAAGGTGGTCTTTCCTGGGTTGATGTGGAAATGGAGATGGTTCCATTCTATAGGAAGTAGAATGGATTCCACTGTCTTGTCGTCAATGGTGTAGTTGATTGGCTGGATGAATGGCTCCATGGTAGGCTGTGAAGAAATGTTAAAGGGGATCTGAGGAGAAGGTCAAAGGGGGTGCTACTGAAATGTTAAGGGGGTTGTCGGTATTTCTTCTGTAAAATTGTACCTTCTATAAACCGTAGCAGTCGCAGATGAAGAAGAGGTGGATATGGAAATGTTGAAGTTCTGAAAGCCCCCCGCTGTGTTGTAAACCGTAGCAGTCGCGGATGAAGAAGAGATTTCCGTCGAGGGTGCTGTGGAGGATGGAGATGTTGAAGTTCTGAAAGCCCCCGCTGTGTTGTAAACCGTAGCAGTCGCGGATGAAGAAGAGATTTCTGTCGATGGTGCTGTGGAGGATGGAGATGTTGAAGTTCTGAAAGACCCCTCCTGTGTTGTAAACCATAGCAGTCGCGGAGGATGGAGATGTTGAAGATCTGAAAGCCCCCGGCTGTATTGTTGGTGCTGCAAATATGTGCAGCAGTGAGAGTAATGCTCTGTGTTGTTGGTGCTGCAAATATGGACAGCAGTGCTCTGTCCTGTTGGGTTGCAAAGATGCCAGCAGCTCTGTGCTGTTGGTGCTACAAATATGGACAGCAGTGCTCTGTCCTGTTGGGTTGCAAAGATGCCAGCAGCTCTATGCTGTTGGTGCTGCAAATATGGACAGCAGTGCTCTGTCCTGTTGGGTTGCAAAGATGCCAGCAGTACTGTGCTGTTCTGACGATACAGCAGTGCACTGTGCTATGTGTATGTGCATTTACATCGTACAGCAGACTCTTGTACATATCTTTATAGCTCTGTGCTCTATTTTCTTCACTTTTCTGGTTCCTTCTTTAATAAAGAATCGTGTACAGCAGACTCCTGAACGTTAGAGTTACTTTTTGTTTTATCACAGTTACTCCTTAGTGCTGTCACAGATGCTCTCAGTGTCCTCGCAGTTACTCTCAGTGTTATCATAGTTACTCTCAGTGCTATCAGAGTTACTCTTAGTGTTCTCTCAGTTACTCCTTAGTGCTGTCACAGATACTCTCAGTGTCCTCGCAGTTACTATCAGTGTTATCATAGTTACTCTCAGTGCTATCAGAGTTACTCTTAGTGTTCTCTCAGTTACTTCTTAGTGTTGTCACAGTTACTCTTAGTGTTCTCACAGTTACTCTCAGTGTTATCATAGTTACTCTCAGTGCTATCAGAGTTACTCTTAGTGTTCTCTTAGTTACTCCTTAGTGCTCTATCAGTTACTCTCGGTGCTATCAGAGTTACTCTTAGTGTTCTACCAGTTACTCTCAGTGCTATCAGAGTTACTCTTAGTGCTATCTGAGTTACTCTTTGTTATCAGTGATTATCAGTGTTATCATTGTTACTTTTTGTTTTATCACAGTTACTCCTTAGTGTTGTCACAGATACTCTTAGTGTCCTCGCAGTTACTCTCAGCGTTATCATAGTTACTTTCAGTGTGTATCATAGTTACTCTTAGTGGTCTCTCAGTTACTCTCAGAAGCAGACATATCTCGATACAGGTATGTTAGCACTGAGAGTAACTCTGATATGTAAAACCACAACAGTCTAACTCAAAGTATATATCTCCATACAAAACCACAATAGTTTTACATTTAAGAACACAAAATTCAAAGCACAAAACGCTATATATTAAACCCAGAAATACTCATATTTTCAATATGATTTAGATCAAACATGTAATTTTCAGGATTTTCACAGTGCACAAGTAATGTATCTCATAGCGGTTACACATCAAAATTACAGAAGCAAAATGTTCAAGTTTTACATTTCAATTAATAATTCAGTATTTCAGCTTAAATCCATCCATTTATCTAGGCTTGAAACAGCTTCTTTATCCATTTTCTTCTCTTCATCTGGTGCTTCTGTCTTCTCTTCTTCTTGTTGCTTTTGATGTTCATCTATTCCTCCCTTGTTTTGCTCAGATGGACCTTCTTTGATGGCTTCATTGTTATCTTTTTGATGTGCTTGTATAGGTTGCAACTCCCCCCTCGCCATCATTCTCTGAAAAATGTCAGCCCTTACGACCGGCATGTCCTCGTAGGTGAAGTCCATTTGTTTTCCATTTACCAGGCATTCTAGGTACTTCATAACGAAGATCCCACAATCAAGTGAGTCTTCTGCCTGTTGTGGACATAGCGGGTACTCCTGTCCCCATTGTGACAGTTGGTCACCTTTTTCTGCCCCCCTGAAGAATTCGTGGACAATACCCACCTGCATTAAAAATTTACAACTCTTATTAATCATCTATCAACAAACATTAACCCTGCCAATCCACTACAAATAGAGTTTCTTTTTATAGATTGCTTACCCATCTATTGAATTCCTTTTTCGACTTGCTATTTCCACTCATTGAGTTATAAGACCGGTGTACTCCTTCCCTGAAACTTGCCTTGTAAAAATGCCAGTGGTTGTCACTGTTCAATATGGTGAACACCGAGTCCATTGTGTCCCAATCTTTCATCGGGACGTTGAATAGTGGAGATAGCATGTCGATCTGCGACATGGTTATGTTTTCAACATGAAACGCCAGCTTCTGCTGCAAATGCAAATTCACATCTATAAGTTTCAATTTTGTGTATATATTTTTGTATTTTTGTTCTTCTTACCAGAGCATATGTGCTCAAGCAGTGCCATGACAGACCCTTCTTTCTCCTTTTACTTGTGGTAGCTTTGAGCATCTGTACAAAGCAGTCCATAACCTGAAAAAAATAACCACAAGATTTCTTTGTTTAGAAAAAAACGACAAGTTCTCAAAGAGTTACACTACTATTTATTAGTTTCTTACTGGTGATTGCATCATTTGATCTTTGTACAGTAGGGTGGCGAGGTCCTTCCCCGTACACCAAGTGTCAACGCTGAATCTCCATTCTTGTTTTGACTTGTCAATCGTTTGTATAGATGTTATACATATTAGTTTTGGATATTGAATAAGCGATGTTTTATATGTGTACACTTGGAAAATTAACAAATTCTCTTACATTTCTTCTAAATTTTCCATGAAGTGGTGGACAATTTCCCTGGATTGTTTTGTTTTGAAATGCTCGAAACCAATGAAGTTTGACAACTTGTGCTGTCAACAACAAAAGAGCACTTCATGTTAGAATCAATCTTCATTTTCTACTAGTTATACTATGTTGATATGTCGTACGGTTACTATAGTCCATCGTATAGTTACTCTTTATATTCTTACAGTTACTCTCAGTGTTATCATAGTTACTCTCAGTGCGTATCAGAGTTACTCTTAGTGGTCTCTCAGTTACTCTTAGTGTTCTATCAGTTACTCTCAGTGCTATCAGAGTTACTCTCAGTGTTCTACCAGTTACTCTCGGTGCTATCAGAGTTACTCTCAGTGCTATCTGAGTTACTCTTAGTGTTACTCTTTATGTTACTACAGTTACTCTACTTCTATCACACAATTACTCTACTGTATTTACACAGTTACCCAACTATTGATATAATTTAAAGGAGATGCAACATTACCTTTTCCTCCCTCCTCTTCTTCACGTTTTTCTCAATGCTGCCTATGATTTGTTGTTCTATCTTTGACAATTTTTTTCTGGGCTCCTCCTTCTGCCCTTCTTCATCGATTATATTCTTTTGCTATTCACATATTTCTTCTGCATCTCGTGCAGATTTTCCTTGGTCCAAACCTTCAGCTGATTTTTCTTTCTTCTCCTCCTCCTTATCATTTTTCTTCCCATCATTCTCATCTTCTGAGTCATTCGGTTGCACATATTTTCTTCTGAGGCTCAGCCTGCCTCACTTCATCGGCTTATCGCCCTTATCCATACCCTCATTATCTACTTTTCTCGTCGAAGCAACATCCTTATTGGGTTCTTGAACATTCCCCGATGAAAACCTTTCAGCAGATTGTTCTAATCCACTGACAGGTGACTGTGATTTGTCACCTTCATCTCCGAATTTTCTCCTCAGTTTTTTGTTCTCCTCTTCCAGCTCGGCTATTCTGTTTTCTAGTTGTTTATTCTCTCTCCGCAGCTCAGTGAATGCTTCAATAGCAATTTTCGTGCATATCTCCTTCTGCATCTTTAGCTCGTCCTCGAGTATTTCAATTCTTCTCACCAGGTTGGAGTCATCAACAGGAACTCCTCTTTGGATGACTGGCTTTGCTGGCGCCTTGTCTGGCTTTTGTTTACTTTTTGCTCTTTTATCCGCAAGGTAGTAGGGCATGTCTTTCATTGTTCTTGCAGCTTGCCAGTTATCCTCCTGTTCTATATTCATACCTTCACAAACCTGTCCATAAAAAAATCAAAAATAGTATTTAACAACGCAAACTTGCAGGATTATGTTATATATTAGTTTTTTTAACAAATAAGAAATATTCTTACATCCTTAGGGTTCACAGCCTCTAAATCCATCAACTTCTCGACCGGCGCAGCCCACTTCTTTATCCTTGGCTTTGCGTCAAGGAACGTTGGCTTTGCCATGTTTGTCATCTCATATGCCCAAACCTACATTTAAACAGAGTGAAAATTCAATGCATATGTAACTGCCCCCCATAGTCATTATTGTAACAATTTTGTAGATGAAAATAATTTCATTCACTTACACATAGGCACATCACACACCCTGTTGTGTAGAGGGTGGTTTTTCCTTTCTCCCCTTTCCTCCTCAGCTGGACATTTTGCTTCGACATCTTCATATTCCTGAAGATGCTCCCATGCACCAGTTTTGCCCAATTCATCTGCGTCGTTTCAGTAACATCGTCTAGGTAGTGCAGTATGTAGATTGGTGTGCAATAGCTGGTGTCTGGGAGTAGGAATGTTGCCAGCAGGTATAACATCCATGCACGACACATGTTCTGGTAGTCCGATGGATCGTCGATACTTGCAAATTGTTGCCAAAGCTTTGCTAAGTTGTCCTTGTGCAGGACATCCTTTTCCCTTAACCTCTTACCGGTGTCCTCTTCATTTCCTTTTTTACCTGTTGTGCTGGAAAATTGTTGCCATATTGATCTCACAATCTCAGAATTTTTCCTAGGTATGATGTCCATACCTTTGCTTGGGATACCTAGAATTACCCCTACATCCTCAACCGTCATCCTTCTTTCCACCCCTCTGGCCAGCAAAAACCTGTATCATCTACATATCTATCTATCAAATCTTCCAGGAGGCATACATCAACCATAAGATTCAGTATCTTTATCATGTTTGCAAATGTCGTCGCCCTCATCATTCTTATCTGATTACTTGTATACACCACGCTCTTGCTGGCTGTGATGTAGCTCTTTAGGTAACACCTGTGGTATAGCCTCTTTATCCCCACTGCAAACATATGAAAAGTGTCATATGATAGTAACAACAATTTAATAAGTTTACAAATCCATTCAATATTACCTTCAGCTGCCTTTTCCTTTCCCTTTTCTTTCTTCCTCCTTATTTCCTCTTCTTCTATCTCGTCAGCAGCCTTATCTGTATCATTAGTTTCTTTGGCCTTCCCTTTCCTTTCACTTTTTTTTCCTACATAGGAATGAAGTTACTCTATATTTTTAGTCTTTCTTAGCTTAACAATATGGTTTTCATATGTCAAACTGATATGTAAAGTGTGCAAATTATGCTTTGTTATATAGTAGTTACTCCAACATTTACTGTAGTTACTCTAGGATATCGTACAGTTACTCTAATGTTCTATATCAGTTACTCTTGGTATCATGTAGTTACTCTTGGTATCATGTACAGTTACTCCAGCATTTACTCTAGTTACTCTAGGCTATCGTACAGTTACTCTTGGTATCGTGCACAGTTACTCCAGCATTTACTCTAGTTACTCTAGGCTATCGTACAGTTACTCTAATGTTCTGTATCAGTTACTCTTGGTATCATGTAGTTACTCTTGGTATCATGTACAGTTACTCCAGTACTCCAACATTTACTCTAGTTACTCTAGGCTATCGTACAGTTACTCTTGGTATCGTGCACAGTTACTCCAGCATTTACTCTAGTTACTCTAGGCTATCGTACAGTTACTCTAATGTTCTGTATCAGTTACTCTTGGTATCATGTACAGTTACTCCAGTACTCCATCATTTACTCTAGTTACTCTAGGCTATCGTACAGTTACTCTTGGTATCGTGCACAGTTACTCCAGCATTTACTCTAGTTACTCTAGGCTATCGTACAGTTACTCTAATGTTCTGTATCAGTTACTCTACTTCTTATAACAATTACTCTTTTAACATGCGTTGTTACTGTCTATACGATATCTTTCTGTTTATTGTTTGTAATGTACATGCTATCATAAATTACCTTGCCGTTCTTTGCTCTCTGCTTTGTCACTCTGAGGTTTTCCAGTCTCGGTAGATCCTTTGCCTTCTTTCTCAGCCGTAACTTGCTTACTTCGTTTTGCTCTTTTCTCGGACGGTTTGCTCATCAGGGGATCTGCAACCCCTCTTTTCTTCCTTTTCGTTTCTGACAGAGGAGTCGCAGAAGCAACCTCCTCCCTTTTCGCAGCTTCCTCTTGCCCCGTTTCACCGGTGTTCACATCCCCTTTCGCAGAAGAAACCTATGTCCCTTTATCCGCTACATCTGTTGTCTTGGGCATCGTAGCCCATTCGGTATCCCCTTTCAGGGTAGCAGCTTCCTCTTGTCCCGTTTCACCGGTGTTCGCATCCCCTTTCTGGCTAGTATGTGATTCTGCGGCCGTCGCTTCTTCTAGTTCATTGGCCATCTTCTCCTCGGCCTGATGGGGCTGCATTTCAAAGTCATTGTCTTCTTCAATCACTGGTCGTAGACTCCTTCTCCACGGCGGCATTGTCGAGGTCTTCCTTGACGCTTTCTTTGTTCTCGTCATATTGAAAGAGGTAACTGATTCGGAATTGAGATGCACAGAGACGTGGAATCGAAGATGATGGAGATGGAGGAGCAAGTAGAGACACAGGAGTTCGGGTCGCCGATGATTTTTGCACGACAGGCAGAGCGATGGCAGCGGGAAGGCAGAACGACGGCAGCGGGAAGGCAGAGCGACGATCTGAGCGAGGGTTTTGGGCAGGTCGCGTGCAAACGCTTTCCGCTATTTTTATTTTTTGAAGTATTTACGGGGCAATGCCACCGTGTCTTCTGTCGGGTAGATTTGGGCTAAGTTACCCGTCGGGCAACAAATTCTATCTATATATATATATATATATATATATATATATATGTATATATATGTATATATATGTATATATATGTATATATATAGTATATGCATATATGTGTGTATATATTATTTGGGATCATATGTGGTATTTAATTGGATATGCACATTAATCATTTTAAGTATTCACATTGTATGCTATAAATAAAAGATGAAAACTAAAATCCAATCATATTGATTAAATACCAAAACATAGTAAATTAACCTGGCTATGATACCACTGTTGGGAAATATGAGTACAAAATAGGTAGTGAAAATAAAAAATTTAAGTGCCATATTCCCCTTTACACAGTTTATCGCGTCAATAACTATGTAATGGGAAGGATGGTTTGTAGGGTTATACCTGGTCTTGGAGAAAGTCTGATGACAATTCTCTTGCAGTAGTGCTCGCCTTTCTTCAAGTCACACCTGGATAGCGCCAACACCAACTTCCAAGTTGATCACCACAAACAAAAGTTGACTTTATCCTCCTAGAAGTAGGCAACAACCTTCTCATCTTATGGTAGTTCACACGGACCACCAAGAACTCCTATCTCTCTAGAAGAATAGACAAGAAGGAGTTCTCCCTTATAGTCTGTGTACTAGCACCAACTTGCTCTCCTATAATTGTTCTCCCTTAATATCCCCCTCACTTTGTTGGGTAGGACTTGCTCAAGTTCTCTTGATTACCACAACTAGAGAAGACAATAATTGTCATATCTAAATGATGTGTCTGAGAATCCCCCAATATCCCTCTATTTATAGGAGGGTCGTGATCAAGGTTCCCAGTCTGAGCGAGAGTTGAAGGGGATAGAATTTCATGAATTTTTGCATCCTACAAGTAGTGAAATGGTTGGTTCATAGGTGAACCGATCGGTAGTCATGTAAGTTGATAAGTTCAATCTTTGAATCGGCCATTTAATCATGTTTCGCAATCACATTTGTATTGGCAATTAATATTCGATTAATGCAAAACATGACTCGGCAATAATCCTTGATCCAATCGAATTGATCAAGCAAATTGTCGGTTCATGAAACTGAGTCGATCGGTTCACTTCCAGAACTGGTCATCTCATTGACCATATTGCAAATTTTTGGTTTATTGACCTAACTTTTTGAAATGGTCGATTCAATACTTGAACCAGTTGGTTCACAGTTTAGTCAGTCAACATTTAACCAATGTTGTTTAACTTGAATACCTAACTCCTTAGTAATCAAGTTTAAACAACATTCATGATAATCCAAGTGTATCCTATGTGTGTGACCCTATAGGTTCGAAGTTACATTGGCAGTGAATGTCCATAGCTATTTTATGACATCACAAGCAATGAGCGCTATCTAGAAGCACGTCATTGCTACCCAAGTAATTTGGAAAGTTGGAGAACAACTTCAACCTACAATATGTGATTGGTGTTACAATGATTGCATAGTTCCTTTGTCACTAATATCTAGATTGAACTCAAGGCATGGAATCATCATCCTCTCAATGCTCAATCCATGTTTCTTGAACTAGATCAGAATGTATGAGATATATGTGAACCCAATATCATATATTGATTCACATCCGCATGCACATGCTTTTCTCAATCTTGCTTATCATGTGACCTAGATATAAAACTCTTGTAGGAGGGACATATCCCATATGCATCACTCACAAAATTCCTAATGTGTCACAATGCACCCTAACACCACATTTATGGTAACCCTTATTCAAGGTCATGGTGGATGATGTCTAAGTACATCGAACGACATGTGATGAGTATAGTATTTTCAGGTCTAAGAACCACAATCACAACCATCACTATGAGAGATGATTTTGACTACCAATTATATTCTTAAGGTGGGTCTATCTGATACACTATTTGCCTACAAGTATCTATATGTTTGGTTTGATATCATATATCATGACTAATGAGATTATGTCATTAACCAACACACACTCTAGTCGTATGTGTCATTGATGTCTATCGACCTTCCACAATAACATCCGACTAGGGACATAACAAGAATGTACATACTCTTGACATATCTCAAATCTCATTGTTCAGGTCATCAACTCAAAGACATACGTCATTGAGTATTTCTACATTCATTAAGTATCACCGTTATCTCATAACTGAATGGAACATAAGAAATTCGAAGATTGCCTTTATTATTAATCAAATCATTTACAAGATATGCCATCACAATCATCATATGATTGGCTCTCTGTGCATACATACAATTCTTATCTCTATTAAAAATGCCAACCTCACTAAGTCATGTATTGTTAGTTGACATAGTTTAATCTTTATTGTTAGTTCTCTACCAAAAAATCGACATCACACATACTTATCCCTATTACAGAACTCCATCCTCACTAAGTCTTGTGTCGTCGATTTTCCCAGTAGAACCAACAACATAGTTCAATCTCAGTTGTCGATTCTCCACCAATAAATTGACAAATATGTACTTATCCCTATTAAAAAAATGCCAACCTCACAAAGACTTGTGTTGTCAGTTCACCAAGTAAAACTGAACACACAAATCATTATATGTTGTCAGTTTGTCAACCAAAAACCAACACATATGTACTTATCCTTTTTAAAAGATGCCAAGCTCACTAAAACTTGTGTTGTCAGTTTCTAGTAAAAAATCGACGACATAATATGATTGTGGGGGAATATTATTCACAAGGCACATGGTGAGAATCCTATGTCCTCAGTTCTGTAAGAAAGAACTGACACCATATGCTTTTTGAAGGTAACTATTTTCACAGTGGACTTGACCTACGACATTAGTTATTATAAAGAAAAATTGAGGACAAAGAATTTTTGGAGTTAAGATTTATTTTGCAAGAAAGGTTGCATCATCAGTTTCTGCACAACCAGCACTAAACACCTCTATCAAAATTCCCATGAAAAAATTAATTTTGTGGGCTTACTGTGACGTCGGTCCTACACCAAAAAATAATATTATAATCAAAGTGGTACCCATGCTTTTTCTTAATGGCAAGACTTGACCAATAGTGACGTTTTTGCTTTACCAAACAATGATATAGGCCTACAATGTAAGTTTTCTATTAAAATCGACATTAAGTAAAGTAACACCAGAGGTCAAAGATGTACTAGTGAGTTCAATAATACATAATGTTTGTTTGTATTCATCTCAACACCACTTAGCAAGAAACTTCCCAAGAACTTAGAGGCATTAGTTTACATAATTTCTTCCTTGAGTATTGATCCCAACTCCAATTCCTTGCTAACCTATGATGGACATCGACCATGGTGCTCTGGTATCCCCTAGACCTATGATAGTGTTGGGATCACTTTGGCATCTTTTTGTGAAGCTCCATGAGCAGTCAGTTGAGCCTATAGAAGCACGATTTAACTTTTCCCTATAGTCTATTTAGTCTACACCTCTTGGGAACCATTAGTGCAATTGGCCACCTCCAACCATCCTTTTTGCTAGTTTTAGCATAAATATGTTCATGGGGTTTTCCTTGAGGTCATCCATGCCTTCACTTTCTAGTGCAAATAATATTTCCCCCTTCAATCTTTGTCTTTTATGGTAAACATGATAGGATTACTTCCACTATGCTCTGGTGACCGTTGAACTTCGAGTAATGGTTGGTTGAGTATGTCCCAATTCTAGGAACACACCAAATGAACCCCCATGTGCAAGGACCAATGTAGAGGGAGCTTCTCTAGAGCTAAAGTGTTATTGTTCCCAGCCATGATGACAAGGAGGGGGACTTTCTCCCATGTGATTGTTGTGGCTTCCCTTGATGGCATTGGTTCTAGTGTTTAACCATCGAGGATTTATGTCATTTTCCCTATTTTTTTGTTCTTTAGTTGTAGAAATGACTACCCTACACTAACCATAGACACCTTATTATTAATAATGAGTTGCAAGGGCATATAGTTCCAATTACCATGGTTTTGTTAAGAAATACTTAATTACATTTATCCTGTAACATTTACCTAGTTAATGAAATGTCAGGAAAAGATAAGAACTAATATTTTGAAATAAAAAAATCTCTATCATTTTTCTATATATATTTTTTCAAAATCTGATTCCAATATTTGTAGAGATTGAATTTTGAAGTTTGATATCCAATATGGACCATTTATTTTGAGTTCAAAGGCAAGGTCGTAGCTTGGTTGGTAAAGGCATTGGCTCCACAATAAAGGGACCCAAACTTAAAACCCATGTTGTCTGCCCTAGAAACAAATTTATCCCATTATGTCGATGGTGCTCTATGTGATTTAAATGCCCTCTCTAGTGTGCGGCTAGTCAAGAAGGTGGGGGTTACATTGCATGGGTGGGGTCACTGAAGTGGCTCCTCCTCTGAGGTGGTTCCCATGTCATCCAAAAATGATTTTTACTTGAACTACTAATTTAGTAAATCTAGGTGTCATTGAACCCTAATCTTTTATTGTAGACTATGATATATTAATTAGGTTCAACTCTTGAGGTATGTGCATCTTCTTTGTTTAAATGGGTTGTTAACTTATTGAAACCCTTAGTGTTCATAATGAGCCATTAATCCTAAATGAAACCCCTTATTGTAATGTTTTGTAATCCTTTTGAAATATAACTTATTATTTATAAATTTTTCCAATGTTGTTTATTATAATTATTGCATTTCTTAAATATGGGTCCTTTGACCCAATTTCCCCTCCCTGATTACTTTCATCCTCTTAATATGCTTGAATGTTGAAAAGGACTATGCTAAATGTCTTTTTTAATCTATTTCATCTAATTTTCTCAAAAGTAGTATCTAGGAGTAGTATGTATACATGGATTTGGATCTAGTACACAACCATAATTTTGAGGAATTACAAATTTTATTCCTTCTTCTAGATGCTAGGGTTTAGTCATCCAAACATGTTTTGTATGTTAGGCACTAAGGTCTTAGTCCTCTTGCGAAGACTCAAACTCTATGATGTTCCAACCCTACTTTTGTATAATGCTAGTACATATTATTATATGCATGCAGTGAGCTAATACTTATTGTTCTGAAATGTTTTAAAGGGAAAATCCCTAATTTATATTTTAACTCATGAAAATATACCTGATGCGATGATTTTGAGTCATTTTTATAGACTTGTTTTACATGCGTTTTATGTGTTTATTAGTCACTTTTGTGGTTAGTATCACATGATTCATTCGCTTTAGTCTATAATCTCATTTTGTATCAAATCTCTCATATTTTATCTTTTTGATTATAAATGATCATATTGATGTGTTTTTAGCATAGCTGATTCGGCTTTATCTTGAAATTTCAGGAAGAACGAATATACACAGCTGTCGATACCATCGACATCTGTCGATAGTATCGACACGGTCACAGTGAGACAACCGCAAGGAGCCAAGATGAGTCGATATTATCGACTAGGAAGTCGATGGTAGCGAGACACCTACAGCGAGCCAACAATCAATCGGTCGATACTATCGACGTTGCCCAGCTTCAGCGTCGGATTGGTGATAAAAGTGACGCCTAAAGGTGTCGATACCATCGATACTAAAGTTGATGGTATCGAGTCTGTATCAGGTGGAACGTCAGAAAAAGAAGCCTTGTCGATATTCTGGCAGGTCGATACCATCAACCTGCATCGATGGTATCGACGCCGTCAGATCAAGTTCTGTTACAGATCTATTCTAATCAGACGGTGGTGATCTTTTGGCGATATAAAGTGGAGCATAAACCTAATTACGACGGCCCGAAGTAGGGTATCATGTCATTAGTCATTGCACAAGTCTCAAGGAGAGGAGGAGAGAAGAACGGAGCCCAGAACTACACCCCGATCATTCTGAGAGCCGCAGAAGACGTTTTCCACCGCCTGAAGGCTGTCGATCGTGCATTCTACGTCAATGAACGCCCGGATCTCCTTCGTTCAGGGTTTTGCATCACTTTCATTCATGTTTTCTCCATGTTTTCCCTTTCTCTTATCATGTCTTTCATTGAGATGAACATGCGGGGCTAATCCCCTTTGTCTTTAGGACTGGGAGTAGCCCGGGTAATCGTTGTATGACATTTTTACCATAGTATATCATAATTTGTCTCTTAAATCCATGGTATGATTTCGTTTTCTCCATTATATCATTATGATTGATCACCCTAATGATAATCTAATGCCTTTAATTACTTTGAAAGAAGAATTAATGGTTGAAAAGAGACGAAATTCACATTAACTAATAAATCCTTTGAACAAGGTGATGTACGGTTAATGGTAGAAACCCAGAGTTTGGTCTTCATGCACCTAGTTTAGGGTATAGGTTACTACTACCATGGAACTGACCTAGATTTAGGTAGTGAATTGTATCACGACAGTGAACAATTCCGAATACAGGCCACTACCCGGAATGAGAGACGGATTTGATTAACTATGTAGGAATGAATACAACGAGAACCTGTGGTGAAACCGCAATCCTAAAGATTCCCATCTAAATTGATTAAACTAAACATTTAATCGATAACTTTGTTTTTTTCAATCAACTCTCAAACCTTTTTAATTGGTCTAGCTGATCGCGAGTAGTTAGTAAGTAGTCTACTAACATTTGAGTGTCCATGTGTTTGACTCGGGCCTCACAAATGCCTATATCACTCTGACGCGTGCACTTGCGTTATACACACGGTAAAATCGTGTCAAGTTTTTGGTGCCATTATCGGGGACACGACAACTGTCGGTACTACAAGTGCTACAAGCGGCCACTCTTGGCCACATTTCATTTTATTATTATTCCTGCAATTCATCGTTTATTTTTCATATTTAGTAATCACCTAGCACTGTACTTAATCAAATTTATTACCTTGTAGGTACCAGTGCATGGTGAAGGCGTGTATCACAAACTACGTACTGTCATCACCAGAGGTTCCACCGTTGGGATCAGACGACGAGGAGAATAACATTCAAGATCAACCTGAGGATATAGATTCGGACTCTGAACCAGAAGCCATGGTTGAGGAACAGACAATATGGGAGAAGATAAAGGCTTCTTCCTCATCAGCATCAAAGGGGCCTATCAAAAGGCAAGCAATTAACATTCCAACATATAAGATTGATCTGGCTCTGATAAACTTGGTCATGTCTCAAGCATTTCACGGGTTGAAGAATGAAGACCATGTTGCCCACATCAGCACTTTCGTGGAAAATTGCAATATGATCAAGATAGATAGGTTTCCATAGGAGACACTATATTTGAAGCTGTTCCCCAGCTCTCTTGGAGGTAATGCATAGGAGTGGTTGCATAACCTTGATGATGAGACTATCGAGACTTGGGATCAAATGATCGAGGTTTTCTTCGAGAGATTCTTTCCACCGGAAAAAACCAATGACCTGGTACGGAAGATCCACAATTTCTGTCAAAGGGCTGGGGAGACATATTCTGAGACGTGGGAGTGCTTTCAGATAATGTTGCGGAAGTGTCCACATCACGGGCTAGATAAAGAAAAACAAGTGAAGATATTCTACTTTGCTTTAAATGAGCATGACAGGAGCAATCTAGACTCAACAGGTTCCAGTTTCTTCTTGAAAAACACTGGCACTAGGTGTTGGGAAATCCTGAAAAATATGGCCAGAAAGCAATCATGGGGGGACAGAGACACACCAGAACATGTTCGATTTGCATGTGAGTCAAAGGCCATCAAGGAGTTGAATGAGAAGATGGACTTATTAGCCAAGAAATTGCTAGCAAAGGAAGACGGAGAATCTGATGATGAGGCACAAGTGAAATTTATGCGCCAGCAACGGGGGTACAGAAACAATGATTATTCTTGGAGGAAAGATAAAAAAAAATTAATGGAAGGACCCAAATAATTTCCAGCAAGACCCTGATGCTAAACCACAACCGTCGACAGAGGACAAGAGCAATGAGTTGCTCAATCAAGTAATCAAGCAGAATCAAGAACTCATGAGTACATTTGGCCAATAGATTAAGCAACAAGGAGAATTCATGAATCAATTTGGGCAAACTTTACAAAGTCATGGGGCTCAGATGAGGACTCTGTAGACATCGTTAGCACAGATGGCAGCTGAGATAGCAAATCTGAAAAATCCAACACAACAAGGTTTTCTGAGAAATACCAACATTCCAGGAGGGAATCAGCAAGCTAAGGCAATATTGTTGAGAAGTGGAAAAAAGGTTTTAAACTCTAAGGCCGATGAACCAAGCATAGCACATCCAGAAGCAACGGGAGAGGCCTCTGAGGAAGTCACAGTGTCATAAATAGTGGATGATGTTGCAGAGAAGCCCACTGAAGAGCCTATTGTAGAGAAGGATAAGGATAACATGATGTTTTATGTGCCACCCCATCAGAGGGCACAAGTTGCCCCTGTTCCTTATCCCAACAGTCTTAAATCTAAGAAAGTTGATGCTCAGTTCAAGAAATTCCTAGACAATTTTCGAAAGCTCTCTGTTAATATTCTGTTACTAGAGGCGATCGAGGAGATACCTTCGTATGGTAAATTCTTAAAAGATATAATCACCAAGAAGAGGAAGATTCCTGATTATGAGGTGGTGGTTCTTAAAGAACAGGTTAGCGCCTTCATTTTGGGAACATTACCACCAAAACGACAAGAGTCAGGCTGCTTCAACATTTCATGCTACATTGGTAAGGTGAAATTCGAAAAAGTGTTGTGCGATTCCGGGGCAAGTATAAATTTGATGCCCCTTTCGACATTCAAGAAACTAGGTCTTAAGGAATCGAGAGAGAGCAACATGATGATTCAGCTAGCGGATAATTCTGTGGTTAAGCCGTATGGCATTTGTGAGGATGTACTGGTTAAAGTTGACAGATTTGTATTTTTTGCCGATTTTGTGGTTATGGAGATGCAAGATGAGCAAGGAAATGAGTTGCTCTTAGGAAGACCCTTCCAGGCTACTGCTGATATGATACTGGAAATGGGTAGAGGTCGATTGACATTGGGAATAGCGGATGACAGATTTGAGATGGTAATGCCACCAAACACAAAACAGTCACAGACAAAGGAACAATTTCGCAAGGTGAAGCACTATGATCAGAACATTTCTCTCTATTTAGGAAAGCCATTTTTGGATATGGCTCATGTTATGACCAAGGTAGACAAGGGAACTCTAGCCGTGGACATAATGGAACAAACAAAAGTTGTGTCTCTTTGCAAAGCTGTAGGTTACCCAAATGATGAAGAGGAGGAAATTCTACTATCAACTGAGGATGATGCTATAGAAGTTACAGTGATCGATTAATATTCGAAATTGCCCCTTGAGGCATGCCTATTCAACATCATGGATGACTGGATAAGAAGCATTTCCTTACAAGAATGCGTGAAAATGCTTCGATTGCTTCCTTGTTTCTATGCCAAATATTATGAGGATCTTGGACCGCTACCACCACCTCTCCAGTCCTCTTTGATTTGTCCGCCTGAGCTGGAACTCAAGCCGCTACCCCCTCATTTAAAGTATGTCTTTTTGGCAGATGATGAGAAGCTTCCAGTGATTATATCGGTATATCTAAGTGTCGATGAGGAACAACAATTGATGATCGTGCTGAAGAACCACCGTGGTGCTTTCGGGTGGTCAGTTTCTGATATTAAGGGGATCTCCCCTACTCTTTGCCAGCATAAAATCCAGCTCGAGGAAGGAGCCAAACCTGTAATTCAGCCACATCGTAGACTCAATCCGAGCATGATGGAGGTTGTCAAGAAGGAGGTAATCAAGCTTCTTTCGGCGGGCATCATTTATGCAATCTCAGATTCGATGTGGGTAAGCCCCACACAGGTAGTCCCTAAAAAGGGGGGAATCACTGTCACTCATAATTTGTTAAACAAACTGGTCACGACCCGATTGGTAATCGGGTGGCATGTGTGCATTAACTATCGTCGCTTGAACTCTGCTACGTTAAAAGATCATTTTCCTCTTCCATTCATTGATCAAATTTTAGAGTGATTAGCTGGTCGATCTCATTTTTGTTTTTTAGATGGCTACTCCGGCTACAATCAGATCTCCATTGTTCCTAAGGACCAAGAGAAGTCTACCTTCACTTATCCCTACGGAACATTCGCATACCGCTGTATGCCTTTTGGCTTGTGCAACGCACTAGCAACCTTTCAGCGCTGCATGCTTGTGATTTTTTCTGATATGGTTGAGCACTGTTTAGAAGTTTTCATGGACGATTTTTCCATCTATGGTGCGTCGTTTGATGAGTTCATGTACAATTTAGATAAAGTTTCACAAAGATGTGAGGACACACATTTAGTTCTCAAATGGTAAAAGTGTCATATGATGGTTAGTGAAGGAATTGTGCTTGGACACAAGGTGTCTAGCAAGGGGCTGGAGGTAGATCCAGTCAAGATTGAGGTTATTTCAAAATTACCCCCACCTAATTCATTTAAAGGGGTAAGGAGTTTTCTCGGTCATGCATGATTTTGTCGCCGCTTTATCAAAGATTTCTTGAAAATCGCTAAACCATTGTCTGAATTGCTTGAGAAAGATGTGATGTTTGATTTCAATGAAAATGCTTGCATGCTTTCAATATACTTAAGGAAAAGTTAATTTCTGCACCGGTTGTTCAAACGTCGGATTAGACTAAGCCTTTCGAGCTCATGTGCGATGCTTCGGATTTTGCAGTAGGGGCTGTCCTTGGGCAGCGTTTCGAGAACAAACCCACAGTAATTTTCTATGCATCAAAGACTTTAAACGAGGCACAACTTAACTACACTACAACTGAAAAGGAACTTCTCACCGTGGTTTTTGCATTCGAAAAATTTTGGCAATATCTAGTAGGGTCAAAAGTTGTGGTATGGACGGACCACACCGCCATAAAATACTTGATGGAAAAGAAAGATGTCAAACCTAGATTGATTAGGTGGATCTTATTGTTGTAAGAATTAGACATTGAAATTAAGGATAAGGCAGGAATTGAGAATGTGGTTGTGGACCACTTGTCTAGGTTAGAGCAGGTAGATGAGAAGGATATTAATATACCCATTACCGAGACATTTCTTGACGAGCAAATCCTTTCTTTAAAATCCAAGGATCCATGGTTTTCATACATTGTTAATTATCTTGCATGTAAAATAATCCCAGATGATTGGACTTATCAAGAGAAAAAGAAAATTTTCCATTCTTTGCGATATTATTTCTGGGATGATCCCATCTTGTTGAAGCAATGCAGGGATGACATTTTGCACAGGTGTGTACCAGAGATAGTATATGACAGTGTACTTAGTCACTGTCATACACTACCAACCGGTGGTCATCATGCGAGCTCAAGAACGGCAGCCAAGGTGCTAGAGAGTGGTCTTTTTTGGCCTACACTCTTCCGGGACGCCTACAAATATGTGACAAGATGTAATTCTTATCAAAGGACAGGTAATATTTCCAAGCGGCAAGAGAAGCCCCTCAACGTGTTTTAAGAAGTTGAGGTATTTGATCTGTGGGGCATCGATTTTATGGGACCCTTTGTGTCCTCGAATTCTAATTTATACATTTTACTTGTTGTTGATTATGTATCGAAGTGGGTAGAGGCAATACCCACAAGGACTAACGACACTGCTGTAGTGTGCATGTTTGTGAATGATCATATTTTCTGCAGATTTGGTGTGCCAAGGATGATTATTAGCGATGGAGGCACCCACTTCAAGAATCAAAAGTTTGCTGCGTTATTGAGAAAGTACGGGGTGAAGCACAATGTTGGTACCCCGTACCACCCGCAAACACAAGGGCAGGTCGAAGTGTCAAATAGAGAAAAAACATTGGAGCGCACAGTGGCTTCGACAAGAAAGAATTGGAGTACACTACTACCGGATGCATTATGGGCGTATAGGACTGCATTTAAGACACCTATAGGTACTACGCCTTTTAGGTTGGTTTATGGGCGGGCCTGCCATTTGCCGATAGAGTTGGAACACAAGGCGCACTGGGCGCTACGGAAGCTTAATTTGAGTTATGATGATGCAGGGAAGAAGCGAATGCCAGAGCTCAATGAGTTAGATGAGTTGAGGATGAACGCTTATGAAAACTCGAGGATTTACAAAGAAAGAACAAAACAAATTCACGATCGTCACATTCAACTGCGTGTTTTCAAAAAGGGAGATCGTGTGTTACTGTTTAACTCGAGGTTGAAGTTGCATCCCGGGAAATTGAAATCCCGGTGGAGTGGACCTTTTGTTGTAGAGGAGGTGCGCCCACATGGTGCTATTATGGTGTGAGATGGAGACCTGACGTTCCTAGTTAATGGTCAAAGGTTGAAGCTTTACTTTGGTGAGGACTACATGAGAAAAGTACATGAGGTTAAACTCATGGCACTTAAGGATTAATAAAGAGCTTTTTTGCATCTAGCCTAAGATGTTAAAGTAGGGCGCTTGTTGGGAGGCAACCCAACCATCAGTAGTTTTAGTTCTTTCATTTTCTTTCGCATTTACAAGTTAGTTTTGTTTAATTTCATTTTTGTGTGTAAAAATGATACCTTAATCGTTTTGTTCAGTGTGCAGTACTGAGTCAGAGTCGATACCATCGACCACAGAGTCGATACCATCGACCACAGAGTCGATGGTAGCGACGTGGGTACAGGGAAGCGGCTGCAGAAAATTTTCGAAGTCAATACCATCAACGGCCTCATCAATGGTATTGACCTACCATCAGCAACTTCGAACAAAACAATAGCTCCAGGTCGATAGTATCGACTGGGAAGTCGATACTCATGAGATCCCTGAAGATTTACAGAAGAATTTGTCTCAGTGAAGTCGATATCATCGACGGCCTTGTCGATAGTATCGACACGACAACAGTAAGGAAGCGGCATCCGGGCCTCGCGAGGGTACTCGAACCATGAAGAGTCAATACTATCGACACCCAATCGATAGTATTGACGCGACACGTCACCGATCCGCGAGAAGAAATCAATGGGGCCTGCCAATTTCAGAAGTCGATCTGTGGGATGGGTCGATACCATTGACTCTTGTCGATAGTATCGACGCATTATCGATCCGGGCCCCCACATCCAGTAATCGACAACCGTCGATAGTCGCAAAGAGCGGATTGTGCTCTAGGTGTCGATACCATCGACACCCCATCGATGGTATCGAAGGAGCAACAAGAGCGACGGGTTCCGTTATAAAAGGAGGGGTTGTTTCTCAATTCTATTCACACCTTCAGAGTGAATCCCCTCAAATTGTGCATTGAGCATTGCTGAGCGACCGGAGGCCTTCATTGAGCGTCAAGGGATCGAGATATCTTCTTCGAGCTCTTCACCGAGCGGAGATCTTCTTCTCCGACCTTCATCGAGCTCTATTTCTTCTTATCCATTCCTTTCTGTTCATGATGGTGAGGACGGCGGGAGCTTCATCGTCTTCGCAGGCGGCCCCGATGGAGATTGAGATGTTTGTTCCTCCACCACCCAGCTCCATTCCTTGTCCGAGGATCGTTCATCCCTCGTCGAATGTAAATAAGATCTATGAGGAGCTGCTCAAGCGAAAAATTGAACCAACCCGATATGTTGATCAGACCATGATCTGTGACCTCAGGTTTGAGGCCAACCTCGCTTGTGTTCTTCAGAGGCAAGCGAGGCATATAACCAGGATGTTTCAAGGTGTCCAGTACCACGTTGAAGGCCATCCTTTTCTTGGTGAGTGGCCGACATACAAAGAACTGGTGGCAGAGTTTATGGCATCGCTTGACATGTGCGTCGTGCCCAACGACATTGTCACCACCGATCGGGAATGGATCAAGGGCCGCGTTTCTTTTTAGCTTTTCAACAATGACTATACCATCACCCTCGCCTAGTTTAATTCAATCTACAACTGGTATCATTCTCTGAATCAGCACATGAGGTCGAACAAATAGACCGATTATGATGAAATCTTTGCCCAGCTGGTGACCGCGCCTCCAGGCAAGTCTATCAGCTATCATAACGCAGTTGTCGCTGATTTTGAGCATCCATTTGTGTGGATTCTGCATCACATGTTGTGCACTACTTTATTTTCTCGAGGCGACCTTTCGCTAAGTAAGTTTCAGGAGACGGACTTATTCTTTCTTTATAAGCTGTTGAAAAGAGAAGAGCTCAACTGGGGTGCGTTTTTCTTAACGCGTGTGATGGACGTGCGGAGGAGTACTAGACGAGCCCCTATCCACTTTGGGGGGCTTATCACACCACTCGCTCTCTATCTTGGGCTGGATTTTTTCCAACTCACTCTACTAGTTAACAAGAATAAAGTCAATCTACATCATCTACATCGCTCCAATCTTCTTACGCTTTGTGATGGCGTGGTCTATACACATTGCCATGTCAATAAAGAGTACCAGGAGTGCGTGCTTCCAGATCCCGTCTTCCACATCCAGGAAGCTCAGCACTTTCAGTGGCCCATAATTGCCATCGACGACTCCGACGAAGAAGAAGACTGTGACGACAACGAAAATGACGAAGGCGACGAGCATGAGGAGGAAGAGGAGGCTTTCACTCCTCTTCGTGTATGAGTGGCACTGCGGAAGCATCCACACTTCTACCCAGGTGCATCATCCTCTTCGCAGCCTCCGCCACCACAACCCTCTCATCAAGGAGAGGATGTCTATTCTATGCAGGATATGTACACCATGCTGCAGGATATCCAACAGACACAGTAGCAGAACACTGCCTCCTTCGCCGGTATTCAGGATACTACGAACTGACTATTCTAAAATCAGTAGGCCATTTATGAGAATGAGCGCCTCCTCTTCGCCAACCAAGAAAATATTCACGACAGGTTGCATAGGATGGAGATGCAACAACAACCGTTTTATGATCATTACTGGAGCCAAAATTACTTTGGGGAATATCCTCAACCTCCACCGATGCCCCCATATGATCCAAATTTTCAGGGGCAATATCCATCATGGGATCCCACCGCCCCGCATTACCCACCACCTGAACAATAAATGGTATCACTGTTCCACTTGTTAAGATTGTTTTTTACTATGAGGCCATAGTCAGATTCAAGCTTAGGGGCGGAGATGGAACAGTTTCTATCTTTTTCTATCTTTTGTTTTTCTTAGTTTTTATCATTTATTGCCTTTTTCTTTTATTCCCTTTTTATTTTATTCTAGCAATTTTCTTAGTTTTTAGGATCCACATGCTATCTAGTGTATCCGTGGATGTCCAATTTAATGTGTCATCTCTTTGTTTGTCACATGGGAGTCATGGGTCAATTTGAAATTTTGTAAAGAACTTGCAAGCTTGCTTTGTTTAAACTTGAGCATATGACTTATGAAAATAATTGGGTTTGTCAACTTTAAAACATAAGACCACAACTGTACATGCCCATGATTCAGGAAAAGTGGACGGAATTAGATGTTGAGCCTAAACTGACCAAATGGTAATGAGACTTTAATCTGAAATAAGAGAGACAAACCTCTTGATTTTACACATGTCAGTAAGGAGGGACATATAATATCTTCCAATGGTTCTGTCAATTAATATTGTGATCTATCCACTTCATCTTATCTACACTCCACCATAAGAATTGGGAGCACTATACAGTTTGTCATCCCTTGATTGCATATCATGTAGATAGGATTGCATTGTAGTTAGTGTTTACATTTGTTGCATTGAAAGAAAAAAAAAGAAAAAAAATGTTGCATTATAATCACGCATTCACAAATTTTAGAATGCATGTCAATGTCATTTTAGTTGCATTTTGCATAATTTCAATCATTTTTACATGATGTGCCTTGCTTCTTCGGAAAATAAGGAACTTGTTTCATACTTTCTGAAGATATAAAAAAAATATAGTAGTTATGAAAATAAGCCCAAGACAAAGATGTGTGAATTTCATCTTAGTTCATGAAGCAAAATGAGGGCTGAAAAAATAATAATAATAATAATAAGTTAGTGAAAAATCAGAAAGAGGAAGGAATTTGTTCAGCTGCATAATAAGAAGAACAAGCACATGTGTAGTTTTGTAGATATTCTGTCTCTCGTTGGGATGGAATGATAGTGCATGCATCATTCCACCTAAAATGTAGCATTAGGACAATTTCATGTGCATTTTACATCATGATAGGTCATTAATTGTTGTGTTGCATGATTGACTGTTATGTGCTTTCATTTCTTCCACAACCACCTATTCCATCCACCTGTTGCTCTAATCGGTAGGCCACCCGTGATTATCTCCTCATTCATTAATATCAGGATATCTGCTTCCATTTAGATGGTAGTTAGGAAACGAGCAACGTAGATAGAAGATCACAAAGATGCACCAAGCCTGAATCAGAGGATTTTATTATATTAACTGCCTTATTTGATAGTGCTCACTAATATTGGGGTGGATATCTCTTATGGATGATCATTGTCTCCTAGAGGGTAATTATCATTCTGTGGTAAGTGAGGGCTGGTATGTGAATGTCTGGCGGGGATCATATGGCAATGTTTGTTGTGATAATATGTTCTTTAGTTGACCCTCACAATTGTATTCTATAGTTTTGCTGCTCGAGGATGAGCAATGTTTAAGCTTAGGGGAGTTTGATGCGATGATTTTGAGTCATTTTTATAGACTTGTTTTACATGTGTTTTATGTGTTTATTAGTCACTTTTTTTGTTAGTATCGCATGATTCATTCACTTTAGTCTATAATCTCATTTTGTATCAAATCTCTAATATTTTATCTTTTTGATTATAAATGATCATATTGATGTGTTTTAGCATAGTTGATTTGGCTTTATCTTGAAATTTCAGGAAGAACGGATATACACAGTTGTCGATACCATCGACATCTGTCGATAGTATCGACACGGTCACAGTGAGATAGCCACAAGGAGCCAAGATGAGTCGATACCATCGACTAGGAAGTCGATGGTAGCGAGATACCTACAGTGAGCCAGTAATCAACTGGTCGATACTATCGACACAAAGTCGATACTATCGATGTTGCCCAGCTTCAGCGTCGGATTGGTGATAAAAGTGATGCCTAAAGGTGTCGATGCCATCGACACTAAAGTCGATGGTATCGAGTCTGCATCAGGTGGAACGTCAGAAAAAGAAGCCTTATCGATATTCTGGCGGGTCGATACCATCGACCCGCGTCGATGGTATCGACGTTGTCAGATCAGGTTCTGTTACAGATCGATTCTAATCGGACGGTGGTGTTCTTTTAGCGATATAAAGTGATGCATAAACCTAATTACGACGGCCCTAAGCAGGGTATCACGTCATTAGTCATTGCACAAGTCTAAAGGAGAGAAGAACGGAGCCCAGAACTACGCCCCGATCGTTCCGAGAGCCGCAGAAGACGTTTTCCACTGCCGAAAGGCTGTCTATCGCGCATTCTACGTCAAGGAATGCCCGGATCTCCTCCGTTCAGGGGTTTACATCACTTTTATTCACATTTTCTCCATGTTTTCCCTTTCTCTTATCATGTCTTTCGTTGAGATGAACATGCAGGGCTAATCCCCTTTGTCTTTGTTGGGTTATAGGGGAGGCAGAGAAGGAAGCAGAAACAAAAAAAATTCTCCTCCCCAAACCCATAACAAGGAAACGCGTCAACGTCTATACAATAGGAAGGGATGGTTTGTGGAATCATACCTTGTACTGAGGCTTTCTTGGCGATAATATCTCGCAGCTTGTACGGTCTTCACCTCTGGTCTTGGACAATGTCTATGCAGCTCCTGGTCACACCGGGACTGACGACTCCTGGTCTCACCGGGAGTGTCGGGATTGACAGTTGTCCTCCGAGCGGCAGAAATCTCCCGCCTCTGAAGTAGTCCACACGGACCACCTGGAACTCCAATCTCCTTGTCTCACAAGGAATTAGAAGGAGTCACACCCTCCTGTCAGCGTACTAGTCACTAACACACTCTCCTGCCACCAGTCACTTTCTACAGTTGTTTTTCCCTTGTTGTGCCTCCCTTATCGGGTAGCACTTGCTCGGGCTCTCTCGGTTACCAAAACCAGAGAAAACGACAACTTTACAGAGCAACTGGTTGCACTGAGTTGTAATTTTAGAAGCCCCCAATACCCCTATATATATAGGAGGTTCATGGGACAAGGTTCTCTATCCCTGGCAATGTGGGACTAAAGAAAGAGTAGAAGCGTTCAAGATTTTCCACAAAAACAACCAACTGTGCAACCTGAACTGATCGTTTCATTTTTTAAACGGTCGGTTGGGGACCTGAGCCGGTCGGTTGACACCACAACCGATCGGTTGGGACCCATGAAACGGTCGGTTCACTTCTGAACTGGTCGGTTCACTTCTGAACTGGTTGGTTCCTAGTCCTGGTAAGTTCCCGATTGACTTTTCTTCTTTTGTTTCTAATTGGTACCTAATACCAATCCTTGTTCCAATCAAATTGGGCAAGTGAAACGAAAAGAAATTTCTCACCAATCCTACTTTCCCAACTTGATCGGTTGGACCAGTTGAACCGATCGTTTCAACACTTGAAGCGATTGTTTCACCCTGTCCATCAGCCGATCAACTCACCATCTGAACCGATCAGTTCACCAAGCTCAGCCGATCGGTTCATCACATGAGCTGATCAGTTGGGAGTGCAGATTGTGCAGAATCAGTCAATTGCAGTTTTAATCAATCTGATATTCTAATCAATCAGTCCAACACCTTGAACATTATGACACTGAGCTATCAATTGATTGAGTGTTTAATTGAACTACTAAACTCCTTTAGTAATCAATCTAAACATTGTATGTGGACAAAACTCCTCTTCCAGGTTAAATCCTATGTGTGTGACCCTGCAGGTCCTTTTCACGTTGGCAGTGAAAGTCCATAACACTTATGACTTCACAAGTAAAGAGCGGTGCCTAGTCACACATCAGTGCTACCCAAGTGAAATAGAAAGTTGGAGAACAACTTTCAATCCTACAATCCATGAATGGCGTTACAGTGAATGTGTAATTCCTTTATCACTGATATCCTGAATGAACTCGAGGCATGGAACAGTCATCCTGTCAACGTTCATTCACTTTCTTGATCTCAGAGTAGATTGGAAGAGATATGTATGACATCAATATCACATACTGATTCACACATGCATGCACGCCTTTCTCAATCCTACCCATCAAGTGGCCATGGATATCAAACTCCCTTAGGAGGGACAAATCCCATATCTATCACTCACCCCTCAAAAGCCCCATGTGTCAAAGCCACACAATCATCACCTTTATAACAACCCATATTTTAGGACTGCGTTTGATGATGTCAAAGTGTGCCCAACGACATGTGTTGAGTGTAGTGATTTCATGTCAAAGAATCACACTCACCACCATCACTGTGAGTACTGACTTTGACTACCATGTCATGGTTCCATGTGTCAAACTCACGGTGGGTCTGTCCGGTACACTTGTTCTCTAACAAGTACATATGTGTTTGGTTTGATATCTCTATATCATGACTAATGAGATTATGTCATCAACCAACACCACAATCTAGTCTTGTGTGTCATTGTTGTCTATCTACCTTCCACAATGACATCTGACTAGGGACATAATGAGAATGTACAAACTCTTAGCATCTATATGATCTCATCGTTCAGGTCCTGAACCTGAAGGCATACGTCATTGAGTACTATCATTCTCTAGACATTCAATTTGTTTTATCACTATCTCATATGATTGAACCAGAAAGATTGGGAAGCTTGCCTTTGATGTTTATCAAATCAATCTTAATGTATCCCACCAATCATCCCATGATTGGCTCTCAGGGCATACATACCAACAGTCTTTAGGACCGAGAGTAGCCCGGGTAATCGTTGTATGACATTTTTACCATAGTATATCATAATTTGTCTCTTAAATCCATGATATGATTTTGTTTTCTCCATTATATCATTATGATTGATCACCCTAATGATAATCTATTGCCTTTAATTACTTTGAAAGAAGAATTAACGGTTGAAAAGAGACGAAATTCACATTAACTAATAAATCTTTTGAACAAGGTGATGTACGGTTAATGGTGGAAACCTAGAGTTTGGTCTTCATGCACCTAGTTTAGGGTATAGGTTACTACTACCGTGGAACCGACCTAGATTTAGGTAGTGAATTATATCATGACAGTGAACAATTCTGAATACAGGCCACTACCCGGAATGAGAGACGGATTTGATTAACTATGTAGGAATGAATACAACGAGAACTTGTGGTGAAACCGCAATCCTAAAGATTCCCATCCAAATTTATTAAACTAAACATTTAATCAATTGCTTTATTTTCTTTTATTTCTCTTTTATTTTTCAATCAACTCTCAAACCTTTTTAGTACCTAAATCTAGGTCGGTTCCACCTAGATTATGTTCTTGTGGGCTGATGAGACCTCAGATCCCGACAGGAATGAACCCATAATTTCTTGACCGTGATACATTAAGTGATATAATTCACTACCTAAATCTAGGTCGGTTCCACGGTAGTAGTAACCTATACCCTAAACTAGGTGCATGAAGACCAAACTCTAGGTTTCCACCATTAACCGTACATCACCTTGTTCAAAGGATTTATTAGTTAATGTGAATTTTGTCTCTTTTCAACCGTCAATTCTTCTTTCAAAGTAATTAAAGGCATTAGATTATCATTACGGTGATCAATCATAATGATATAATGGAGAAAACAAAATCATACCATGGATTTAATAGACAAATTATGATATACTATGGTAAAAATGTCATACAACGATTACCAGGGCTACTCCCGGTCCTAAAGACTATTGGTATGTATGCCCTGAGAGACAATCATGGGATGATTGGTGGGATACATTAAGATTGATTTGATAAAAAATAAAGGCAAGCTTCCAAATCTTTCTGGTTCAATCATATGAGATAGTGATAGAACAGATTGAATGTCTAGAGAATGACAGTACTCAATGACGTATGCCTTTAGGTTTAGGACCAGAACAATGAGATCATACAGATACTAAGAGTTTGTACATTCTCATTATGTCCCTAGTCAGATGTCATTGTGGAAGGTAGATAGACAGCAATGACACACAAGACTAGATTGTGGTGTTGGTTGATGACAGAATCTCATTAGTCATGATATAGAGATATCAAACCAAACAAATAGGTACTTGTTAGAGAACAAGTGTACCAGACAGACCCATCGTGAGTTTGACACATGGAACCATGACATGGTAGTCACAGTCAGTACTCACAGTGATGGTGGTGAGTGTGATTCTTTGACCTGAAATCACTACACTCAACACATGTCGTTGGGCACACTTTGACATCATCAAACACAGTCTTGAAATATGGGTTGTTATAAAGGTGATGATTGGGTGGCTTTGACACATGGGGCTTTTGAGGGGTGAGTGATAGATATGGGATTTGTCCCTCCTTAGGGAGTTTGATATCCATGGCCACTTGATGAGTAGGATTGAGAAAGGCGTGCACACATGTGTGAATTGGTATGTGATATGTGATGTCATACATATCTCTTCCAATCTACTCTGAGATCAAGAATGTGAATGAACGTTGACAGGATGATTGTTCCATGCCTCGAGTTCATTCAGGATATCAGTGACAAAGGAATTATACATTCACTGTAACACCATTCACGGATTGTAGGATTGAAAGTTGTTCTCCAACTTTCTATTTCACTTGGGTAGCACTGATGTGTGACTAGGCACCGCTCTTTGCTTGTGAAGTCATAAGTGTTATGGACTTTCACTGCCAACGTGAAAAGGACATGTATGGTCACACACATAGGATTTAACCTGGAAGAGGAGTTTTGTCCACATACAATGTTTAGATTGATTACTAAAGGAGTTTAGTAGTTCAATTAAACACTCAATCAATTGATAGCTCAGTGTCATAATGTTTAAGGTGTTGGATTGATTGATTAGAATATCGGATTGATTGAAACTGCAATTGATTGATTCTACACAATCTGCACTCCCAACCGATCGGCTCATGTGATGAACCGATCAGCTAAGCTTGGTGAACCGATCGGTTCAGATAGTGAGTTGATCAGTTGATGGATAGGATGAAACAATCGCTTCAAGTGTTGAAACGATCGGTTCAACTGGTCCAACCGAGCAAGTTGGGAAAGTAGGATTGGTGAGAAATTTCTTTTTGTTTCACTTTCCCAATTTGATTGGAACAAGGATTGGTATTAGGTACCAATTAGAAACAAAAGAAGAAAAGTCAATCGGGAACTGACCAGGACCATGAACCGACAAGTTCAGAAGTGAACTGACCGTTTCATGGGTCCCAACTAATCGGTTGAGGTGTCAACCGACCAGCTCAGGTTCCCAACCAACCGTTTCATAAATGAAACGATCGGTTCAGGTTGCACAATTAGTTGTTTTTGTGGAAAATCTCGAACCCTTCTACTCCTGCTTTAGTCCCACATTGCCAGGGATAAAGAACCATGTCCCATGACCCTCCTATATATAGGGGTATTAGGGGCTTCTCAAAGTACAACTCAGTGCAACCAGTTGCTCTGTAAAGTTGTCGTTCTCTCTGGTTTTGGTAACCGAGAGAGCCCGAGCAAGTGCTACCCGATAAGGGAGGCATAACAAGGGAAAGACAACTACAGAAAGTGACTGGTGGCAGGAGAGTGTGTCAGTGACTAGTACGCTGACAGGAGGGTGCGACTCCTTCCAATTCCTTATGAGACAATGAGATTAGAGTTCTAGGTGGTCCGTGTGGACTACTTTAGAGGCGGGAGATTTCTGCCGCTCAGAGGACAGCTGTCAATCCCGACAGTCCCGGTGAGACTAGGAGTCGTTAGTCCCGGTGCGACCAGGAGCTGCATAGACACCATTCAAGACCGCAGGTGAAGACCGCACAAGCCGCGAGGTATTATTGCCGAGCAAGCATCGAGACAAGGTATGATTCCACAAACCATCCCTTCCTATTGTATAGACGTTG
The DNA here is from genome assembly GCA_963693085.1 of Alisma plantago-aquatica. Classification (NCBI taxonomy): domain Eukaryota; kingdom Viridiplantae; phylum Streptophyta; class Magnoliopsida; order Alismatales; family Alismataceae; genus Alisma; species Alisma plantago-aquatica. The sequence continues at coordinate 1,325,488,815 of OY856409.1, forward strand.
ATGTGTTTCCTTGTTCTTGGTTTGGGGAGGAGAAAATTTTTTGTTTCCGCTGCCTTCTCTACCTCCCCTATAACCCAACAGTGGTATCAGAGCCACGTCAACTGCTCTATACTTTAGGATTATCGATATGATCGATTTTGGTTTGTCGCCTTTATTTATTGCATACGATGCGAATAAAATTGGATTTATGCATGTCCAATCCTAAATCCACAAATCCCAATTTACATATATGATATGTATTATGAATGCACTCGATACACATCGCCCTTAAACGAGTTTTGTGGTGGATGTATAGCGTGGTTATGGCCAATAAACCCTATATGTGTATGGTTGTATGTGGTTGCTTGCATCTCGATCTACGTACTGGTCTTCCTTCTCCTATTCCTGATGTAACTCGAAATAATTTGAGATTTCTTTCCTACCTTTGCTCCCCTTGAATGTAACTCGAGGTTTCTCTTTTTACAATGTAAAATAGGATAGAATTTTATTTCCTGTTATGTCAAAGAACGGAGGACATCCTGACGACAGCTGAGACGATCGGTTCAAGGTGTGAACCGATCAGTTGACGTTCGAGATGATCAGTTCAAGGAGTGAGCCGATCGATTGATGACCGGTTCGAGGAGCGAGACGAGTGGGTGGCGGTCATGATGAGATGCACGACGACCAGGCGAACCGATCGGTTGGTGGCACCCAGCCGACCAGTCTGATGGTGAGTCGATCATTCATGTGATGAGTTGATCAAACCCAGAAAGGCAAAGCACAGAGTTCATCTTGTAAAGGTTTCATGTGATGTAGACCTAGATGACCGTGATTCCTCTTGGCTTGAGGAATCACATTAGGATGGCCATAATCATCGCTTTTATCATTTTGCATGTTTTCAGTGGGATATAGCATGTATATGATACATACTATATATTGTGGTGATTGGATATGTATATGTATATAAAAAACCAAATCCCTCATTAAATATTAAGTTTTATATGCCTTCCAAATGTGACACACGTGAAAAACTTGATCGACCAAGTGTGGGCACACCCTAGCATGGTGCACCGTCTATCTCGTGGAAGCGTGAAGGATGGATATGTGGGTCTGCCCTAGCAGGGTGCATATTCATCGTGTTTGCTTTGGGACAGACTTAATAAGGTGGCCTAGATAGGATCTAGCACCTTGAGGCATGGAGATGATCATGGCAAGGAGTTGCATATGACATATTATCAAGAGTTGCATATGATACAATTGGCAAGAGTTGCCTACCTGAGAGATCTAAGTTGTGGGTGACAGCCCTAGCTGGTCCATGACTTAGAGGATTTCATGATCTTGCCCAATAGAAAATTGTACGCTACAATCTTCCGAATTGATGGTGAGGGCTATCAATTTGAACTAAAATAGTGGGAGCAATAATTAATTAAAGGCCTAATTATATCGTCAACTTTTCAAATCAATCAAATAAGTCAAAAGTGAGTTTTGGACTAAAATTGCATATTTTCCTTTTGTAGTACAAATGGAAACAAACAACAATCACTTTTCTTTGTGATCCGTCCTTGAAAAGGACAAGCTAAATGGGACAAACTTCCACGAGTGGTATAGGACATTGAGAATTGTTCTCACTCAAGAGCAAAATCTATATGTCCTAGATACTCCAATACCAGAGAAACCTACTCCTAATGCACCAATGGCGGAAAGGGATGCTTACAAGAAGCATTCTGATGATGCAAAGTGCTTGATGTTGTGCTCTATGAACCACGAGTTGCAGAGACAACATGAGAAAATAGGTGTCATTGAGATGATTCAGCATCTCAGGAACATATATGAAGATCAAGCATGTCAAGAGAGATGCGATGTCTCAAGGGCACTGTTCAAGTGTGTCATGATAGAAGGAGATCCAGTTGGTCCTCACACACTTAAGATGATTGGGTATGTGGAGAACCTGACAAGACTGGGATTTCCACTAAGCCAAGAGTTGGCTACTAATGTGATACTGCAATCATTGCCAGAATCCTACAGTCAGTTTGTGATGAACTACAACACGAACAACTTTGATAGGCCACTGTCAGAGTTGTTGGGCATGTTGAGGACAGCCGAGACATAGATGAAGAAGGACAAGCCTAAGTCTGTGATGGTGATCACGAGCAAGAAAGGCAAGTCCAAACGCAAGGGCAAGGGCAAAGCTAAGAAAAGTTTTGATGCTAGCCAGGAGCCCAAGTCGTCTTCAGCTCTCAAGGCCAAGGGAGGCGTGACCAAGAAAGACAATTGACACCATTGTCAAAAGCCAGGACATTGGAAAAGGAATTGTCCTCTCTATCTGGAAGAACAAAAGAAGGAGGCGACAACCGTCTCTACTTAAAGGTATCATGAAAGTAAACTTGTAACACTTTTAAGGAGGAAAACCATGAAATATTATCGTAATAACAAACCAAGAAGAATGTGACAACTTTACACAAACACAACACTATACATAAAAAATGCTACTTTAAGTAAAGGAACATGAAAAAAATGACACATCAATATACATAGAACACACAATGTGGTTTATGTTGGATCCTAGATGGGTGATTAGATGCTCTAGAGGGGGGTGAATAGAGCTGAATGCACTTAAACAAAGTTCATTATACCTTCAAGATATATCACAAGATAAGGTTTCTAAATAGGAAATTTGTGTGCAACTAAAACATACATAGCAAGGGAGAGAGAGATTGAACATGCACCAATTAGACAAGCTATTTAGAGTGGTTCCACACTTCAAACTAGAAGTGTGTCAGTCCACTTTCCTAGAGAGGTCAACCTCTAGGACTTCCAAACTATTACATTCTTATATTCACTTATAAGGAATACAATGCATGACCAAACAAAAGACTTACCCATCCAATACAAAGAGTCTTTAACCTTACCAAGGACTTACCCACTTTGCAAGAGTTTTCGGCCTTCTCCAAGAACTTACCCACTCTTGCACAAGTCTTCGGCTTTGCAGGGATTACCCACTCTTCTTGGATCTTCAGCTTTTGACTTCACCTTCACTCGGAGAAGCTTCTTTCACTAAGGTCTTACCCACTTGAGCTTGAGTCTTCTGCCTTCTCCAAGGGGGGCTTACCCACTCTAGCTCCAAGTCTTCAGTCTTGATCTTCACCAAGGGACGCCTTGCCTTATTCTTCTTCACCTCTCTTGGCTAAGAGAGAGAACCTTCATCTTCATGATTGCAAAAGAGAGATGGGGAGGTTGTGGAAGTGAGAGCCTCACAAGATATACAAATAGGACTAGCTCTCTTATAGATTTCCTACTTGAAAACACTAGAAGGGGGGTGAATAGAGTTTTAAATAGATTTTAACAATTATTGAACTCAAACAACCAACCACAAAATATTGGACAAGGGGACAAGGATTTAGAGTGGTTCCAACTTTAGCAAATACTAAAGTTGTCAGTCCACTACCCAGTTGCTTACCCAACCGGGATTTGGAAAGAATTTAATTTTATTACCTCACAAGGACTTTACATAAAATTACAATTCTCTCCCTAAACCCTTCAAGCAACCTTCACCTAGAAGTAATCGCACCAACCTTGAAGCAGCCTTCACCTAGAAGTAATTGCACCAACCTTGAAGCAGCCTTCCTCCTGAAGTAGCTTCCCGTTGCAATAGCCTTCTTGAAGTAGCTTCCCGTTGTGATAGCCTTCTTGAAGTAGCTTGAAGTCCACCTTCTCCTCTGAGAAGAACCTTCTCCAATCCGCAGCCTCCAACCCTAGGAGTAGCAAGGAGAATACAAAGAATAAAAGGAACAAGAAGGAAAATAGAAATTACAACTTATCCTTTTAAGCACAAGGCTTGATTTGCCTATATCAAGCGTATTGATCTCCTAACCAATGAGTGTAGAAGTGTAAGTGCTGTGGAAAGGAGATGCTAGCCTATAGGACACAAAAATGGAGCAATGGGAATGAATAGCCAATGTTGGAATTGCTCTATTGCTCAAAACAGATTGCCAATGAGTATTCAAGCTCAAGTATAGCACAAGTGTAGCTTAGGTGTGTTTAGGTGTCCTAAGGCATGTCCTATTTATAGGAATGACCTACAAGTGCTTAAAGACATTCTAGACACTTTCTAGGGGGTTCTAAGTGCTTAACTAGCAGCTAGGTATAAGTTAGGTGCATTAGTAACGGATAGTTGCTTTATTCTGCAGTTGCTGTCAGAGTCCATCTCGGTCGACAAATTGTCGACCGAGATACCTACTCGGTCGAAGTTTTGTCGACCGACAGGCTCTCTGGATCAATGTTCATTTGCAACTGCCAACTACCTTGTCAGCTGTGTCTAACGGCTACTTGGGTCTTTCTCGGTCGAGAAGTTTGTCGACCGAGAGTGTCTCGGTCGAGGAGTTTGTCGACCGAGATTGACCCTGTTTCAATCTTTCAATTAAGGCACTAAGTGTGTGTACGAGTGTGCATATGTGACACTATTGAAGGGGATGACATGACTAAGTGTGGTGTTTAACTAGGGAAGATCTAATGCTTGATTTACATGAAGTCTAAGTACTTGTACATTATATATTTGTACAAGTTTACAATTGATTATATTTCATGACATTTACAATCATTCAAGCATATAGATTCCCTAGAGCTTTGTCATCCACCTTATTCCTGCAACACTCAAGTAGCGCGTTAGATCAACAAGAATGAAATGTTTGTCATCATCGAAACAAAGGGATTTATCATAATGTCCAATTTATCCAACAATCTCCCCCTTTTTGAAGATGACAAACATTTCCTAAATATGAAATAAGGAAATATAAAGCATGTGAGTTTCATACCTGAAGATTACCTTTTGTAGCCATTCTTGTTTTGCAAGTGAGTGCTTGGCCATCAAGATGAAACTCATTTATATTTTTTATTTTTATATTCTTTCTCCCCCTTGACATTTCAAAAAGATATCCAGGGTGAATATGTTATATTTTTTCTCCCCCTTAATTTTATACTATGCTCCCTCTTAAATAGATATTCTATTAGGGACATGGATTTAATATCATTTTTGTCTAATTTAGCCACAATTTGTTTCTCAATCATTTGCAAAGGATGTTAAGCTTTGAAATGATATGAGATTCCCTTAAGCTTATGATGAATGTATATTGATTTCTCACTCATTTTTATGAATTTCATAGATTTCGTCATAACCAAGAGTAAAAGTACTAAGGTCTTAATAAGCTCCAAATGATGATTACAATGTTTTTTGTAAGCTTCTTAAGCAAATAATCAAATTTGTTTGTATGAGCTCCCCCTTAATCTTATAATTAAAGCAATTTAAAGCTTCTAAGGTCCCAGATGATTTTAAATTTTGATTATGACCTTTATCAAAAGTACACTAAGATAAAATGATGTCCAAATAAGCATTTTGTCAAAGCTTATTTTAGGTCGACCTTGACTTCGACCATAGCGCCCCTTGGTCAAATTTTATTTCAACCAAGAGGCAAAAATTGTAGATTTCCAATTTAAGTATTCATATGTGAAGTACTTGATTAGATATCAATTTTGAAGCATGTTTAGAGATTCTCAATATGAAAACATCCTCTTAAAAATGAAAGCACGATTAATATCTCAAGTCTTTTAAAGATGCCAATTGAGAAAAAAAAAATTTAATGTGTTGCAAGCATTTCTAAGAGAGATATCATCATTGAATTATTTTGCTTGCCTATGTATCATCAAGGATCCATGCATACAATTATCATTATCTATTCTTGCTAACACAGCATCATCATGATGAAAATGATAATTCCACGATTGTAATCACATGATTTCTATATGGGTAGACCATAAAATACTTTAGGAAACATCATGTGAATAATGATAAAATAGAAATTTCCTTTTTATTAAGCTAAGCATAATTTCAGTTTTAACTTAAATCAAACCAAATTAATCTCATATAAGTTTTCAGGGATGATTTCCAATATATACAGTCATTAATCACAAATAGATAGTAATTTGATCAATTTCAAAAAGAATTCAGCAATTTTACAGCATACTGGAAATCAGTGACATGCTCGGTCGACAATTTCTCGACCGAGGTTCACTCGGTCGACAGATTCTCGACCGACAAAGTTTCTGGAATATTTTCAGAACTGTTAATTTATTCCAAGCAAAATAAGATTATGCAAGTTAGAGCTCGATTGTGTTGAGATTTGACATTTGTATATCAAGAATCAGTTTAGGTCAAATCTCAACTAGTTAATTTTAAGCTACTAAGTTTTAGGAATCCAAGCTAAATCATCATTCTTTTTCTTATATGGGCATGAAAATGAATAATGTCCAAGACGCATGCAATAATGACAACTAATAGAGTCAACTTCATTTCTCTTTCTAGGAATTGTGTTCCTAGGTACAAACATAATCTTAGTCTTGGATGCTTTAGCTCTTTTGGGTTTATTTCTCCTTGGATCATATCCTAATCCTTTTCTTCCATTATAACTAGAGGAAATTTTCAGAATATTTTCAAGCATGTCATTTCCTCTTAACTCATTTACATTTCTTTGTAACTTAGCAATATCATTCATCTTCTTGTTTATATCTTTCTTTGCTTGATCTAAATCAGATACTAGAGAGTTTCTTTCTTTGACAACCTCATCATAATCTAAATGTGAACATAGAACAGGTTGTTTCTGAAGATCATTCACTTGAGTTTGCAAGTTTAACTTTTCTAAGGAAAGAAGATTGCAATTAGCCTCTACTGATTTTAACTTAAGATCATAATCTTCATTTTCCTTTTTGATATTTTCATTTTCGGATACAAGAGCAAGAAATTTAACATTTAAATCATCATTTACTTTATTTGATTTCTTAAGTTTCTTCTTGCACTCAATATATTTCTCATGAGTATCTTGAAAACTAGCAATTAGATCTTCTTTTGGTAGATCATAAAGACTTACCTCTTCTTCGTCTTCATTTGTTGTAGCAATGAGGCATTCTACTTCTTCTTTTCCATCATCACTATCACTTGAATCATCCCATGCAGCTTTATATGCTCTTTCTTTCTTTTTGTGAGATGATTTCTTCCCTTTCTTGAGTTTTGGACAATCACCTTTCATGTGTCCCTTTTTGCCACATTCAAAGCACCTAGAAGAAGAAACACTAGAAGTTTTATTAGTTTTAAAACTTTTATATTGCTTACCATTTACAATGAGAGTTTCTTCTTCACTATCATCTTCACTTGTGTCATAATTGTCCTTGGTTGATGCTTTGAATGCAATGTCCTTCTTTTTGCCTTGTTGACGTTCATGTTCTCTTCTTTCTTCCTCTTCTAAGGTTGCCTCATGAGCTTCTAGATTGCCAATGAGTTGCTCCATTTTCAGTTTAGTGAGATCATTAGCTTCTTCAATGGCTGTCACCTTGGGCTTGTATTTGAGAGGAAGTGATCGAAGTACTTTTGATACCTGGTCTTCTTCAAAAATGGTTTTTCCTAAGGCATTCAAACCATTAACAATAGAAGAGAATTTTGCAAACATTTCACTAATGGATTCATTTGGATCCATACGAAAGTGTTCAAACTTCTGTTTAAGCATACTAATCTTAGAATTCTTAACTTGAACCGTACCTTCATAGGTTATGGACAATCTATGCCATATTTCATAGGCTGTTTCACAATTTGATATTCTATTAAATTCTCCTACTGAAATTGAACAATAGAGAATACTTACAGCCTTTGCATTCATTTGAGCCGATTTTACCGTATTTGCATCCCACTCTGCATATTGCATTTGAGGAAGCTCGTATGGGGTTGAGACCATCCTCCATAAGTCCCAACTTATGCCTTGAAAGTAGAACTGCATCCTTCTCTTCCAATATGTGTAGTTTGTTCCATCAAACACTGGAGGCCTAGCAACAAATGTCCCTTCAAGATTAAGGTTGTTGAGTACCCCGTCACCCATTCTTCAAGACCTTGTTAGGGTTCCTTGAAGCCTGCTCTGATACCAATTGAAAAACACTAGAAGGGGGGTGAATAGAGTTTTAAATAGATTTTAACAATTATTGAACTCAAACAACCAACCACAAAATATTGGACAAGGGGACAAGGATTTAGAGTGGTTCCAACTTTAGCAAATACTAAAGTTGTCAGTCCACTACCCGGTTGCTTACCCAACCCAGATTTGGAAAGAATTTAATTTTATTACCTCGCAAGGACTTTACATAAAATTACAATTCTCTCCCTAAACCCTTCAAGCAGCCTTCACCTAGAAGTAATCGCACCAACCTTGAAGCAGCCTTCACCTAGAAGTAATTGCACCAACCTTGAAGCAGCCTTCCTCCTGAAGTAGCTTCCCGTTGCAATAGCCTTCTTGAAGTAGCTTCCCGTTGCGATAGCCTTCTTGAAGTAGCTTGAAGTCCACCTTCTCCTCTGAGAAGAACCTTCTCCAATCCACAGCCTCCAACCCTAGGAGTAGCAAGGAGAATACAAAGAATAAAAGGAACAAGAAGGAAAACAGAAATTACAACTTATCCTTTTAAGCACAAGGTTTGATTTGCCTATATCAAGCGTATTGATCTCCTAACCAATGAGTGTAGAAGTGTAAGTGCTGTGGAAAGGAGATGCTAGCCTATAGGACACAAAAATGGAGCAATGGGAATGAATAGCCAATGTTGGAATTGCTCTATTGCTCAAAACAGATTGCCAATGAGTATTCAAGCTCAAGTATAGCACAAGTGTAGCTTAGGTGTGTTTAGGTGTCCTAAGGCATGTCCTATTTATAGGAATGACCTACAAGTGCTTAAAGACATTCTAGACACTTTCTAGGGGGTTCTAAGTGCTTAACTAGCAGCTAGGTATAAGTTAGGTGCATTAGTAACGGATAGTTGCTTTATTCTGCAGTTGCTGTCAGAGTCCATCTCGGTCGACAAATTGTCGACCGAGATACCTACTCGGTCGAAGTTTTGTCGACCGACAGGCTCTCTGGATCAATGTTCATTTGCAACTGCCAACTACCTTGTCAGCTGTGTCTAACGGCTACTTGGGTCTTTCTCGGTCGAGAAGTTTGTCGACCGAGAGTGTCTCGGTCGAGGAGTTTGTCGACCGAGATTGACCCTGTTTCAATCTTTCAATTAAGGCACTAAGTGTGTGTACGAGTGTGCATATGTGACACTATTGAAGGGGATGACATGACTAAGTGTGGTGTTTAACTAGGGAAGATCTAATGCTTGATTTACATGAAGTCTAAGTACTTGTACATTATATATTTGTACAAGTTTACAATTGATTACATTTCATGACATTTACAATCATTCAAGCATATAGATTCCTAGAGCTTTGTCATCCACCTTATTCCTGCAACACTCAAGTAGCGCGTTAGATCAACAAGAATGAAATGTTTGTCATCAGTGAAACAAAGGGATTTATCATAATGTCCAATTTATCCAACACTACTCACTCTAATAGATGTAGCAAGTGATTAAGCTTAGAGAGAGAGAGGAGGCTGTAGGAAGCACCCAGCTGGGGAATAGGAACCTCACAAAGAGTTTGCAATGAATGCTCAACCTTGGAATGAAGCCCAAGGGGTCCTATTTATAGCTGGGGATGCCTCTTAGCCTTTGGGAACACTTATGAACAAAAACTAGCCATTTTGTGGCTTGCAACGGATCTATTTTCACTTGTTGCAACTCCACAACGGCTAGAAGCACTTTTCTATACTTTTCCGTACAGTGCAATCGGTCGAGTTTTAATGGGGGTAACTCAACCGATCAAGTAGGAGGCAAACCGATATTCAAAGGAGCGGTCGAGTTTATCCTGAGGAAACTCGACCGACCATTTCAACTGGAAATGGCCTGCTACCCAATCGGTCGAGTTCTTTGAGTGCACAACTCGACCGATGCAATCTTCAGAAAATCAACCAAGGTTGATCGATCGAGTTTCAGGCTAGGGAAACTCGATCGACCAAGTGTCTGTAATCCATTTTCTAATTTGCATTAAAAGTGCTCTAATATTCGATCTAAGTGCTCCTAATATTTTTCTAAGCTTAATTACAAGTCATACAATCATTACAAGTGATTTACAACATGTTTCTAATGGATATACATCATATTACAAAAATGTGCACTTGTATGACTTTGACTTGTCTTTTCTCCAATTTGAGATGCCCAAGTTAGGGCAATTGGAGTGTGTCTATACCTAAACTGAAATCACTCAAGTAGAGACATTAGACACCAATATGTGGAATGGTTAGTCATCATCAAAATACGGGTTTAGTCAATTTAGACGTGAGTCAACATTGACCTAATTGACCTTGAGTCAACATTCTCCCCCTTTTGAAGATGACAAACCATTCCATAAATGTATTGAAAGCATCTAAGTAAATTCATACCTTTGGAGAAACCTAGGGGTTTCAATGGAATTGAGTTCATATGCTCCCCCTCAATTGATGCGCATGGAGTTTTCATACTCCCCCTCAATTGATGCTATTTCTCCTGCATGGTTAGCTTTCATAACATTTATAGAAACTATGTCTTCTACTCATATATGTTCTACACATATATGTCTTCTCCCATTTACCTTCTCCCCCTTACATGGACATACTTCTCTTCTTCATGTAAGACATGCCTTCTTCCTCTTTTTAAAAGAAGACATACCTTTCTCCCCCTTTGTCATTTCAAAAAGTGGGGTTATGAAGAAAATAAGAAACATCACTTGTTAAAGGGAAATGAGATAACACAAATATATATAAGGAGAGTAGAAGAGCACATATAGGGCCTTGTCCAAGCATAGAAAGAAAAGCAAGTCAAAGCATATACTTGAACAACCCAAGAAGCAAGATAAAGTGCTGTAGAAAAACAATAAAACATAATTTTGACCCTCAAGATGACGGAATTTGACCAAAAACCATCAGATCTCATCGCGAGGCAATGAGTCTTGCTTAGAAGGTCATTTCTGCATGAAAAGCACTAGTCTTGCACCAAAAACTGAAACTGGAGCAAAATCTGCATAAAATCCAAAAAAAAAGAGGCTCCAATTTCTACATACAATGTAGATCTTATGTACCATGCATCACAATGTTATGCAAGCAACTCAAGATAGTAGATATGTAATTCAAGGAACATGCTTGAGCATGTATGAAACAAGATACAAGGATAGCATATAGATGAGCAAAGATGCCAATTATAAACAAGGTTAGAATTACATGTATATGAACTACTAGTAGATGTTATCACAAGTTAGGACTATTAGTAGGATCTAGATCATAGCAAGAGATACCAAAAGATACACAAGATAAAGCAAGCTATGAGTAGATGTAGAGATATATCCAAACAAAGAGATATGCAATTTTAGAAGCATGAAAGGATATAACTCACTAGATATACATCCTTACCATAAGATGATTACCCCTAAGATTCTCAAGGTTGTATCAAAACAAGATATACACCTAGAGAGATGTAGCAAGTTAGAGCACAACGGAAGCAAATTAAGATACAACCAATAGATCCAAAGATATCATCATCAAAACCTGCAAAACAACTCAAAGCAAGTAATTGCAAGATATAGGTATACCAATTTAGAGCAATTAGAGAGATAGAGTTGTAAGCAAGATAGGCAATTTAGAACATGGCAATATGCATATATAAAGGTACCAAAGGAGTGTCAAAGAATAAGGCTATTGGTTGAGAAAATCTAGTTGAGAGGGAAATTCTCACTCAATAAGCCAAATCAATATTCAGTGCACAGTGTTATCGGTCGAGTTTTGTGCATTGACAACTCAACCAATGACAGATGTTGACAACACCCATAGGTACCTATCGGTCGAGTTTCAATAGGGAAAACTCGACCGACAGACCAGCTGTCAAAAAGCACATATATTTCATAAAAACATAATTAAAGGCATGCTAAAGATATAAGCCATATACAAACATGTGTAAGCAAGTTAGTAATGCACTATAGAAGCATTAGAAACATTTTTTGAGCAAGAGTGTGAAGAGAAACACAAAATACCACTGTTGACTCAAAAACCATATGTATAGTGCACACTAACTTGACAAAAACAAGTTAGGATTGGTTAACAGCAAGAGAAACATTACCTTTGTGCTTACCATTCCTTTTTCCACTTGTTGTCACCCTCTACACATCTCACCTTTCTTCTTTCATGTGGATTGACAAGTCAATTTGCAATTCAATAGCTCAAGTCAATCCATTTGCAAGTACCTACAAGAAGAAAGATGAAATGGTCCCCAATCATGTTTTTGGGTCTGGAGGGGTTAGTTTAGCAACCCAAATCCTATTGCTCTTGGGTGCTTTCTTAAAAAGACAATAAGTAGAATAATGACTGAAATCATTGCAATAGTTGCATGTGCCCATAGTCTTGGAACTAGAGGATTCTCCATGGAATATTGGAGGTCCTTTATCTTTGTTGTTCCCTTGACTACTATCATATCCTAAACCATGTCTACCAATTTGTTTAGTAGTATGGTGTAGGATATCATTAAGATTCTTTTTACCAACTAAGAATCTTTGCAAAGAAGATCTCAAACTGTCATTATCATGCTTAAGAGAAGCAATAGTAGAAGACAAATTATTGATATTCTCTCTAGCATGCAAAAGATCATTTTCTAAGCAAAGAGCTTTAGTTAAATAAGAATCTCTATTAATATGAAGAGCAGCAACATCATTCTCTTTATTAGTATAACTAGAACAAGGTTCATGCCCATTGATTTTAGCAAGCAAAGAGGCATTTTTAGATTTAAGCACCACTATTTATCTTTGATAAGCATAGATTTCTTCTCTCCTAGCATCATCAATAAGCTTGAGTTCTACATTTTTAGTTTTAAGAGTATCAAGCTCATGCATGAGAGAATCAATAATTAAAGTATGCTCTTCATTAGAACTAGGCATGAGAGGTTGAGCTTCTAGAAATCTAATCTTATCAAGAAAACTAGCATTTTCAAGTTTAAGAGAGTCTACTTGGCTAAGACAATCATTTTTATCATTAAGCAAGCAAGAATTAGCATGTTCAAGATCATCTAATTCTACATTCAAATTATCAACAATTTTAGCAAACTTTTTCTTTTTCCTTTTAGAAGACTTAAGAGAGGCACAAATATCATGAATAATAGCAATCAAAGATTCTTTATCTAAATAGTTTAGATTTACCTCACTTGAGTCTTCACTTGTTGATGCTATAAGAGCAAAATGGCATTCTCCTTCATCACTAGAGCTTGAGCTTGATCCTTCACTTGAATCTTCACTTGATCTTGAGTTGGAGGAGCCACTTGAGCTTGAGTTCCATTTCTCCTTCTTCTTGTGAAGATGGGTCTTTTTGCCTTGTGGGCAATCTTCCTTGTAGTGACCCTTCTTTCCACATGTGAAGCACCAGATGGAGGAGGACTTGCCTTTGTAGGATTTACCCTTGGAGTACATGGCATCTTCTTTAGCTTGAGAGGATGGAGAGACTTGTTCCATGATAGCTTCAATTTGAGCCTTCATTTCAGCCTTCTTCATTCTCTTTAGCTCTTTCTTCTCTTGTCTTTGTACTTCCTCCCTCTTGTCAAGTGTAGCTTCATGTGCTTGTAGATTTCCAATGAGCTCTTCAATAGGAATATCTTTAAGAGACCTTGCTTCTTCAATTGAAGTCACCTTGGGTTCCCATCTCTTGGGGAGAGTTCTAAGGATCTTTGAGTTGATCTCTCCACTAGACATAGGATGTCCTAGAACAGAAAGACCATTCACAATGGTGTTGAGCCTTGAGTACATGTTGGCTATACTCTCCTCCTTTCCCATCTTGAAGTTCTCAAGCAGCCCTTTAAGCATGTAGACTTTGCTTTCCTTCACTTGATCTGTCCCTTCATAAGTGATGCAAAGCTTTCTCCATACCTCATAGGCCATCTCACAAGAAGAAATTCGGTTGAACTCGGTGGGGGTCATGGAGGCATATAGTATGTGCATGGCTCTAGCATTCAAGGTTGCTTTCATCAATGTGGCTTCACCCCATTCTTCAATCTTTGTCTTTGGTAGCTCGTATGGGCTGTTCACCATTTGCCACATCTCAAGACTTGATCCTTGGATGTAGAATTGGAGCCTTCTTCTCCAATAGAGGAAATTGCTCCCATCAAAGATTGGTAGGCTGATTCTCCCTCCTTGGTAGTCACCCATCTTCTCCTACTTGTTAAAGTATGCTTGGAGAAGACCCGCTCTGATACCAATTGTTGGATCCAAGATGGGTGATTAGATGCTCTAGAGGGGGGTGAATAGAGCTGAATGGACTTAAACAAAGTTCATTAGACCTTCAAGATATATCACAAGATAAGGTTTCTAAATAGGAAATTTGTGTACAACTAAAACATACATAGCAAGGGAGAGAGAGATTGAACATGCACCAATTAGACAAACTATTTAGAGTGGTTCCACACTTCAAACTAGAAGTGTGTCAGTCCACTTGCCTAGAGAGGTCAACCTCTAGGACTTCCAAACTATTGCATTCTTATATTCACTTATAAGGCATACAATGCATGACTAAACAAAAGACTTACCCATCCAATACAAAGAGTCTTTAACCTTACCAAGGACTTACCCACTTTGTAAGAGTCTTCGGCCTTCTCCAAGAACTTACCCACTCTTGCACAAGTCTTCGGCCTTGCAGGGATTACCCACTCTTCTTGGATCTTCAGCTTTTGACTTCACCTTCACTCGGAGAAGCTTCTTTCACCAAGGTCTTACCCACTTGAGCTTGAGTCTTCTGCCTTCTCCAAGGGCTTACCCACTCTAGCTCCAAGTCTTCAGCCTTGATCTTCACCAAAGGACGCCTTCCCTTATTCTTCTTCACCTCTCTTGGCTAAGAGAGAGAACCTTCATCTTCATGATTGTAAAAGAGAGATGGGGAGGTTGTGGAAGTGAGAGCCTCACAAGATATACAAGTAGGACTAGCTCTCTTACATATTTCCTACTCACTCTAATGGATGTAGCAAGTGATTAAGCTTAGAGAGAGAGAGGAGGCTGTAGGAAGCACCCAGCTATGGAATAGGAACCTCACAAAGAGTTTGCAATGAATGCTAAACCTTGGAATGAAGCCCAAGGGGTCCTATTTATAGCTGGGGATGCCTCTTAGCCTTTGGGAACACTTATGAACAAAAACTAGCCATTTTGTGGCTTGCAACGGATCTATTTTCACTTGTTGCAACTCCACAACGGATAGAAGCACTTTTCTGCACTTTTCCGTACAGTGCAATCGGTCGAGTTTTAATGGGGGTAACTCGACCGATCAAGTAGGAGGAAAACCGATATTCAAAGGATCGGTCGAGTTTATCCTGAGGAAACTCGACCGACCATTTCAACTGGAAATGGCCTGCTACCCGATCGGTCGAGTTCTTTGAGTGCACAACTCGACCGATGCAATCTTCAGAAAATCGACTAAGGTTGATCGGTCGAGTTTCAGGCTAGGGAAACTCGACCGACCAAGTGCCTGTAATCCATTTTCTAATTTGCATTAAAAGTGCTCTAATGTTCGATCTAAGTGCTCCTGATATTTTTCTAAGCTTAATTACAAGTCATACAATCATTACAAGTGATTTACAACATGTTTCTAACGGATATACATCATATTACAAAAACGTGCACTTGTATGACTTTGACTTGTCTTTTCTCCAATTTGAGATGCCCAAGTTAGGGAAATTGGAGTGTGTCTATACCTAAACTGAAATCACTCAAGTAGAGACATTAGACACCAATATGTGGAATGGTTAGTCATCATCAAAACACGGGTTTAGTCAATTTAGACGTGAGTCAACATTGACCTAATTGACCTTGAGTCAACATTCTCCCCCTTTTTGAAGATGACAAACCATTCCATAAATGTATTGAAAGCATCTAAGTAAATTCATACCTTTGGAGAAACCTAGGGGTTTCAATGGAATTGAGTTCATATGCTCCCCCTCAATTGATGCGCATGGAGTTTTCATACTCCCCCTCAATTGATGCTATTTCTCCTGCATGGTTAGCTTTCATAACATTTATAGAAACTATGTCTTCTACTCATATGTGTTCTACACATATATGTCTTCTCCCATTTACCTTCTCCCCCTTACATGGACATACTTCTCTTCTTCATGTAAGACATGCCTTCTTCCTCTTTTTAAAAGAAGACATACCTTTCTCCCCCTTTATCATTTCAAAAAGTGGGGTTATGAAGAAAATAAGAAACATCACTTGTTAAAGGGAAATGAGATAACACAAATATATAAGGAGAGTAGAAGAGCACATATAGGGTCTTGTCCAAGCATAGAAAGAAAAGCAAGTTAAAGCATATACTTGAACAACCCAAGAAGCAAGATAAAGTGCTACAGAAAAATAATAAAACATAATTTTGACCCTCAAGATGATGTAATTTGACCAAAAACCATCAGAGCTCATCACGAGGCAATGAGTCTTGCTTAGAAGGTCATTTCTGCATGAAAAGCACTAGTCTTGCACCAAAAACTGAAACTGGAGCAAAATCTGCATAAAATCCAAAAAAAAAGAGGCTCCAATTTCTACATACAATGTAGATCTTATGTACCCTGCATCACAATGTTATGCAAGCAACTCAATATAGTAGATATGCAATTCAAGGAACAGGCTTGAGCATGTATGAAACAAGATACATGCATAACATATAGATGAGCAAAGATGCCAATTATAAATAGGGTTAGAACTACATGTATATGAACTACTAGTAGATGTTATCACAAGTTAGGACTACTAGTAGGATCTAGATCATAGCAAGAGATACCAAAAGATACACAAGATAAAGCAAGCTATGAGTAGATGTAGAGATATATCCAAACAAAGAGATATGCAATTTTAGAAGCATGAAAGGATATAACTCACTAGATATGCATCCTTACCATAAGATGATTACACCTAAGAACCTCAAGGTTGTATCAAAACAAGATATACATCCAGAGAGATGTAGCAAGTTAGAGCACAACGGAAGCAAAATAAGACACAACGAAGAGATCCAAAGAGATCATCATCAAAACCTGCAAAACAACTCAAAGCAAGTAATTGCAAGATATAGGTATACCAATTTAGAGCAATTAGAGAGATAGAGTTGTAAGCAAGATAGGCAATTTAGAACATGGCAATATGCATATATAAAGGTACCAAAGGAGTGCCAAAGAATAAGGCTATTGGTTGAGAAAATCTAGTTTAGAGGGAAATTCTCACTCAATAACCCAAATCTATATTCTGTGCACAGTGTTATCGGTCGAGTTCTGTGCATTGACAACTCGACCGATGACAGTTGTTGGCAACACCCATAGGTACCTATCGGTCGAGTTTCAATAGGGCAAACTCGACCGACAGACCAGCTGTCAAAAAGCACATATATTTCATAAAAACATAATTAAAGGCATGCTAAAGATATAAGCCATATCCAAACATGTGTAAGCAAGTTAGTAATGCACTATAGAAGCATTGGAAATAGTTTTTGAGCAAGAGTGTGAAGAGAAACACAAAATACCACTTTTGACTCAAAAACCATATGTATAGTGCACACTAACTTGACAAAAACAAGTTAGGATTGGTTAATATCAAGAGAAACATTACCTTTGTGCTTACCATTCCTTTTTCCACTTGTTGTCACCCTCTACACATCTCACCTTTCTTCTTTCATGTGGATTGACAAGTCAATTTGCAATTCAATAGCTCAAGTCAATCCATTTGCAAGTACCTACATGAAATGGTCCCCAATCATGTTTTTGGGTCTGGAGGGGTTAGTTTAGCAACCCAAATCCTATTGCTCTTGGGTGCTTTCTTAAAAGGACAACAAGTAGAATAATGACCGAAATCATTGCAATAGTTGCATGTGCCCATAGTCTTGGAACTAGAGGATTCTCCATGGAATATTGGAGGTCCTTTATCTTTGTTGTTCCCTTGAATACTATAATATCCTAAACCATGTCTACCAATTTGTTTAGTAGTATGGTGTAGGATATCATTAAGATTCTTTTTACCAACTAAGAATCTTTGCAAAGAAAATCTCAAACTGTCATTATCATGCTTAAGAGAAGCAATAGTAGAAGACAAATTATTGATATTCTCTCTAGCATGCAAAATATCATTTTCTAAGCAAAGAACTTTAGTTAAATAAGAATCTCTATTAATATGAAGAGCAGCAACAACATTCTTTTTATTAGTATAACTAGAACAAGGTTCATGCCCATTGATTTTAGCAAGCAAAGAGGCATTTTCAGATTTAAGCACCACCATTTCTCTTTGATAAGCATAGATTTCTTCTCTCCTAGCATCATCAATAAGCTTGAGTTCTACATTTTCAGTTTTAAGAGTATCAAGCTCATGCATGAGAGAATCAACAATTAAAGTATGCTCTTCATTAGAACTAGGCATGAGAGGTTGAGCTTCTAGAAATCTAATATTATCAAACAAACTAGCATTTTCAAGTTTAAGAGAGTCTACTTGGCTAAGAAAATCATTTTTATCATTAAGCAAGCAATAATTAGCATGTTCAAGATCATCTAATTCTACATGCAAATTATAAACAATTTTAGCAAACTTTTTCTTTTTCCTTTTAGAAGACTTAAGTGAGGCACAAATATGATGAATAATAGCAATCAAAGATTCTTTATCTAAATAGTTTAGATTTACCTCACTTGAGTCTTCACTTGTTGATGCTATAAGAGCAAAATGGCATTCTCCTTCATCACTAGAGCTTGATCTTGATCCTTCACTTGAATCTTCACTTGATCTTGAGTTGGAAGAGCCACTTGAGCTTGAGTGCCATTTCTCCTTCTTGTGAAGATGAGTGTAACATCCCTGACCTGGGTTATACTCTAACCCTAGGTGTTTTGATTAAGAAAGATGATTATATGATTAATTCTATCTTGTGAAAAGTAATTAGGGCTCATGAGGAGCTTATGTTTCAATTTTGGTCCTGTTTGGACAATGTTGAAGCAATGTTTGCTTATTTTGGACTAATGTGCAAATTACCCAAGTTGAGGGGTTTAAGTGCAAATTGTGCATGATAATATGTTCCTCATGTGTTGAAGCATCATGAGAGTGAAAATGATGTTGAGGTATGGCTTATGGAAGCCTGATTACCAAGAAAGAGCTTGTAAAGCAATCCTTGTGCATTAAAACCTAGTTTTGGTATAATGTGCAATTTACCCAAAACCTAGGGTTCAATATGTAAATTACCACTTCAATAAGGTACTTAATGTTTCTTGGCATCATGTAGAGCAAAGAAAATGAGAGGGGCATCTCATTTGAATTAAGTTGGAGGAGAGAGAATCTTGATATTAAAATAATCAAGATTTAATCTTAAGTGAAACCCTAATTCAATTTAGGGCAAAAGTGAATGTATTAATTAAAGTGCAATTTACCCAAAACCTAGGGTTCAATATGTAAATTACCACTTCAATAAGGTACTTAATGTTTCTTGGCATCATGTAGAGCAAAGAAAATGAGAGGGGCATCTCATTTGAATTAAGTTGGAGGAGAGAGAATCTTGATATTAAAATAATCAAGATTTAATCTTAAGTGAAACCCTAATTCAATTTAGGGAAAAAGTGAATGTATTAATTAAAGGGCCTTCAACCAAAATGTTATTGGTTGATTTTGAATAAGGATGGACGTTCCTTTGCCAAGATAAGGAACGAAAATATCTTAAGTAGGTGAAATTCCACTCACCTTATTATAAGGAAAAGAATTCCCACTAAAAAAGATATATTAGTATTATAATGGATTAAGGTGCTTATTTTCTTTTCCCTTAATCCATGGATAATGGAAGGGAGTTCGGTGGCTTTGAGTTGCCTTTGCATACAAGCAAACCAAGGAGTAAGAGGTGGTACTATTTTTGGGATTAAATGCATTTTAATAAGGCATTTTCTCTCTCATCAATTTCCTTATAAAAGTGCCATTTCCAAGCCCAAACCAAGGCCTTTTTGGATTTCTTTCTTCCCCTTGCTTGCAAAACTGACCAAGGAGCTAAGGAGGAGCAGGAGGATGACTCCCAACCTGTAGGTAAGGTTCTTGATCCATTTCTTCTTGATTCCATGGTGGAAATCGAAAATAAATTATGGATTCCTTCTTATTTTGATCTCCTCTTCAACCCTAGCCAACTTTTACAATCAAAAGCTTGAGGACGATCCTAGGGGGAGTTGCAAGAGCTTCATCCACCATTAATGGCATGAGCTTGGAGCTTTGGAGCCCAATTGGAGGCGGGTTTTATAACTCAAACCCTTAATCATTGATATTGCATCAATTCTCTATACTTTGTTGATTGTTTCCTTTAAATTGCTACACTCTTGTTTCTTTACTACAATTTCCATCAAGAACGGTTGCTGTTCTTGGTTGTTCGAAGGAAGGGGATGATGACATCATCCTAGATGCTTATCCAAAGAAAAGTACCAAGCCAAATGGTTTTGATAGCTATTCCAAATCGTTTTAATTTGATTGGCTATGTGGTTTTAGCAAACCGTTTAAAGGCAAACGGTTTGAAACCGTTTGGGAGAAAATGGTTTCAAGACCGTTTGAGATGGTTGACCAAGTGTTGACCGTTTGGGAATTTTGTTCCTAATTATGTAGGCTAATGACCCACCAAATTTGAGGGGTTAACTCCAAAGGAATCGTAGGTTGAAGGCCAATCAATTAAGAAAATTGAATTGAATTAAATGCTGATTTTCAACCTGATTAACTTGATCTGTTTGGGCAAACGGTTTCAAGACCATTTGAGTGAGTTGACCAAATGTTGACCGTTTGGGATTACTGTTCATAATTATGTTGGTTGATGACCCTCCAAAGTTGAAGGCTAATCAATTAGAGAAACCTAATTGGATTAAGTGCTGATTATCAATCTGATCTAATTGAACTTTTTGGACAAACGGTCTCAAGACCGTTTGAGATGGTTGACCAAGCATTGACCGTTTGGTATTACTGTTACTAATGATGTTGTTTAATGACTCACCAAATTTGATGGATTAATTCCAAACGAGTCATGAGTTGAAGGCTAATCAATTGGGCAAACCCTAATTGAAATCAGTGCTGAAATTCCAATGAGTTAATTAGAGATTTTGGGTTGATTAGCCCAAACGGTTTCAAGACCATTTGGGGATCACCCAAACGGTCTCAAGACCGTTTGGGGGTCACCCCAAGACCGTTTGGAGGTCTGGGGTCAAGTATAGTTGACCAATTGAAGGTCTAAAGGTACCAAATCATATTGCAATTAAGTGTTGATTGTTGATCAACTCGATAGACCAAACCTTGATGAAATTTCACTAGAATCCAAAGATTGGATGAGCCAAACGGTCTCAAGACCGTTTAGAGCTCATCCAAATGGTCTCAAGACCGTTTGGTGGTCAACCAAGACCGTTTGGAGGTCTAGGGTTGAGTATGGTTAGGTGTTTGAAGGTCTAAAGGTACCAAGCTGATATACAATGCAATGTTGATTTGGTGATCAATCCCATGATCCAAACCTTAATTGGATGGCTTGGATTTGAGTGATATGATGGGAAAACGGTCTCAAGACCATTTGGAGGTCATCCAAACGACCTCAAGACCGTTTGGGGTCAGGTCATACCCAATTTGGATGATGGTTCAAAAGTTTCAAAGTAAACAATCTTGCATTGATGAGTGTTGTTGAATCATCGATTCTAAACCCTAATCCAATTGAATCAAACCCTAATTGATGACCAAGTGAGGGTCAATTGAGGGTCAAATCAGTTGAAGGTTGACCTACTAAACTCAATTGAAGTATGAGCATAGGTCCAATTGATGATTGGTTCCATGAATTCAATGGTTGAAGATCCAATGCAATCAATTGAAACATAATTAGTAGCTTGATTGATGATAAACTTCAAAGCTCTAATTGGTGTTTATAAACCCTAATTCCTTTGAGATCAGACCCTAATTGAAGTTCTAATTAAGGGATGAGTTCATGAATCAATTGATGATTGAGTTGATGATCCAATTGGTTGAGATTCCATAGATTGGAATTGAGTGTTGTTGAAGTCTTGATTGACTCTTTGGTCCATGCGGTTTTGAGAGGTTTGGACCAAACGGTCTCAAGACCGTTTGAGACTCATGCGTTTTCAAGTTCATGCGGTTTCAAAGCTTTTTGCTTAAACGATTTCAAACCGTTTGTGGTTCAATTTGGTTAATCCAATCGGATGCCTAATACAATTGAAGGATCAATTGGTTAACCCAATTGAGTACCTAATGTATTTGAAGGAACAATGGGTTGATTCAATTGAGTACCCAATGATATTAAAGACTCAATTGACTAATCCAAATGGATACCCAGTGTAGTTGAAGGTTCCATTGATCAATCTATTTGGATACCTCAAGTTATTGAAGGTCCAATTGATCAAACATTTTTGTAAACCTAATGTGATTAGGTGGGAGATACCTTTAATGGTACTAATCATTAATGCATAACAAATGCATGGATCCAATATATGATGTAAACCCTAATTGAGGCTGATTCCATGTATAATCCTATTAAGAGGTTGTCTCAATGTGAAATCACTAATTAGGATGAATAGTAAACCCTAATTCAATTGGATGCCTTAAGTAATGGAGGTCCAATGTGATTGAATCTCTTGAGAATAGAGATGATGAATCATCCATTGATCCAATGATGATTAGTAGTGATAATCAATGAAGGTACAAAGGTTGAAACCCTAATAGTACCTAAGTGATTAGTGCTAATTAAGGGATGAACCCTAATTGCTTATAAGAACAATGTCTTAGTACACTATGTTAACCATAGTTGTATATACTTGATTGAAGGGTTGATGTAACATAATCAAGTTGATAGGATGATGGAAAGGAATTCATACCTGAGTATTGATCATGTGATGAATAGGGTATGATACTTAATAAAGAGATCATGTGAACCCTAATTGAGGTTGATTCCATGTAAACCCTAATTGAGGGTGATGCCATGAGAAACCCATGTTGGGATGAATTGTAAACCCCAATTTTAGGCAATATGATGAGAAAGCCTAATGAAGGGTGATGTTATATGCAATCCTCACCCTAATGAAGTATGATAGCATGGGAAACCCTAATCCTAATAATGGAATGGTTACTAATATATTGATGGGGGAAATGCCTAAAGTGATTGATTGTGGATATCCCTATAGCAAGTAATGCTTTAACTTGAGATGAGTCTATATTATTAAAGATAGTTGGACCATTCTTATGTGTGACCTATGCACTTCATGGTAAGGGTGATAGGTTAATGGATGAAAGGATTAAGATGGGAAATACCTTAATCCAAGATAAGTTGATAACTTAAGGAAGTTGAAAGTGATGAGGAAAGTGATATATCAATATGTGATAAATATCACTTTTAGCATTACAGGATTGATATAGTTCAATACCTGGAATAGTTGCACAGGATTAGCATAGTCTAATACCTGGAATAACATCTGCACAGGATTGGTTAAACTCCAATATCTGGAATAGTGTGACAGGATTGGCTAACTCCCAATACCTGGAATGATAACACAAGATTGGCTAACTCCCAATACTTGGAATGATAACACAGGATTGGCTAACTCCCAATACCTAGAATGATAACACAGGATTGGCTAACTCCCAATACCTGGAATGATAACACATGATTGGTTAAATCCCAATACCTGGAATAATAACACAGGATTGGTTAAATCCCAATACCTGGAATGATAACACAGGATTGGCTAACTCCCAATACCTGGAATTCACAGGATTGGTTAAATCCCAATACCTGGAATGATAACACAGGATTGGCTAACTCCCAATACCTGGAATGCACAACATTGGTTAAATCCCAATACCTGGAATAATAACACAGGATTGGCTAACTCCCAATACCTGGAATGTACATGATTGGCTAAATCCCAATACGTGGAATAGTTGCACAGGATTGACATAGATCAATACCTGGAATAGTTGCACAGTATTGACATAGATCAATACCTGGAATAGTTGCACAGGATTGACATAGATCAATACCTGGAATGGTTACACAGGATTGACATAGTTCAATACCTGGAATGGATACACAGGAATAATATAAGTCTAATGCTTGTACTAGTTGCACATGATTGGTGTAATCCAATGCCTGGAATATTTCTATAGGATTGGTATAGACCAATGCCTGAATAAGACATGATGATGTACACTCTCATGTCCAAAATAATCAACAATCTGTTTAGCAGATTGGCTAAGGCCAATAAGTTGAAACAAGAATGTCTCATGGGTGACATATCAAGATAATGAGTGTCACAAGAGAAGTTTGACATGATGGTATAATATGGAGGATAAATGATATACATGTTTTCCCTATTCCTTATTAAGAGAATAGTTGTTCTATTATTCTATCATGAATAGTTACAATGCTTTAAGATGAGAATGCTTTAAACTACTTATCCTCTGCTCAGTTCCATATCTTTAAACTGCAATAATAATGTTTTGGCGGAGAGTTATATCTCCCGCTGGGACAATTTACAATTGTCTCACCCCCGTGGGATCCAATGTTTTTAGGTGGACAAGCAAGGAGGAAAGTGAGAATATCTTGCAGAGGAAGAACATCAGCAACAACAGTGACAACTCAGATTGAGTGTACTGTCTGTCGTGTCATGTAGATAGAAGTCCTATGTGTCGTCTCTGTACTCTCAGGTCCTCAGAGTTTATAGTTAGTGTTTTAACGAATCGATCTGAGATTTTTGGCTTGATGCCTCGAAGTTATATGTTGTGCATATATTATGTCTTGAGACAGCTGATGTTGTAATCTCGAGAAGAGATAGTGCAAGACATGTACTTTGAAACAGAATGTAAATGTTATACTTTGGTTCTTGAAGAAAAAGATTTCCTATGTGTGGATCTCTTTGCAAAAAGTTTTAATTTTTAGTGATTTTTGGTAATCCGTTGTTAGTGATTGCTTCCGCTTAGTTAATAACGTTTGTCCGATCGACGTTGTTACAATTATGGTATCAGAGCTCTAGGTTCGCTGAGTCTACAGAGACATAGGACTAAGTTATCGAGTCTGTGATAGTGTCCTCCAGTATACCCTATAATGATTTCTGCTTGTGAAGAGAAGGGGTAAAAGTTAAAATGACTGGAGAACACAAGGAACACATTGTTGGGAGAAATGTTGTTGCACCAAGAAGAGGTGCAAGGGATCAAGCAAGAATAGAATGAGTGCCTGAGAATCCCCATTAAGACCTGATCAAGATAGAGAATCCTATGATCATGCTCTTGTTGGGCAGATTGGGGCAACAGTAATGCATATAAGTGGACTGGATACTAGCCTTACGATCTAGGTTATCAATCCTTAATACAGAAAGCTTGAGCTTTAAAAGAGTTCCTGAATGACTTAGTCATGTTGGAACAAGGGAAAATATGGAAAAGATTAATTTATGGCAAGAAAGTAGACTCTGCCATGAGTTTAGTCAGATAATAAATCTATGATGGCAGTGCTCAAGGAAGGGCAATAAGCTGAGAAGTAGGGAATGGTCTCTATAATTCTAGAGACATTTGCTTAATGGTTTTGAAAAAACCAAGTTTTTGGTACTAATAGTGCAACAAACGCCTAGTGTACCAGGGCAGTTGCCATTAAGTAAGTGCAAAGGTCTTAACCTTTCACCTATAAGATCACATGGCTTAGTTTTTGCATCAGTAATAAGACTAATAAGACCATGATATGAGGAAAAGGTATGCTATTAATGTGTACATGTCGAGTACACTAAACCCTTTTTGTTATAGAAAAAAAAGGATTGTTGATTTTGTTTTCCCTATTGGTTGCTATATAGGGAAGAAATGATGAGAACTAGAATTTGAATTCTGTTCAGTATTCTTTTAAATGCTCTATGTTGGTCTTACCTCTATGAAAGAGGAAGAGGTATAGAAGAGATGCCTGGATAAAATCCAGGGATGTTAAATTTTATGCTTATAATAAAAGCAAGGAATATGATATTAGACAAAGTGCATACTACTTGATCACAGTACTTGTAAACCCTGGCCAGGTATACAACTATTGATGATAAAGTGGGTATGGAAACTCTTAGATTGTTGTCTTTTTGATTGCTCTGATCAAGTAGTCATTCTGAGACAATCTAATGAGTATCATGAAATCAGAAATCTGGAATGAATAAATGTGTCATATCTCATGCATAATAAAGAGAAGCTTGAGATAATCTCAGATGAGCATGTTGTATGAGGAACTAAAAATGTACTCCTCATAAGACAAGAATAAGAATGAGGGAGATGGACCCTGTTCAATAATGTTGCCATCATAATAAAGATCTTTTCCATAATGAGGACATGGGAAATGTGATGAGATCATGAGATGATCATAAACATGCTAGATAATAATAAAGAAAGGGATAATGACATGTAATCATCCTTACAAATTCCAATGCTAAAGGCAAGGAACCTAAGTGTTGGCTAAATGGACATCTAAAAATCCCTTTGTTTTGATTATGACAAACATTTAATTCTTATTAATCTAACGAGCTACTTGAGTGTGCAGGATGACAAAGTAGCAAGGGAAAATCCAAGAGCTTACTTAGTTATATTTTCATGCAATGTAATCAATGTTGTAAAACTTGTACAAATATATAATGTACAAGTACTTAGAATTGCATGTAAATCAAGCGTTAGATTTTCCCTAGCCAAACACCATAGTTAGACATGTCATCCCATTTTATTAGGATCACCTTTGCACACTCACACATATAATTAATGCTTAAATTGAAACCTTGAAATAGGATCATTCTCGGTCGACAAACTCCTCGACCGAGACACTCTCGGTCGACAATCTTCTCGACCGAGAAAGATCCAAAGTAGCCGTTAGACACAACAGACAAGTTAGTTGGTAGTTGAAGAAAGACGTTGCAAATCACTTGTTCCAGAGAGCCTGTCGGTCGACAAAAGTTCGACCGAGTAGGTGTCTCGGTCGACCATTTGTCGACCGAGATGGTCTCTGACAGCAACTGCAGAATAAATTAATTAGCCGTTGTTAAAGCAACAACTTTGTACGTAACGGCTAGTTAATCACTTAGAAACCCCTAGAAGTTGTCTAGAACGTCCTTAAGCATACTTAGGCCATTCCTATAAATAGGACAAGCCATAGGACACTAGAATTCACTTGTTACACTTGAGAATACACTTGAGCATACTTGAGCAATCTTTTGCAAGCAATTTGAGCACTGTGATCATTGGCCTACATTCTCCTTAGCTCAATCTCGTGTCCTATAGGCTAGATTCTCCTACCCACAGCAATCACAAGTTCACATACTTGGCTAGGAGATCTTACACTTGATCTAGGCATATCAAGCCTCGGGCTTAAAGGATAAGTTGTAATTTCCTTTTCCTTTCTTGTTCATGTTTATCTTTTGTACTCTCCTTGCTACTCCTAGGGTTGGAGGCTGCGGATTGGAGAGGGTTGACTTCTCAGGTGGAGAAGGGGACTTCAAGCTACTTCAAGAAGGCTATCGCAAGGGAAGCTACTTCAGAAGGCTGGTGCAACGGGAGTTGGTGCATCTACTTCAAGGGAAGGCTGCTTCAAGGTTGGCGATTACTTCTAGGTGAAGGCTGCTTGAAGGGTTTAGGAAAAGAGATTGTATTTTATGTAAATTCCTTGAAGAGGTAATAAAATAAATTTCTTTTCAAATCCCGGTTGGGTAAGCAACCGGGTAGTGGATTGACGGCTATAGTATTTGCTATAGTTGGAACCACTCTAAACCTTGTGTCTCCTTGTCCAATATTTTCATTGTGGTTGTTTGAGTTCAATAATTGTCAAATTGTTTATAAAACTCTATTCACCCCCCCTCTAGTAGTTTTCAATTGGTATCAGAGCAAGGCTTCAAGGAACCCTAACAAGGTCTTGAAGAAATGGGTGATGGAATGCTCAACAACCTCAACATTGAAGGGACTCTTGTTGCTAGGCCACCGGCATTCGATGGAACAAACTACCAATACTGGAAGAGAAGGATGCAGTTCTACTTCCAAGGCATCAACTGGGATCTATGGAGAATGGTATCTACTCCTTATGCATTCCCTCAAAATGACTTTGCGGAATGGGATGCAAACACGGTAAAACAGGCCCAAATGAACGCAAAAGCTGTAAGCATTTTATATTGTTCTATTTCTGTAGGAGAATTTAATAGAATATCAAATTGTGATACATCATATGATATTTGGCATAGATTGTCCATCACTTATGAGGGTACAGCCCAAGTCAAAAATTCCAAAATTAGTCTGCTTAAAACAAAGCTTGAACATTTTCGTATGGATCCAAATGAATCTATTAGTGAAATGTATTCAAAATTCTCTACTATTATTAATGGTTTAAGTGCCTTAGGAAAACCTGTCCTTGAGGAAGATCAGGTATCAAAAATTCTTCGATCACTTCCTCCAAAGTACAAGCCAAAGGTGACAGCCATTGCAGAAGCAAACGACCTCACTCGCCTCAAAATGGAACAACTCATTGGTAATTTAGAAGCTCATGAAGCAGATCTAGAAGAGGAAGAAAGAAGAGAACGTGAACACCAAAGTGGGAAGAAGAAGGATGTGGCTCTCAAAGCCTCAAAAGTTGTCACACAAGAAAGTGAGGAGTCAAGTGAAGAAGAAGAAGAAGCCTTAATCGTCAACGGTAAGAAGTACAAAAGGTTTAAATCTAACAAAATTTCTAGTTCGTCAACTCCCAGGTGCTTTGAATGTGGGAAGAAAGGGCATTTCAAAAATGAATGCCCCAAAGCAAAGAAGGGAAAGAAAAGCTCACATAAGAAGAAAGGAGAAAAAGCCTATAAAGCTGCCTGGGATGAGTCAAGTGACAGTGAAAGCGGAGAAGAGGTGGAATGTCTAATGGCAAGAGAAGAAAATGAAGACTCTCAAGAGGTAAGCCTAGTTGATCTTTCTAAAGAAGAGTTAGTTACTAGTTTACAAGAAACTCATGATAAGTATGTTGATGCCAAGAAGAAACTAAAAAAGGCCATAAAATCAAATAATGAGCTCATTGCCAAATTAGATGAACTTTCTTATGAAAAGAACAACATTGATCTTGAAAATGTATCTTTAAAAACATCTTTAGATGATTGCACTAGAAAGCTACTCAATTTGGAAACCAATGTTGATCTTCTATCAAAAGAAAAGACTGATTTGCTAGCTAAACTACAAGATTATCAAACTCAACCTATCTTGTGCAACCATTCGGATTATGATAATATTGTAAAAGAAAAGGATTCATTGTTTTCTGATTTAGACCAAGCAAGAAAAGAAATACATAAGAAGATGAATGACATTGCTACGTTGCAAAGAGAACTTTATAAGTTAAGAAGAAAAGATATTCTTGATAACATATTGAAAGTTGGTAATGTTTTCAATGGAAGAAAAGGTTTGGGGTATGTTCCAAAGAAAAACCAACCCAAAAAGACCCAAACTATGTTTGTACCCAAGAACACAATGACTAGAAAGAGAAATGAAATTGACTCTATTACTTGTCATTTCTGCTTACGTCTTGGACATTATTGTTTTTCATGCCCCTACAAGACTAAGGAGTCCGACTTAGTTTGGATCCCAAAACCCCAAACTTAGAAGAATGAAATGTAGTTGAGATATGACCAAATGCTTAATTTTGCTATTTATATTGTCTTATCTCAACAAAAGGTGCTATGCTTATTGTTATTATTTTTCTGCATTGCTGAAACAGAAATTCTGTCGGTCGAAGTATTGTCGACCGAGCTCTGGGTCGGTCGAAGTATTGTCGACCGACTGGATGTCTTTAACAAATAAAAATTTTACAGCACCTATTTCGGTCGAAAATTGGTCAACCGAGAAATTTTCTGTGTTTTTGCTTGTGATACAGTAACCTGCTTGATCGACAAATTGTCGACCGAGACAAATATCGGTCGAACAATTGTCGACCGACTGGTTTTCTGTATCAGAACTTTTATATACATAAGCACTTAAAAGGTTTCTAACCATATCGGACCATCACATGGGTACCAAAATCTACATTCTAATGCAGGAATGGGTAGTTGACAGTGGCTGTTCCAAACACATGACCGGGAACAAGGACGCATTTCAAACTTTTGAAGAAAAGAAAAGTGGAACGGTCACCTTTGGAGACAATGGTAAGGGAAAAATCATTGGAATAGGTAATGTTGGAACAAATCTCGAAATTAAAAATGTTCTACTTGTTGATGGATTGCATCATAATCTAATAAGTGTAAGTCAACTATGTGATAGTGGTTATGATGTGTTATTTAACAAAACCTGCTGCAAACTATTGATAGAAAACACTACAAATGTCGTTTATGAAGGAAATAGAGTTGGAAATCTTTATATCCTTAAACCAAACTCTATGAAATCAGTAGTAGGTAAATGCTTGCTTGCAAATGAAAATACCTTACAACTATGGCATAAAAAGCTAGGACATGCTAGTTCACATGCTATTAAAAAGTTAGTGAAATATGATCTTGTTCGTGGATTACCTACTTTGTCTTTTGATCAAGTTGAAAACTGTGAACCCTGCACAATGGGAAAGCAAACCAAAACATCTTTTAAATCAAAACATGTACTTAGCACCAGTAGATCCTTAGAATTAATTCATATGGACTTATTTGGACCAATGAGGACACAATCTATCGGTGGTAAACGATACTGTTTTGTTATTGTTGATGATTATAGTAGATATACATGGGTACATTTTATTGCAACTAAAGATGATACTATTCATGTCCTTATGCAATTTTGTTCCAAGATTGAAAATCTTTTACAACATAAAATATGTACCATTAGAAGTGATCATGGTGGCGAATTTGAGAATCATACATTTGAGACCTTTTGTACATCTCAAGGGTATACTCATAATTTTTCTGCTCCACGTACCCCACAACAAAATGATATAGTTGAACGGAAAAATCGATCTCTACAGGAAATGGCTAGGACCATGATGCTTGAACACAACATACCTAAAACCTTTTGGGCTGAAGCTGTAAACATTGCTTGTTATGTGCTTAATAGAGTAATTGTTCACTCTCATTTGAAGAAAACTCCATATGAAATATTACACTCTAAGAAACCTAGAGTTGACTATTTTCATACTTTTGGCTCCACATGCTACATTTTAAATACCAAAGATGATAGAGACAAGTTTGATTCTAAATCACACAAAGCATTCTTCTTGGGATATTCCACTTCTAGCAAAGCCTTTAGAGTATATAACACTATCTCTAGAAAAGTTGAGGAATCCATTCATGTTTCTTTTCATGAAGAATCGAAGTCTGAAAATCTAGATATCATTGATCTCACTAATCAATTCGAAAATATAACCATTTCCAATGATAGTGAGAAAATTCCTATATCCGATCCCCAAGTTGAAATACAACCTACACCTAGGCTTATCAAGGATCATCCCCAAGAACTAATTATTGGAGATCCAAATGATAAAGTCAAAACTCGGTCATCCTTCAAAGATGTTGCAAACATGGCTTTTGTTTCTATCATTGAACCTAAGAAGATATCCGAAGCTCTTAAGGATGATTACTGGACAATAGCCATGCAAGAGGAGTTAAATCAATTCACTAAAAATGATGTATGGGATTTAGTTCCTAAACCACAAGATAAAACTATCATAGGAACTAAATGGGTATTTAGGAACAAGCTCAATGAGGCAGGAGAAGTCATAAGGAATAAAGCTCAGTTAGTAGCACAAGGATATAATCAACAAGAAGGAATAGATTTTGATGAAACATATGCACCCGTAGCTAGACTTGAAGCTATTAGGATGTTACTAGCTATTGCTGCCCATAAAAACATTAAGCTATATCAAATGGATGTCAAAAGTGCATTTCTAAATGGCATCATACAAGAAGAAGTTTATGTTGCTCAACCACCTGGCTTTGAAATACCAGAAAAAGGTGACCATGCTTATAAACTTAAAAAAGCACTTTATGGTCTAAAACAAGCACCTAGGAATTGGTATGAACGGCTCAAGACATATCTTTTTGATAATGGTTTTTCTATTGGAAATTCAGATTCTACTTTATTTTTCAAAACATATGCATCTGATTTCCTAGTTGTGCAAATTTATGTTGATGACATTTTTTTGGAGCTTCTAATGATTCATTATGCACACAATTCAGTGACATTATGCAAAAAGAATTTGAAATGAGTCTCATGGGTGAACTAACATTCTTTCTTGGTTTTCAAATTAAGCAAACACCTGCAGGAATTTTCATAAGCCAAGAAAAATATACTAAAGAACTTTTAAAACGTTTTGGGATGGATCAATGCAAACATGCTACTACTCCTATGGCTACTTCTATCAACATTGATAAGGATGAAAATGGGGAACCTATTGATGATTCCTTATATAGAGCCATGATTGGTAGTTTGCTATACTTAACTGCTTCTCGACCGGACATTATGTTTTCCGTTGGTCTTTGTGCTCGATTTCAATCCCAACCTATGCAATCTCATTTTCTAGCGGTTAAAAGAATTCTTTGATATCTAGCTGGTACTGCTTATTTTGGTTTATTGTATCCAAAAGGACAATCCCTGGATTTTAAAGCATATACTGATGCCGATTATGCTGGTTGTCGACTTGATCGCAAAAGTACTAGTGGTGGATGTTTCTTATTAGGGAGAGCCTTAGTATCTTGGTTTAGCAAGAAACAAAATACAGTTGCCCTATCTACAACTGAAGCTGAATATATGGCAGCCGGGTCTTGTTGTGCTCAAGTGCTTTATATGCAACAGGTATTAAGCGATTATGGTTTTAATCTTTCATCTACACCTATTTTTTGTGACAACACGAGCGCCATAAACTTAGCACACAATCCTATTTTACACAACCGGGCAAAACACATTGAAATCCGTCATCACTTCTTAAGGGATCACATCTCAAAGAATCATGTTTCCCTTCATCATGTTGATACGGAAAATCAATTGGCAGATATTTTTACAAAACCGCTTCCACTAGATCAATTCAACAACATTAGGAAGCAATTGCTTATTACTCCTTTGGAAGATGTTTTCTTTGATATCTGCGGTTCTTAAAACGAATCCGTTTACTTGTTTCATTTTGGCTTTTCAATGGACATCTTTTTCATTAGCTTTGACGGAATATCTAATTCAGGGGGAGTTTTTATCAAAACAGTTATCTAATTAAGGGGGAGTTTTTATTAAAACGGTTATCTTTTTGAAATGACAAAGGGGGAGAGATATATAAAACTATAACTTAGTATTTATGAAAAACTCAATCAATGAGTTTCATAAATATACTCTTGGCTTTACATTGAAAGTTGCTACATTCCCAAATGAACTGGATTTCATGTTCCATAATTCATTGGGAATAATAAGCACACATTTTATAAACAAGAGGAAAAGATACATAAGGCAATCTAAAGGTATGAAATTCATATGTTTTATATTTATTTTGGAAATGTTTGTCATCTTCAAAAAGGGGGAGATTGTTGGCTAAATGGACATCTAAAAATCCCTTTATTTTGATTATGACAAACATTTCATTCTTATTAATCTAACGAGCTACTTGAGTGTGCAGGATGACAAAGTAGCAAGGGAAAATCCAAGAGCTTACTTAGTTATATTTTCATGCAATGTAATCAATGTTGTAAAACTTGTACAAATATATAATGTACAAGTACTTAGAATTGCATGTAAATCAAGCGTTAGATTTTCCCTAGCCAAACACCATAGTTAGACATGTCATCCCATTTTATTAGGATCACCTTTGCACACTCACACATATAATTAATGCTTAAATTGAAACCTTGAAACAGGATCATTCTCGGTCGACAAACTCCTCGACCGAGACACTCTCGGTCGACAATCTTCTCGACCGAGAAAGATCCAAAGTAGCCGTTAGACACAACAGACAAGTTAGTTGGTAGTTGAAGAAAGACGTTGCAAATCACTTGTTCCAGAGAGCCTGTCGGTCGACAAAAGTTCGACCGAGTAGGTGTCTCGGTCGACCATTTGTCGACCGAGATGGTCTCTGACAGCAACTGCAGAATAAATTAATTAGCCGTTGTTAAAGCAACAACTTTGTACCTAACGGCTAGTTAAGCACTTAGAAACCCCTAGAAGTTGTCTAGAACGTCCTTAAGCATACTTAGGCCATTCCTATAAATAGGACAAGCCATAGGACACTAGAATTCACTTGTTACACTTGAGAATACACTTGAGCATACTTGAGCAATCTTTTGCAAGCAATTTGAGCACTGTGATCATTGGCCTACATTCTCCTTAGCTCAATCTCGTGTCCTATAGGCTAGATTCTCCTACCCACAGCAATCACAAGTTCACATACTTGGCTAGGAGATCTTACGCTTGATCTAGGCATATCAAGCCTCGGGCTTAAAGGATAAGTTGTAATTTCCTTTTCCTTTCTTGTTCCTGTTTATCTTTTGTACTCTCCTTGCTACTCCTAGGGTTGGAGGCTGCGGATTGGAGAGGGTTGACTTCTCAGGTGAAGAAGGGGACTTCAAGCTACTTCAAGAAGGCTATCGCAAGGGAAGCTACTTCAGAAGGCTGGTGCAACGGGAGTTGGTGCATCTACTTCAAGGGAAGGCTGCTTCAAGGTTGGCGATTACTTCTAGGTGAAGGCTGCTTGAAGGGTTTAGGAAAAGAGATTGTATTTTATGTAAATTCCTTGAAGAGGTAATAAAATAAATTTCTTTTCAAATCCCGGTTGGGTAAGCAACCGGGTAGTGGATTGACGGCTATAGTATTTGCTATAGTTGGAACCACTCTAAACCTTGTGTCTCCTTGTCCAATATTTTCATTGTGGTTGTTTGAGTTCAATAATTGTCAAATTGTCTATAAAACTCTATTCACCCCCCTCTAGTAGTTTTCACTAAGATGAGATAAAGAGTAAATGGTTCATGAATAGCTAAAAATACATGAAATAATAAGAGGAATATGAATCCTTATTTTCTTTCCTTTCAGGGGCATGGCAATCAAGTGGGTCTTAGGATACTTGATGTGCATAAGATAAATATGTTCATGTGAGGGATACTTAGAAAAGTATCAGTTATCTTGGACTTTGGTTCCAAGAAAAAGACATATGTAACAAGTAATGCCTCATAATGAAAGGAATATGAGAATGTGATGTGTTCCCAACACATGTGACTGATACCAAGGTAAGAGATTCTGGTATCCGAGAGTTATCAGATGGTTTAGGATGGCTACCTAGAGTGGTCAACTATGAAATCAGTCTAATTATATAAAATAATATGAACATCATATGCTAGGGGTTTATTCTTTGCATAAACATGATATTAATAAGGAATGTAAGATGTCTCTATGAACAAGAAAAGTGTTATGTGACACAAAGTTGACTCGACAGTCTATGATAAGGGGACAGTGGAGCATGTGTCTTGTGTGTTGATTCTATAAGAATCCTGAAAGGAAACACATTCTGTTGAACAAAGCTTTTTGGTGTCTCCATAATAAGGAGATGTTATGTGAAGATTAGATAGTATGATGAATGAAATACATCTGTCTTCCTTTATCTGGATTTCGGGGATGAAATCCTTGTTAGGGGTTTATAATTTGTAACATCCTTGACCTGGGTTATAACTCTAACCCTAGGTGTTTTGATTAAGAAAGATGATTATATGCTTAATACTATCTTGTGAAAAGTAATTAGGGCTCATGAGGAGCTTATGTTTCAATTTTGAACCTGTTTGGACAATGTTGAAGCAATGTTTGCTTATTTTGGACTAATGTGCAAATTACCCAAGTTGAGGGGTTTAAGTGCAAATTGTGCATGATAATATGTTCCTCATGTGTTGAAGCATCATGAGAGTGAAAATGATGTTGAGGTATGGCTTATGGAAGCCTGAATACCAAGAAAGAGCTTGTAAAGCAATCCTTGTGCATTAAAACCTAGTTTTGGTATAATGTGCAATTTACCCAAAATCTAGGGTTAAATATGTAAATTACCACTTCAATAAGGTACTTAATGTTTCTTGGAATCATGTAGAGCAAAGAAAATGATAGGGGCATCTCATTTGAATTAAGTTGGAGGAGAGAGAATCTTGATATTAAAATAATCAAGATTTAATCTTAAGTGAAACCCTAATTCAATTTAGGG
Source organism: Alisma plantago-aquatica (assembly GCA_963693085.1). Classification (NCBI taxonomy): domain Eukaryota; kingdom Viridiplantae; phylum Streptophyta; class Magnoliopsida; order Alismatales; family Alismataceae; genus Alisma; species Alisma plantago-aquatica. The sequence goes on from OY856409.1 coordinate 1,325,524,859, forward strand.
CAAAAGTGAATGTATTAATTAAAGGACCTTCAACCAAAATGTTATTGGTTGATTTTGAATAAGGATGGACGTTCCTTTGCCAAGATAAGGAACGAAAATATATTAAGTAGGTGAAATTCCACTCACCTTATTATAAGGAAAAGAATTCCCACTCAAAAAGATATATTAGTATTATAATGGATTAAGGTGCTTATTTTCTTTTCCCTTAATCCATGGATAATGGAAGGGAGTTCGGTGGCTTTGAGTTTCCTTTGCATACAAGCAAACAAAGGAGGAAGAGGTGGTACTATTTTTGGGATTAAATGCATTTTAATAAGGCATTTTCTCTTTCATCAATTTCCTTATAAAAGTGCCATTTCCAAGCCCAAACCAAGGCCTTTTCGGATTTCTTTCTTCCCCTTGCTTGCAAAACCGACCAAGGAGCTAAGGAGGAGCAGGAGGACGACTCCCAACCTGTAGGTAAGGTTCTTGATCCATTTCTCCTTGATTCCATGGTGGAAATCGAAAATAAATTATGGATTCCTTCTTATTTTGATCTCCTCTTCAATCCTAGCCAACTTTTACAATCAAAATCTTAAGGACGAGCCTAGGGGGAGTTGCAAGAGCTTCATCCACCATTAATGGCGTGAGCTTGGAGCTTTGGATCCCAATTGTAGGCGGGTTTTATAACTCAAACCCTTAATCATTGATATTGCATCAATTCTCTATACTTTGTTGATTGTTTTCTTTAAATTGCTACACTCTTGTTTCTTTGTTGCAATTTCCATCAAGAACGGTTGCTGTTCTTGGTTGTTCGAAGGAAGGGGATGATGACATCATCCTAGATGCTTATCCAAAGAAAAGTACCAAGCCAAACGGTTTTGATAGCTATTCCAAATCGTTTTAATTTGATTGGCTATGCGGTTTCAGCAAACCGTTTAAAGGCAAACGGTTTGAAACCGTTTGGGAGAAAACGGTTTCAAGACCATTTGAGATGGTTGACAAAGCGTTTACCTTTTGGGAATTTTGTTCCTAATTATGTAGGCTAATTACCCACCAAATTTGAGGGGTTGACTCCAAAGGAATCGTATGTTGAAGGCCAATCAATTAGGAAAATTGAATTGAATTAAATGCTGATTTTCAACCTGATTAACTTGACCTGTTTGGGCAAACGGTTTCAAGACCGTTTGAGTGAGTTGACCAAGCATTGACAGTTTGAGATTCCTGTTCATAATTATGTTTGTTGATGACCCTCCAAATTTTAGGGATTAACTCTCAAGGAATCGTGAGTTGAAGGCTAATCAATTAGGGAAACCTAATTGGATTAAGTGCTGATTATCAATCTGATCTAGTTGAACTTTTTGGGAAAACGGTCTCAAGACCGTTTGAGATGGTTGACCAAGCGTTGACCGTTTGGTATTACTGTTACTAATGATGTTGGTTAATGACTCACCAAATTTGATGGATTAATTCCAAACGAGTCATGAGTTGAAGGCTAATCAATTGGGCAAACCCTAATTGAAATCAGTGCTGAAATTCCAATGAGTTAATTAGAGATTTTGGGTTGATTAGCCCAAACGGTTTCAAGACCGTTTGGGGATCACCCAAACGGTCTCAAGACTGTTTGGGGGTCACCCCAAGACCGTTTGGAGGTCTGGAGTCAAGTATAGTTGACCAATTGAAGGTCTAAAGGTACCAAATCATATTGCAATTAAGTGCTGATTGTTGATCAACTCGATAGACCAAACCTTGATGAAATTTCACTAGAATCCAAAGGTTGGATGAGACAAACGGTCTCAAGACCGTTTGGAGGTCTAGGGTTGAGTATGGTTAGGTGTTTGAAGGTCTAAAGGTACCAAGCTGATATACAATGCAATGCTGATTTGGTGATCAATCCCATGATCCAAACCTTAATTGGATGGCTTGGATTTGAGTGATATGATGGGTAAACGGTCTCAAGACCGTTTGGAGGTCGTCCAAATGACCTCAAGACCGTTTGGGGTCAGGTCATACCCAATTTGGATGATGGTTCAAAAGTTTCAAAGTAAACAATCTTGCATTGATGAGTGTTGTTGAATAATCAATTCTAAACCCTAATCCAATTGAATCAAACCCTAATTGATGACCAAGTGAGGGTCAATTGAGGGTCAAATCAGTTGAAGGTTGACCTACTAAACTCAATTGAAGTATGAGCATAGGTCCAATTCATGATTGGTTCCATAAATTCAATGGTTGAAGATCCAATGCAATCAATTGAAACATAATTAGTAGCTTGATTGATGATCAACTTCAAAGCTCTAATTGGTGTTTATAAACCCTAATTCCTTTGAGATCAGACCCTAATTGAAGTTCTAATTAAGGGATGAGTTCATGACTCAATTGATGATTGAGTTGATGATCCAATTGGTTGAGATTCCATAGATTGGAATTGAGTGTTGTTGAAGTCTTGATTGACTCTTTGGTCCATGCGGTTTTGAGAGGTTTTGACCAAACGGTCTCAAACCGTTTGAGACTCATGCGGTTTCAAGTTCATGCGGTTTCAAAGCCTTTTGCTTAAACGATTTCAAACCGTTTGTGGTTCAATTTGGTTAATCCAATCGGATGCCTAATACAATTGAAGGATCAATTGGTTAACCCAATTGAGTACCTAATGTATTTGAAGGAACAATGGGTTGATTCAATTGAGTACCCAATGATATTAAAGACTCAATTGACTAATCCTAATGGATACCCAGTGTAGTTGAAGGTTCCATTGATCAATCTATTTGGATACCTCAAGTTATTGAAGGTCCAATTGATCAAACATTTTTGTAAACCTAATGTGATTAGGTGGGAGATACCTTTAATGGTACTAATCATTAATGCATAACAAATGCATGGATCCAATATATGATGTAAACCTAATTGAGGATGATTCCATGTATAATCCTATTAAGAGGTTGTCTCCATGTGAAATCACTAATTAGGATGAATAGTAAACCCTAATTCAATTGGATGCCTTAAGTAATGGAGGTCCAATGCGATTGAATCTCTTGAGAATAGAGATGATGAATCATCCATTGATCCAATGATGATTAGTAGTGATAATCAATGAAGGTACAAAGGTTGAAACTCTAATAGTACCTAAGTGATTAGTGCTAATTAAGGGATGAACCCTAATTGCTTATAAGAACAATGTCTTAGTACACTATGTTAACCATAGTTGTATATACTTGATTGAAGGGTTGATGTAACCTAATCAAGTTGATAGGATGATGGAAAGGAATTCATACCTGAGTATTGATCATGTGATGAATAGGGTATGATCCTTAATAAAGAGATCATGTGAACCCTAATTGAGGTTGATTCCATGTAAACCCTAATTGAGGGTGATGCCATGAGAAACCCATGTTGGGATGAATTGTAAACCCCAATTTTAGGCAATATGATGAGAAAGCCTAATGAAGGGTGATGTTATATGCAATCCTCACCCTAATGAAGTATGATAGCATGGGAAACCCTAATCCTAATAATGGAATGGTTACTAATATATTGATGGGGGAAATGCCTAAAGTGATTGATTGTGGATATCCCTATAGCAAGTAATGCTTTAACTTGAGATGAGTCTATATTATTAAAGATAATTGGACCATTCTTATGTGTGACCTATGCACTTCATGGTAAGGGTGATAGGTTAATGGATGAAAGGATTAAGATGGGAAATACCTTAATCCAAGATAAGCTGATAACTTAAGGAAGTTGAAAGTGATGAGGAAAGTGATATATCAATATGTGATAAATATCACTTTTAGCATTACAAGATTGATATAGTTCAATACCTGGAATAGTTGCACAGGATTAGCATAGTCTAATACTTGGAATAACATCTGCACATGATTGGTTAAACTCCAATATCTGGAATAGTGTCACAAGATTGGCTAACTCCCAATACCTGGAATGATAACACAAGATTGGCTAACTCCCAATACCTAGAATGATAACACAGGATTGGCTAACTCCCAATACCTGGAATGATAACACAGGATTGGCTAACTCCCAATACCTAGAATGATAACACAGGATTGGTTAAATCCCAATACCTGGAATAATAACACAAGATTGGTTAAATCCCAATACCTGGAATGATAACACAGGATTGGCTAACTCCCAATACCTGGAATGCACATGATTGGTTAAATCCCAATACCTGGAATGATAACACAAGATTGGCTAACTCCCAATACCTGGAATGCACAAGATTGGTTAAATCCCAATACCTAGAATAATAACACAGGATTAGCTAACTCCCAATACCTGGAATGTACAGGATTGGCTAAATCCCAATACCTGGAATAGTTGCACAGGATTGACATAGATCAATACCTGGAATAGTTGCACAGGATTGACATAGATCAATACCTGGAATAGTTGCACAGGATTGACATAGATCAATACCTGGAATGGTTACACAAGATTGACATAGTTCAATACCTGGAATGGATACACAGGAATAATATAAGTCTAATGCTTGTACTAGTTGCACATGATTGGTGTAATCCAATGCCTCGAATATTTATATAGGATTGGTATAGACCAATGCCTGAATAAGACATGATGATGTACAATCTCATGTCCAAAATAATCAAAAATCTGTTTAGCAGATTGGCTAAGGCCAATAAGTTGAAACAAGAATGTCTCATGGGTGACATATCAAGATAATGAGTGCCACAAGAGAAGTTTGACATGATGGTATAATATGGAGGATAAATGATATACATGTTTTTCCTATTCCTTATTATGTGAATAGTTGTTCTATTATTCTATCATGAATAGTTACAATGCTTTAAGACGACAATGCTTTTAACTTCACCTTCACTCGGAGAAGCTTCTTTCACCAAGGTCTTACCCACTTGAGCTTGAGTCTTCTGCCTTCTCCAAGGGGGGCTTACCCACTCTAGCTCCAAGTCTTTAACCTTGATCTTCACCAAGGGACGCCTTCCCTTGTTCTTCTTCACCTCTCTTGGCTAAGAGAGAGAACCTTCATCTTCATGATTGCAAAAGAGAGATGGGGAGGTTGTGGAAGTGAGAGCCTCACAAGATATACAAATAGGACTAGCTCTCTTACAGATTTCCTACTCACTCTAATAGATGTAGCAAGTGATTAAGCTTAGAGAGAGAGAGGAGGTTGTAGGAAGCACCCAACTATGGAATATGAACCTCACAAAGAGTTTGCAATGAATGCTCAACCTTGGAATGAAGCCCAAGGGGTCCTATTTATAGCTGGGGATGCCTCTTAGCCTTTGGGAACACTTATGAACGAAAACTAGCCATTTTGTGGCTTGCAACGGATCTATTTTCACTTGTTGCAACTCCACAACGACTAGAAGCACTTTTCTGCACTTTTCCGTACAGTGCAATCGGTCGAGTTTTAATGGGGGTAACTCGACCGATCAAGTAGGAGGCAAACCGATATTCAAAGGATTGGTCGAGTTTGTCCTGAGGAAACTCGACCGACCATTTCAACTGGAAATGACCTGCTACCTGATCGATCGAGTTCTGTGAGTGCACAACTCGACCGATGCAATCTTCAGAAAATCGACCAAGGTTGATCGGTAGAGTTTCAAGCTAGGGAAACTCGACCGACCAAGTGCCTGTAATCCATTTTCTAATTTGCATTAAAAGTGCTCTAATATCCGATCTAAGTGCTCCTGATATTTTTCTAAGCTTAATTACAAGTCATACAATCATTACAAGTGATTTACAACATGTTTCTAATGGATATACATCATATTACAAAAATGTGCACTTGTATGACTTTGACTTGTCTTTTCTCCAATTTGAGATGCACAAGTTAGGGCAATTGGAGTGTGTCTATACCTAAACTGAAATCACTCAAGTAGAGACATTAGACACCAATATGTGGAATAGTTAGTCATCATCAAAATACGAGTTTAGTCAATTTAGACGTGAGTCAACATTGACCTAATTGACCTTGAGTCAACAATTTATGTATTACTTTTCAATATTTGTGCTTAACATACCATCTAAATATGCCAACATAGAGAGCCATCCACACATATTGCATATATGAGAAATGCTATTTTAAAAGGAAGAAGTGCTACACATGGATTACTGTATGCTAATAATAGTAATTAATTAATAGATACTGATGTATGCATGTGACATCTCAATAATTTTATGCAAAAAAGGTACACAAGAGTTAGGTGTAGGGAAAATGAGAAGATGAGTGTAGGAAAAGGGAGAAGAGGCCAAGGATAATGGAAGAGAACATGAGTTAATCTTGCAACTTAGTTTCTTTCAAGGACGCATGGCGATTGAAAAGGATTAGAAAGAGGTTTTAGTTCAAGGTTTTGGAAGAAGAAGTGCTAGTGACGTATGTGAAGAAGGGACATCCATGGTAACATCAAAATCTGCTGTATCAAGCTTACTGTTCCGATGTTGTTCTAAAAACTCCTTATCATTCATTTACCTAGAAGTTCACACTTTTAAAAAAATTAACGAAATGTGTATACAACAGAGATTAATTAGGACATGTTGGGACAAAAGTCCAAGACAATAGATTTGAACCACCATGGGAGGGTTGGATAGGGAGGCGAGGGTGAAAGGGAGGGGAGATGGAAGGGGAACACAGTTATTATGTCATGTTTTAGAACGAGAGAACACCACATGGCTAAGGGTGGTATCGTTATATGATTATATGAGGTAACCAATAGTATAGGATGAGTCTTATACTTATTTTATAGGATAACCAATCACAATACATCATCATGGTCTCACTCTTTTTTAAAATCCAGCCCCTTAAAAAAATAAAGAGAGAAAAATATTTGTTGTACACTATAACAAAATTCTATTAGATCCCACAAATTTTTATAAGACACGTCTTCTACAAAAAGCCTCGCATATCGCATCTATATTACATTTAACACTCCAAAAATAGTATAATAGTCACCCTTCCCTTCTTTCTTACCCTTCTACTTTGGTTAACTTTTTACGTATTAACTCTCTCCAATAATAATAATAATAATAATAATACTACTACTAATAATAATAATAATAGAAGAAGAAGAATAAGAAAAAAGCTGTGATATTCAATTGTACGAGCATGTACTAGTCCTGCGCAATTGTCCCGAAATACACTATCGACCGACCAAATACCACTACTTTAACTCCATCGTCAAACAAACCCTCGTTATGCATAATTGCATAAATGTGGTACCTATTGATGGCGACTTCCATTTTTTCTCGAAAGAGCTTAATTAATAGCCCGCGCAAAGTCTTAGATCTTATTTTATGAAAAAGCGGTTGATATGAAAATTTTAATTTTTAAAATTTGAAATTTAACAACGCCAACGATTCCGTCTTCATTTTTGTAGAGGAGGCAGACAACGCAATTGGTCGACGGCACATGAAGAGAAGGAACAGAGAACCTACGACCAGCAGGGAACAAGTAACACAGCCTTCAACAAAAAAAACCGCACCATAACCCATTGTTCAGAAAGAAAAAATCGAAAGAGCCAGCCAAACCTTGTCGCCTCTGCCGGCCCCAGCTCACGGGCCGCGGTTTCTGCCTTTCCTCTGCCCGTAGTCCTCCTTGTCATGGGTTACAGTCATCCCCGAGCAGGAAACCGATGAACTTCTCCAACCTCTTCCGTCCCAATAGTGGGAATAGGAGGAAGAAGCAGCTGGGCCTGGGGGAGATGGAGCATAATTCACCCCTCGGGAGCCCACAGCAGCAGGAACGGAAGAAGGACAAGCGGCGGTGGCGGAGCAGCAGGAAACCAAGGACCCCCAAGCTCGAACGAAGCAACGCTTCTAGCAACATCGAGTACGAGGCGTCCGAGTCATCGTCTGGACTCTACTCCTACTACGACTCCCCCAATTCCCGGAGTGGCGGCACCGCAACGCCGCGCACGAGATCCCTTGACCTGCTTCCGGTGTCCAATCGAGACAAGGCGAGCTTCCGTATTCAAGGGGTCGGGCAATCGGAGATAGAGGAACTTTGCACGGCTCTAGGGATCTCGGGCCCCGAGGATTTTGCCGTCCCTGTGGCAGCTTGGGAAGCTAGGAAAGCGCGGTGTTTCTCTGATGTTCTGCCTAGATCGACGATTTTCGAATCCATGGCCGAGGTGCCTAATCGTTATGCTGTCCTCACGGGTGCCGGTTCAGCTGCTACAGCTCGGTCTCGCTCTCAGTCTCCACCTTCATCTCCATCTCCGTCTTGTTCTTCTCCTTCTCACAGGGAGGCGACTGTTAACAGCATCAGTCGAAAGACCGAAGACGAGGAGGCACGACAAAGAGATGGGCAGCTTCCGCTTGAACTGAAGAGACCCGACGACAGGCAGATGGCTCCGTCATCTGAAATCAGGCCACTGTCTACTGCTGCTGAAGCTGAAACTGCCGTTACATCCACTTCGATGTCTGTCTCGAGTTCAAAACGAGTGACCGTAGGGATACGAGGTGTCCGCCCCCCGTTTCTTGCCCCTCCCCCCTCCATGTCGCGCCATAGCAACTTCGGCAACGCATTCTCTCCTTGGGATTTGCTAAGATCTTTCGCTCCACAGCAGGATGAGTTGAATGGTCAAGGGAGTTTTCACCTTCCTGAACGAGGAGGGGCTTCGTATTCTGATGATGACGTCGCTACCCTTCTACAGCAGGGTGTCGCTCCTCGGGATGGAGCTGGAAGAGGGTTCACTGAAGAGACTACTGGAACGAGGCTGGTAACTCAGCCCGGTGATGAAGTAACTACTGCGTCCAATTCGTTTACGACCATTGATGACGATGCCTCGAGTACGACTACCGAGGGGGCGTGTGGCATCTCTCCCAACATCAGGTGCAAGCGAAACATTGGTGGATGGACCAAAGGATGTGAACTCGGCAGAGGTTCATTCGGGATAGTATATGATGCTATGAGCGAGTAAGTGTTTCTATTCCTTTGCCATTTATCGGTTGCAGTAGGCGCTTACGCTTAAGTAGCTCCTTTCTCCTTTGGTAATGACATGGGGGTGTTTTATTGTGACCGTCTGAAAAAAGTTTCTTATTCTTCTACTCGTTTACTGTTTTGGTAATTGTGAAAAATAAAATGGAAGGTTAATGTGATATTTTTTTGTTATTGATAGCTGGAAAATTTCCCTACTATATATAGGAGAGGAGGCAAGTACAAGGGAAGTAAATTTATCTTAATGGTCAAGACAATTATGTCCATATGACATAATAAACTAAATAATAATAATTCTAACACTCCCCCCTCAAGTTGAAGTATGGGTGAAATGAATATTCAACTTGGATTAACAAGACTCAATTCAACGATAAAAATAAAAATGTCACCCTCCATACAATTTTTTCCACTCCCCCTTAAACATGACTCTCCAAAATGATTAAATGACGCCACCTTTCGAGTTGTGTTCTGCAAGCTAGAAATACTCGAGTTTTGGAGAAGGCCTTTTGAAATGCATCTGAAATGAAGGACATCTAATAAATGAAATCTGAACGCCACAGTAAAAACTTGCCACCATAAATCTAGAGTAGACGATGAAGAACACCATGCATACACCATGTTCACTAGAGAGGAATTTGTGAGTGGTATAAGTGCAGTTAACATATCCCACGTACATAACGTGACACGTATGTGGAGGCACAATGTCAATGTAGCAATAGAGGTATCTTCAAATTGTTTGAGAAGTGTAGCCAACTGGAATTAGCGTAGAAGACCACAGACGTGCATAATATGGAATCAACACAAACTGGACGAGGTGCTGATGACTGCCAAACTGGTTCCATAAATTTGGTGTATGAATCGTAGGGTTTTGATAGGAATGAAGGGCACCATCAAGGATAAACCCAAGCAGTGTTTCAAAAATGGTTCATGCGGCTGTATATGTGGCCGTACATGCGGTTCGAACCCTTACCGAACCGTAGTTGGGAAATCAATACCTAAAACGAAACATGGCTACATATAAGGCCGCACAACCGCATTTAAGGCCGTTTAATCCCTGATTTTTGAATGATGAAACTGCTTACCTGGCAATTTTTTAACGTCACCCCAGTTCTTCATGTAATTAAAACTACCACCTCCATTCAACCTACTTTCTACTTCCATTTCCTCTTTTCTTACATCACATTCATCTACGGTTGTTATAAATTTGACTCATTATTGCATATTTGTATACAAGTTATGTTTGGTTGCATATTTGCGTAATTGCATCTAAGTAATTCTACAAATTAAATATAAAATTCTATGATTTATATATATATATAATATTTTAAAATTAAAAATCGAAAACCACATATACTTCCGTATACCACATATACTTCTGTATACTGCATATATTCCATTTAATGACCTCTCCTAACGTACAACGCGCACCACTTTTTAAAGCTATTGAACCCAAGAAGATTAGCAGAAGAGCCATCTAAACAGCTTGTAGAAGACATAATGAAAGATAAAAATCCTTGCAGATACAACTCAATGAAAGATAAGAATCTTGAAGGCATAATGAACGATACAACTCAGTGAAGATAAAAAATCTGGATGAAATCCTTGCAGATACAAAATTTACAAGCTAGAAATTGATGAGCTTGTGAAGAAGCAACTATTTGTCCCATGAGAATGTAGACGAGAATGAGCAATTAAAACATCATTAACACTAGAGGGAACAAGAGGCTGAAATAAGCATAACAAGCTCTGTCCTGACATACATGCGGTACGAACGCAAAAAGCTTGATGTCAATACTGCAATTGAGATCTTTCAACGCCGTTTAAAAGCGGTGGCAACTGGAATAAGCAAAGAAGATATAGCGAACCTACGTGTATATTGTGGCACAAACACGGAGAACCACAATGTCATTGGGAAAGATACACCAATAATCCACTGGAAGCACAAAGAAACACCGTGTAATTGAGAAAAATAGACCAATGATGCACTGGAAGCACGCTTCTTAGTGGGAATGAAGTGCCACAGAAAACATCGGAAAGATGGATGTTTTGAAATATAAAAAGCTCCATGAAGATTAGAATAGCATGTCTGATACATATAGACTCTCTCATACTCTCTCTCCTCATATTCCCTCTTCCTACTTTCTTTCTCTCCCTAATCAACCTCTCTCCTCTATATCACCCACACCAAATGAGTAATTACTAATTAGTGTGGAAAAGAAACAATAACCCTTGCACGTGGAAAAAGATGCACACATGAGGGGTGGTAGGGGGCAATACGAAAAGTCAAGAAAGAAGTAGGAAAAAAAGCATTGTACCCTCTTTTTTGTGATTTATAAGCATATCACGGGGTCTTTTCTTTGAGGAGGGAGAGAAAGAAAGGGAATAAAGAACAATGCCCATTTTTTGTGCTTTATAACATGGTCTTTTGTTTCTCTTTTTTATTTTATCTTTTTTTCTTTTCTTTTTGCTTTATTCTCGTTTCCTTTTTCTCTTCAATGCAATATGTTTCCTTCTTTTCTTCTTATTATTTCATTTCATTCATAGTCGTTAACTTTTGTTCTAATTTTCCGTTCTATTTGCTTTTTTTGTCTCACCAACCGCTTTGACTGATAAACTAATCTTTAATTGGATATTGAAAAACAATCAAAATGTTTGTCGGAAAGAAGCGTATTGGAAAGGAGCTTGGTCAACATTAGTTGTATAAAACAATAATGCAAGATTGTTGGTAGGAAGTTTTTTAAAAAAGAAAACAATAATGGATATTGGTTTGACTAGGAAATGAGAAAAGGAAATGTTGACTGGTAATGATGTCATGAGGAAAGTAAAAAAAAAGACTTTGACTGGCATGTAATGATGACATAAAGCATATCAGACCAAAAAGGAAAAACATATTGGTGTTGCTTTTAGAAAATGAAATGAGAAAATGAATTTTTTTACCGAAAGGATGGTTTTCTTGGCGTTATATGTTGTGGGAGACAGGTTTCACGCACGGCAAGGCGAGGAGGATGTCGGAAAGTGACGACTGGATAAATAAGACTCAGGGAAGCAGATAAATATTGATGATGGCTGGGATGGAGAGAGCCGGCTTACTGATAAAAAAGATTGATTCTTTATGAATGAAGAAGAGAGATGACCATTTTTTTTAAAGGGGTGCTACACGAGGACCTCCTAGGAAGTCACCCAGAGAGGAGATGACCATGAAGGCCAAAATGATGACTACAGGGCTACCAAGCCAAGAAAGGACGACAGCCGCCTGCAGGCGGTTATTGATATTTGATAGTATGCAAACTCCCCTCCTATATATAGGAGAGGAGGCAAGTATAAGGGAAGTAAATTTACCCTAATGGGCTAAGAAAATTAGGCCCTCTTGACACAGTTAGACCCATATGACATAAATAACTAAATAACAATAATTCAAACAGTAATATTTCATTTTTATTTCTTGTGTTTCTTATTAGGCGTATTTCTTACTGTAAGGGCCTAGGTAGCACCTTATGGTGCAATACAAATCCGTCCAAGGCATAGGTCTCCGACCGTGGGCTGCCTTGACATGATAGGCATGAAACAGTACCACAAGTTTCATGTTATGTGTATCGTCGTCAGAATTGTACAAATTTTATCGGCTACGATATGTAAAATTATCTTGTTTGTTGACGACTAAAGTTTTAATAACTATCAATTATTGTGTTCAAACTTTCTATTTTGCTTAGTTACTGCTAAGGAAACTCTCAAATCGAAGATGCATCGCAATTAAAAAAATTCAGCTATAACATCTCTTGATGTTTAGCAATAACGGTCTTTTAATACCAATGAAGATACATTATATATCATATCTAAGAACATGTTTCAAGATAATACATAAATATGCAATGTTTGTTAGCTCGCACAACTGGAACTATTTTGTTAACACCCTAGAGGATGAAGAATCAAAGGCAAGTTTTCCACTCAACAAATACTAACAAAACTCCTAGAATTCTATTTCAGTGCCATCATACTGCGTTATAAATTTGGAAGTAAGTATATGATTGGGGGCAAGATAGAGAAGGAAGCAATGTACGTTCCTTTGCCATGAGGGATTAAACTTATAGCAAAACTTGATTTCAGTTGATCAAGCTAAATTCAGCTTTCATATCTATGACATTAATCCCAAAAGTACGTGACAGTTTGCAACTTTTCAATTTAGTTGTTGGTGGAAACGATATGCAGTTTAAAAGTGCACACCTAATGTCAATACATTAGAAATGGCATTTGGTTTATGGTTAGATTCTAATTCTTGTGGTAGGTAGTGGATCTTGTATCGCATGTAGCACAAGATGTGAAGAATCAGTTTATTATATAGGTTTTTGTACCCAAGATTGTCATGATTGAGTGCATGCTTGACTTAAAAACTTCCTTAGTTGGAAGCTTTAAAGAAAGAATAAACTCTTATACATTTCTGTATGACTCCATTGTCTTTCTAAATTATGAAGGAATCAAGCACATGGTGATTTTCATTATGCAAACTAGTGAAAATGAAAGATATGATGTTTGGCTTATTTTAAAAAGGATCCACCACCCATGTGTTTATCTCCCGGAATGCAAACTATAACTTACATAACATGTGATGGTTATATTATAACAAACAAAGCTTAGCCTGAGGTATTCACAACATGGTTCAACACATTTAAGCACAATTTTTGTAAAGATATTGGATAAAAAGGAATAATTATATATATCATCCTTCAATATTTAAAAGATTCCCTTCTACCTTATTCTCTAAGTTGATATACTTCCAGCTTATCCTTCTGCTCTACAAACTAAGCTAGAGTGAAAGGTAGTTATTAGTATATACACTTTACTGCTTTTCTATACTTAGTGTATTTTGCTTTATGCTTTTTCTCTTTTTCTATTGTGTACTCTTTATCCCACATGGGTTATCTCTATACCATGTGTACTCTCTTGTCTTATAAAAGAGAGCCCCCTGTACTATGTTTAATCATCCAATAATAAGCAATCTCGCTGTCGACTTCTAGATGGTATCAGAGCGGGCCGATCCACCTTAAACCTAATCCTTCTCTCACCCCAACCCTAGCCGCCATCTTCTCCACCAACCCTAGCCGCCGCCACCCCCCTCTCTTTTTTTCCGCCGCCGCTACAGTACCGCCGCCGCTACAATACTGCTGCTACAGTACCGCCGTCTACCCCTCCAATCTCTCCACCAACCTCCTATCTCCTAGCTACACCCGTTTTTGTGGCCTAATCTATCACAGGCCCCTCCGTCTAGCTCCATTTTTATTTTCGAAATCTCTAGACAGCCCCGACGTTTTCCAGTTCTGGCACGTTGACGGCGTAAACAGAGTTTCTCTCTCTTTCGGCCTGCGCCTCATGGTGGAGTGACTGATCCTCCATGTTGGTGTAGGTTTTTTTATCTCTATCTACGGCCCTACGTGGGTTTTCTAAGATCCATGCGTGGATCTTCTATCTGCTACTACTAGTCCATGCATTGGACTTCTGCTGCTGACTTCTGTTGCTCTCTGCGCCCGTGCTTTTGCCCCTTCCAATGGCAACACCTGACCTTCCACACAACTTGTGTGTCACTACTGTGAAGTTGGATAACTCCAACTATCACCTCTGGGCGGCTTCCTTCGAGCTATATGTTAAAGCACAAGGGTGCTATTCTCATCTGACTACCAAAGGACCGGCGGTCCCCGTTACTGATGCTGATGAAAAGACTAAGCAAGCCGACGATCTTTGGTCCAAGGAGGACTACGACGTTATGACATGGATGGTCAACAGCGTCGAGCCCAAGATCAGCCAGTCACTTCTTCGCCTCCAAACTGCGAAGGAAATGTGGGAGCAACTCTCTCATGTATACTCTCATAAGCAAAATCCTAAGAAGTTTTTGAGATCTTCAAGCAACTTGCCAAATAGGAATTTTCTGCCACTGATTCTATTGAGGACTACTACACCACCTGCTGTGCTCTCTAGGATGAATTTCAGGTGTATCATCCGCTTTCTGCCGACATCACTGAAGTTCAACGTCAATGGAACGAACTTATGCTTGTTCAGTTCCTCGCTGGTTTGTCATCTTCCTTCGCTGGAGTTGTGGATCAGATCCTATCCAGTGATCCTCTGCCTACCCTTCGGGATGTTCTCAAAAGGGTTCAACGTCTGCCATCAGTTTCACAACACCTTTCTGATACTTCTGATGGAGCAGCCCTCGCTGTTCACACTGGAGGTTCCTTTCGTGGCCGTGGTCGTGGTCGGGGCCGTGGACGCGGACGTTCTACTGCACCTGGACGTGGCTCATACTCTGGCGCTGACTCTACTGAGCCTCGTTACTGCACTTTCTGCAAGCGGACAAACCATAATAAAGATCGCTACTGGATCAAGCATGGCAAGCCAACCTGGGCGAATCAGGTCACGACGGATCAGACTGAGACTGCTACTACCTCTACTCCGCCCTCTGCTGA
This sequence comes from Alisma plantago-aquatica, assembly GCA_963693085.1. NCBI lineage: Eukaryota > Viridiplantae > Streptophyta > Magnoliopsida > Alismatales > Alismataceae > Alisma > Alisma plantago-aquatica. The sequence goes on from OY856409.1 coordinate 1,325,540,225, forward strand.
CTGGATACGGTCTGAATTCGAAAAGCTGCTCCAGGCTCGTCTTGCTTCCTCTGCTGAAGCTTCTACTGATGGTAGCACCGCCCTCCTGACACAGTCTGGTAAAAACTCATGGGTGATTGATTTTGGTGCGACATCTCATAATTCTGGAAATCCTGCTTTATTTTCTAAACTGCACAATACTTCTATTATACCTCCTGTTACACTGGCTACACCTGTTACTGGGATTGGTGATATTTGTACTACTGGTTGCCTGCCTCTGCGGTCTACACTTTATGTTCCTAAGTTTCCTATTAATCCGCTATCTGTAAATAGAACTGTGAAGAGCCTTTGTTGCTCGATTACGTTTGACCCGGATGGTGTTATTTTTCAGGATCTGCGCACGAGGACGACGATTGGTTCAGGCCATGAGGGACCAGACGGGCTATCCTACCTGGACATTCCGAAGACCGCAGCATACTTGACATCTTCAGTGACAGGCATCCAGTGGCACTATCGCTTAGGACATCCTTGTGCAGCAAAGCTGAAACAATTATTACCTGATGTATTAGACTCTGTTTTTCATTGTGAGACTTGCCAACTGGGCAAACAGACCCGAGCATCTTTTTCAAAAAAATCATGTATTAGTTCTAAACAGCCACTTGACAATATCATTGCTGATGTTTGGGGACCCTGTTCTGTGCCGAGTACTTCTGGATTTAGATATTTCTTGAGTTTATTGATGATTTTTCTAGAACCACCTGGTTGTTTTTGCTTAAAGACAGGTCTACCATTCTTGACAGTATCACGGCTTTCTTTGCCAAGATTCGGACCCAGTTTGCTAAACCCATTAAAATTTTTCGCACCGATAATTCCTTAGAATTTGTGCAAGCCTCTGTCAACAACTTTTGTCGAAAACAAGGCACCATACACCAAACTTCCTGTGCTTACACACCACAACAAAATGGAGTCGCTGAACGCAAAAATCGCCATCTTCTTGAAGTTGCCCGCACTTTACTTTTTCATTATCATGTTCCCCAGTGTTTTTGGTCTGAGGCTATCTCTACTGCTTGTTACCTAATTAATCGAATGCCCTCTTCTGTGCTTGGGAATCAAGTTCCATATCAGATTCTGTTTCCGGATGCGCCCCTTTTTACTGTGCCTCTTCGTATCTTTGGGAGCACCTGCTTTGTCAAAAACCTTCGTCCCGGTCTCACCAAAATTGATCCCAGAGCGACTAAGTGTGTCTTCCTAGGGTACTCGCGCACTTAGAAAGGGTACCGTTGCTATGATCCTGTGTCAAAGAAATGGTTTGTATCTGCTGATGTTGTTTTCTTTGAGCACATGCCCTTTTACTCTTCTGTCGGGTCGACTCTTACATCGGATTTATTACTGGATACACCTTTACATGTCATGGATGATACGCTGATATTACTGATATTGCTGATACTACTTCTCCTACTGAAAAGTCGCCTCTAAAAGTATATCAAAGAAGGCAGAAGACAACAACTCCCTCTATGGCCCCTCCAACGTCTTCATCCTCCGTGCCAGATCAAACACCACCGCAGGTATTCTCTGATCTTGATGTTCCTATCAGTTTGAGGAAAGGAACTAGAACTTGCACTAAACATCCTATTGGAAATTTCTGTACTACTGATCATCTGGGGACTAATTTTGCTAACTTTACTACTGCTCTTTCTGCTATATCTATTACTAAAAATGCTTCTCAGGCTCTTAAACATCCTGCTTGGCGTCAAGCTATAAAAGCTGAAATGCAGGCTCTTACTGAACGCAACACATAGCAGCTAGTTGATCCTCCTGCAGATTGTTCCCCCATTGGTTGTCGCTGGGTGTTTACTGTCAAATATCAACCGGATGGCACGGTTGAACGGCTAAAGGCGAGACTCGTTACTAAAAGCTATACACAAACTTACGGGGTCGATTATTTTGATACTTTCTCTCCTGTGGCTCGGCTGAACTTTGTACGAATTCTTATTTCTGTTGCTATTAATTCTGATTGGCCCTTGTATCAACTTGATGTGAAAAATGCTTTTCTGTATGGGGATCTACATGAGGAGGTCTACATGGAACAACCCCCGGGATTTGTGCTTCAGGGGGAGTCCTCTAAAGTCTATAGGCTGAGGAAGGCGATTTATGGTTTAAAACAGAGTCCCCGTGCTTGGTTTGATAAACTGAGTACTATTCTTCAGAAAATCTCTTTTAGACGCTCCCAGTCAGATCACTCTGTTTTTTTCAAAAATACTACTGCTGGCATTGTTATCCTTATTGTATATGTTGATGATATCATTCTCTCAGGGAGTGATCCTGCAGGCATTCAGGCTACCAAGTGCTATCTGGAGAAACACTTTGTTACCAAAGATCTTGGCTCTCTGCAATACTTTCTTGGGATTGAAGTTTCTCGATCCTCTTTTGGTCTTTGTTTGTCTCAACGCAAATATGTTCTGGATCTGCTTTCTGAAACTGGACTTCTAGGTGCTAAGCCTGCTAGCACACCTCTGGATCCAAATACTGACTGGGATGATGAGAACTCTCATGCCTATCCTGACCATCATCAGTACCGACGCATGGTTGGTAAGCTTATTTATCTGACCGTCACACGAGCTGATATTACTTATGCTGTCGGGCTTGTTAGTAGATACCTGGATAAACCCCGACAATGTCACTGGGATGCTGTTTGCCACATTCTTAAATATTTGAAGAGCTCTCCTGGGAAATGCCTGCTATATAAGAAACATGGTCACTGTAAACTCCTTGATTATTCTGATTCTGACTATGCTGGGAGCAAGCTCGACCGACGCTCCACTTCTGGCTACTGTACATTTGTGGGAGGAAACCTTGTTACTTGGCGAAGCAAGAAACAGACTGTGGTTGCTCGCTCAAGTGCTGAAGCTGAATATCGCGCCATGATGCATACTACTTGTGAGCTTTTCTGGATTCGAAGCCTACTGAAGGATTTTGGTATTTCTGACTCCTCTCCTATTCCGATGTATTGTGATAACAAAGCTGCTACGTTTATCGCCAGTAATCCCACTTTTCATGAGCGGACTAAACACATTGAGGTGGACTGCCATTTTGTTCGCGAAGCTGTATTATCTGGCCAGATATCCACTCCCTACATCCATACTTTTGATTAGGTGGCTGACATCTTCACAAAGATTCTTCCAAAGACGAGATTTGCTACTATGACAGCCAAACTGGGCATGATTGACATCTACGCTCCAGCTTGAGGGGGAGTATTAGTATATACACTTTACTGCTTTTCTATACTTAGTGTATTTTGCTGTATGCTTTTTCTCTTTTTCTATTGTGTACTCTTTATCCCACATGGGTTATCTCTATACCATGTGTACTCTCTTGTCTTATAAAAGAGAGCCCCCTGTACTCTGTTTAATCATCCAATAATAAGCAATCTCGTTGCTGACTTCTAGAGTAGTGTTAAATACCATTGCCAGTCATGATAACGAGCCATAGTTAGAGTTAGAGCCGAAGATGACACAATGTCCATTTAATATGGTTGCTTAGTTGGAGGTTTGGAGCTTGAGTGGCCTTAGCTAGACTTAGTAAAAGTGCGCCTCAGGTTGCTAGAGGCGTACATATCATAGTGAGGCACCTAGGTTTCTGATTTGTCACCTCATTTAGCCAGGTGCGGGCATTTGGAGACCAAGAGAAGTAGTGGGCCTCAATTGTGGAGGAAGAGGACTAAAGGGAAAAAGCGGGTGGTTTATTAGGAGCATTGGAGGCTACCGTTGTGGCTGTCGGCAACATCGCTACTGCTAGACTATTGGTGGCAAATATGGCTAATGTGTTCAGTTTGGGTTTTAGGATGGGTATAGGAATTTGGTTGAGGGGGGCATAAGTGGGTGGGGACAGACTACTATTTTTTTAATGTACTATACAATGAATTAAAAAACGGCCACCTGGCCGCTTAAGCGGGCAGCAAAGCCCATCCGCCTAATATCGCCCTTAAGCGCCCGCTTGAGCGGGTTTTCAAAAAACACCCGCTTTTTTCCCGCTTCACCCGCTTTTTGCCCGCTTTTTTCCCATTTTTTTCCCGTTTTTTAAAAAAAATGCTGCTGTAGGCATGTAATGTTAATTAATTATATAATCCAAGTAGTATTGAGTATAATATATGAAGCTTGTATACATTAAATGTTCTATGATATACCTAGTCCTACTTTAGAATGCAAACTTTGTATGTAAGCTGTATATAATAAGGTACTGCTGTAATATATCCAATATATTACTCTATTATACTTCTAATGGTTTTACTGATTTTATTGATATTCTTGCAGATTTCGTTCATTAGTAATTGATACTACTGGTTAGTATTACTGATTTCCTTAGAAATATATTTTTTATATACACATACATGTAATTTTGTATATAAATATATAAGAGTTTAAGCATCCGCTTTTTCAAAAATCGCCCGCTTAAGCGCCCGCCTGCCGCTTGAGCGGCTACAAGGTCCCGTCCGCACGCCTCCCGCTTCCCGTTTTTTAATACATTGGTACTATATCTAATATAATATAATATATACACATGTATCTGTGTCATTTTTATATACATACTTGTGTTATGTGTGTGTATACATATGTATGTGAATATTCTACATAGGTATGTAGTAGGTATATGTATAATAACTAAGTTAACTCGGTAGACAAGATATTTTTTTTCCTTCCATGAGTCTATTTCAACACTCTAAAATAATAAAAGGCTTCTTATTAGACGAGTAAAACAATTACAGAGGTCTCTCTTAAAGCAAAGACAAGCAATATGGGATAAAAGAAGAGGCTAATAGACAAGACAAATCTAAAGCCCATAACACAATAATAAAATTAAACTCATTAAAATATATATACTAATACTCCCCCTCAAGCAGGAGCATAGATATCAATCATGCCCAACTTGTCCATTAGAGTAGTGAATCTGGTCTTTGGAAGAGTTTTGGTGAAGATGTCTGCAACTTGATCTGAAGTATGTGTATAAGGCGTAGAGATTTGACCGGATAAGACAGCTTCGCGCACAAAGTGGCAATCAACCTCATTATGTTTAGTGCGTTCATGAAATGTGGGATTGCTGGCAATAAAGATGGCTGCTTTGTTGTCACAGTGCATGGGGATAGGTGTAGAACCAGAGATACCAAAATCTTTCAGAAGGCCTCGCACCCAGAAGAGTTCACATGTAGTATGAGCCATCACTTGATACTCAACTTCAGCACTAGAACGAGCAACTACAGTTTGCTTCTTGCTTCGTCAGGTGACTAGGTTACCGCCTACAAAAGTGCAGTACCCAGATGTAGATCTGAGATCTATCTTGCTTCCAGCATAGCCAGAATCAGAATACCCAATAAGATTACAGTGCCCATGTTTCTTTTAAAGAAGGTCTTTTCCAAGAGAAATTTTTAGATACTTCGGGAATATGGCATACAACATCCAAGTGACAGATATCTGCTAACCAGTCCAACAACAGACGTGATAACAACCCTAGTGACAGTGAGATATATAAGTTTCCCTACCATTCGTCGATTCTGATGATGGTCAGGGTAAGGAGGAGAATTCTCGTCATCCCAGTTAGTATTCAGATCCAAGGGAGTACTAGCAGGCTTGGCCCCAAGCATACCTGTTTCAGATTGGAGATCCAGAACATATTTTCGCTGAGACAAGCATAGACCAGAGGATGACCGAGAAGCTTCAATGCCAAGAAAATATCTCAATTTGCCTAAATCTTTGGTGACAAAGTGTTTTTCCAAGTAATTTTTAGTGGTCTGGATTCATGCGGAGTCACTACCAAATAATATGATGTCATCAACATAGACAATCAGGAAAACAAGAGCAGAAGTAGTTTTCTTGACAAATACATAATGATAAGTCTAAAAGCAATGAAAATTGAACTTTTAAGGAATGGAGCTCAGCTTGCCAAACTAGGCTCGGGGACTTTGCTTCAGTCCATAAATTGCTTTGCGCAGGCGACAAACTTTAGATGACTCCCCCTTAATCACAAATCCGGGAAGCTGCTCCATGAATACCTCCTCATGCATATTGCCGTATAGGAAAGCCGTTTTAACAACTAGTTGAAATAAAGGACAATCAGAGTTTACTGCCATAGAAATAAGTACACGAACCGAGTACATGCGAGCGACAAGAGAGAAAGGCTCAAAGTAATCCACGCCATATGTCTGAGTGTATCCTTTGGCGACAAGACGAGCTTTGAGTCGCTCAATAGTTCCATTAGGACGTTGTTTGACTGTAACAATCCATCGACAACCAACTGGCGTACAATCAGCAGGCGCATCAACTAACTCCCAAGTATGTCGATCATTGAGAGCCTGCATTTCAGATTCCATCGCTTGGCGCCATGGTGGATGCTGAAGAGCCTGGGTAGCATTTTTAGGAATAGACACATCATATAGAGCAGAAGTAAAGTTTGCAAAATTAGTTCCCAAGTTAGTAGTAGTGAAAATATTCCCAATGGGATGTTGAAAACAAAACCGAGTTCCTTTGCGTAAACTGATAGGAATATCCAAGTCAGAAAATACCTGAGGTGGAGATGGATCTGCCAATGAGGATGGAGGACTTGGAAGAGCCATAGAGGGAGTTGGAGCCTTCGGTCTTCTTTAATAAACCTTAAGTGGAGGAGCAGGTGCAACAATTGTATTTGGTAGAGCAGTATCATCAATCAGAGGTGAAGGAGTATCCACAAATAAATCATATTTCAGGGTTGAGCTGGCAGAAGAATAGAACAACACATGCTCAAAAAAGTCTATATCACCAGAAACCATCCACTTCTTGGTAATCAGATCATAACATCGGTACCCTTTATGTGTCTAAGAGTATCCCAAGAAAACACACTTGGTAGCACGTGGATCCAGTTTGGTTAGGTCAGGACGCATTTTTTTTACAAAAGAAGTACATTAAAAAATTTGAGGAGGCACAGTGAAAAGAGGTGCATCAGGATATAGAATTTGATATGGCACGTGATTGCCAAGAACAGAAGAAGGCATGCGGTTAATGATATAACACACAGTAGAAACGGCTTCCAGCCAAAAAAATTGGGGGGCATGTTTACAAATTACAAAAGCAACTGGATGGTTTACAAATTATAACTATTTCATTCCTTTACCTCATTACCATCAAGCTCTGAAGGTGTCTATCAACATATTCTCGCCTCTAATACATTGCCATCCTTAGGTTGATGCCTATCTTTATTTGGCTAGGTTGTTGACTGCAACTACTACTAACGATCATGTTCATCTTGTTTTTGGAAGAGGTCATGGTACTCTAGGTTGTGGATGTGGACGTTGCTCAAATTCCATTGGTAGAGGTTCTACATCCTCTACTTCTAGGTGTTGTAACTTCTGTAAAAGGTTCAATCATAATGAAGACAAGTGTTGGCAGAAATGTGGTAAGCCCGAATGGGCCGATCAAGTTTCTACAACTTATTATCATGGGGAATTGACATCCTCTTCTGTTGCCACCGGTAACCAGATGGTGATTCTTAGTTTTATAGATCTAGAGAAACTAATCAAGGTTGCCTCCTTATCCTAATCAACCCCTTTAGGCGAATATTGCTCATCCTGTAGGTGATTCTACATGTCCCCAGGTTCTTCTTCAAAAGATGATCGGACTGTTGACTTTGATGCTATATACATGTGTCTAGCTAGTAATAAGAAACTTTTCTCTGCTTTAAAGAAGTCTACACACCATGTGCAATTAGTTGATGGATCCACATCACTATTCATTGGGATAGGAGACGATGGCTGGCTCTTCCACTATTCTAATATTTATTTTATTTTTTCCACAATTCCCACTCAATTTGATGTCTGTCACCAACACTACAAAAATCCAACCTTAGTGTAACTTCTTCCCTCATCCTGTCTCTATCTAGATCTCATGACGAAGGAGAGATTGGCGAAGAACTTGAAGTGGAGCTTGTCAACTTTTCTTGCTACTGCATTAGTCTCTCAAGCCACCTTTCTTTATCAATGATACTTACGCCTTCGTCATCCGTCCAATGCAAAGCTAAAGTTGTTGTTTTCAGATTTATCTTCTAAATTTTTTCATCGGTAGTCGTACGGTTGTACCAACTTGGCAAACACCATCGTAATGTTTTCCTTTAAGATATGATAGGGGTAGTTCTAGTTTATATCATCTTGTTCATTCTATCATTTGAGGACCATGTGATAATCTCAGTTGTCAAGACGCCCGCCTAGGTGCTAGGCAAGGTGCCTCAAACAAGGCACTTAACTTATTAAGTGTATGAAGTGGGTGGCTAACGCCTTTTAGGCCTAAATGAAGCCATTTGAAGGTTAAATTAGCATGAGCTGGGTCTGGATTTTGTCAAATTAGACCACCTTGAGTCATTTCATGGTTGAAATAGGTCTGATTTAGGCCAAATCAGGTCAAATTTTGGCAAAGTAGGTGTGATTTGGGGAAAAGAGGTCTGATTTGAGGAAGTATGTCTGATTTGAGGAAATTAGGTCTGATTTGGCCAAAATGGGTTTCATTTAAGTTAGTATAGAGTTAATTAGGGGAAGTAAGGTCTGATTAGGTCATGTTGTGCAAAAATTAGGTCTAATTTATGCCAAATCAGGTCAAATTTGGGAAAATTACGGCTGATTTGGGGAAAATACATTTGATTTGGGAAATTATGTGTGATTTGGCCAAACTTGGGTCTCAGGTCAAGACATGATGAATTAGGGGATGTAAGGTATGGTTAGGTCAGGTTCTGCAAATTTGTTTTTGACTTCCTAAGCGGTGCATCTTATTTAACGGGATGAAGCCCATACATATACATAACATCTGTAAGAGCTTAGCACCTCACGCACTACTAAACACATCAGAAGCAAGCAGGATAACATCACGCTGGATAATATCAAGTATCAAGAACCCATTCAGCATAAGGGGAAGCTGAGATCACATTGTGGCAGTTTGAGTTGAATGGAAAGTAATCTTCTGTACCAATTCCTCTTTCTTTGCTCCAACAATTCAGTCCAAAATTGTCCCTTCCTTCATAATGATAAAGGTTGGCATAGCCTCCACAGCCCAGTCTGAAGCAAAACTTGCTTGAGCTCGTCAACATCCACTTTAAGAAATAGAGCATTGGTGATTTTTTCTTAGCAAGCTCAGCAAAGATGGGGGCAATGAAACGACATGGCCCACACCACGAAGCTGTGAAGTCAACCAAAACCACTTTCTTAGAGGCATTAGCTTGCTGGAGCTTCTCGTTCCATGCATCGATAGTGTGGCACGACACAGCAACACCCTCCTCAGCCATGGCTCCTTTCTTGGGCGTCTCGGGTTTTCTTTTGGGGTTCCTGTATTGCGCACCGCTCGACTATCAGAGGTTCCGCAAAATTATGTCTGATTTAGGTTAAATCTGGTCAAATTTGAGCAAGTTAGGTCTGATTTGGGGAAAACATGTCTGATATATGGGAAATAGGTCCGCTTAGGGGAAATTTGGTCTGATTTGGCAAAACCAGGTCTCATTTAGGTAAATATATGCTAAGTTAGGGATAGTCAAGGTCTAAGAAGTTTATGCTATGCAAAATTAGGTTACATTTAGATCAAATTAGGTCAGATTTAGATCAAGATAGGTCAAACTAGGGCCAATCAGGTCTAGTTTAGGTCAGGTTAGGTGTGATTTAGGTCATATATAATCCTTACAACTTAAATATAACCATTAGAAACAGACATAGCAATGTATCTTTCTGAATATAGCTAAATATATACGTAAATGCTACTATATATATGTAAAAAAGTTTTAAAAATAGCAAAAAGGCCTAGAAACGCCTAGGCTCTCCTTGGGAAAAGGGACAGCCCAGCTGCCTAGATAACCATGGCCATAATGCTAGCCATACCGGTGTACGTAATTTTGCTACCTTGATAATGTCTAGTCTTGTGCTACTTGACTTTACTTGCTGAAAGTTTGTTTTGTGATTTTGAAAGCTTTCTCTTAACTTTTTGAATGAGATCAAAAACAATTTTCTGCTACTCCCAATTTGTTTGAACTAATAATGCTTCTGAATGAATACATGGTTATAAAAATATTCATGCTACGAAGAATTATCCATCAAACTTCTTACCCAAATAGTGCGCAGCAAAATGGCGTTGCAGAACAATAAAAATCGACACCTTTGAGATGTTGCTCCTACTTTCATGTTTGAAATGGATGTTTCGAAATAGAATTGGCGAATGCCATCCTTATCGCCAATTTATTTTACTAATCAAATCTCATCATTGGTTTTGTATAATAAAATTCCCTACCAAATGTTATATCCTTGTGAAACCAAACGCATTAACTAAGTTAACCGGACTCTTTAATAGAATCCACTTTTATCTCTCGCCATGACATTTCCACACCATGCCGATCCACCTCCAATTATTAAGAACACTACATGTTCGATTGTAATTTCTGATCATGGAACAAAATTTCGATCAAAATTGTGAAATTTTACACGAAATTTCATTTTTTTGCAATAGGACATAGAAACCTACGACCGGACATGCAAAACACACAAATGCAAGGAATGAGACGTAATTCCGCAAAATTTTTGACCCTAGGTGCGAAATTTTGACAAAAATGGTGAAATTTCACAGCAAAAGGCCTAGTTTGGGCTGTAGTTTCACGAAATGGTACGGAAACACAAATTAAGTTTTGAGAAATTTGTTCCTAAGGCTGAAAATGCTACATATTGGGTATTTTGGCAATTCTTTTTGAATCTCTTGCTTCTAAAGGCTATCTTTCTTAATTCTACGGTATGTTTCTCCTATCCCTAGACTGTTTATACATTACCTTCATCAATTTCTACATTCTCTATAGAGACATGGAGAAATACTCCGAAAATAACATAGTTCTTTCTTGGATCTATGTATAAATGTCCCATGTAACCTAGTTAAATGCTAACGCTAGACTTATACAAGTTGTAGTTGGTAAGTTTGGAACTTGTAAATGTAAGTTTTAAATTCTAAGCTGTAACTTGAAGCTTTTAACAGTCTAACCGTCTAGCAGACTTGACATTCTGTTCATTTGTGCATTCATTCATCAAGAGATGTATCCCACCTTGACCTCTAAACATATAAATGTATTATATAGTCTAGTGTGTTTATGTCTAAACATTGTGTTTGCAAAATTTCATAAGTTAATTCCTTCATTTTGCCACTGAAATTGCCATCGAAATTCTGTCAAAATTGTTCAGCTTCCTTCACTGAAAAATGTGGGAGGCCCCCCCCATATCCAATATGAAATATTATTGCATATTTGAGTAGATCTTGGCGTTTACTCGGTAAATTTTCATGGTTTAATTCGCTTATTTGGTCGTCGAAATCGTTAGGTTTGAAAGTTGAAAAATTTCTGTTTGTGGGCCATCGGACACGACATCAAAATCGGACATTTAATTCCTTGTTTCTGATTTGCCTATAGCCTTACGAAAACATCAAGGTCTGGTGCAAAATGTTGTATTCTCAATATGTGACTATAGATCATCTGAATGCTCCAATGGCACAATTTATTGCATAATTATCATCTATTTCTACTCCGAAATCTATTATGGAGGCACTTGGACATTTTGGGTGAAAGCAAGCCATGGATGAGGAGATGATTGCTCTCCAATCTAGGGGACATGAAATCTTGACATTTCTTTCAATAGTCATCCTTTTGTCTTACGATGGGTTTTAACCATGGTACTAAATATCCTCGACATGGGGCGAAATTTTGCCGATAATGTCTATGTCGACGGCTGGCGACGTCGAATCGACGTAAACATCCTTATTCCACAATATCCTCGACATTTCGTCGAGGTTGACGACATTTCTCCATATGTCGACGAAGTTGACCCAAGTCCATTCAAAAATTCCACAATGTCCTCGACATCTGTCGAAGTCGTCGTAGTTGGCGACATTCTTCTGGTGTTTTGTGGAGTTTGTTGTGTGAGGGGGGATAAAGTGTTGGAGCTTGAGGTAAGATGATTCTGATGTTATGTTTTACTATTCTAAGCTAATAGTAATAAATTGACCCCCTCTCTGCTAAATCTACCATAGATTCACACCATCTTTATGTAGTTTGTTTCGTGTCACAAACTTTATATATGGAAGAACTCTGTAGTTCGAAGACGACTGTATGTAATCGTGTATTTATCTACATATGTAAACCTATATGGATGGCTATATGCAAACATATATTGTGTTTTTTAGTTAGATTTGATGAAACGACTGTTTTTAGCTTAATTTTAGTCGAAGTTGCGTCGAAGTTTGGTTGTAAAAATCCTTGACATTTCCTCGACATTTCCTCAAACTTCCATGTCCACACCTGTCGAAGTCGAAGTCCCGTTCCATGGTTTTAACTGTCAAGTATTTGTCTGATGGACTGTTGAACGTTGAAAGTCTAGACTTATTGACCAAAGTGTGAACATAGAAATTTGAGGTTGACTATTTTGAAACCTTTCTTCATGTTGCTCGTCCAAATTCTGTGCGCACTCTCATCTCTATCACTGTGAACAAGGCTGGCGGTTATGTCAATTGGATGTGAAAATTGCCTTCTTATACGGAGGCTTGTAGGAAACTGTTTATATGGACCAACCTCTTGGATATGTTGCTTAGGGGGATGGTTCTATGAAAGTATGTATTCGAAAGGAGGCTATCCATGGCCTAAGCAAAGTCCCCCACGTGATCTGGTAAATTATTTATTATACCAGGAAAATTTGGTTTATCTCGTTCACAACGTGATCATTCTGTATTTTTTAAAACCACAAATATTGGCATCGTCATTCTTATTGTATATGTGGATTATATCATACTGTGTGGCAATGATGATATATGTGTAGTTGCAACTAAAAAGTATCTGATGCAACACTCTGTTATCAAAGACCTAGGTCATCCACAATACTTTTGGGTATTAAGATTGTACACTGTAAAGGAGTATTTTTTATCTCAAAGGATGTACACCCTACCCTAGATTTATAAACTGAGACATGGGTGCTTGGGTGTCGACCTGTTGTTTTTCCTATGGATCAATCACATGACGTATGGTCAGAAACTACTCAACTTCTGAAATATAAGTTCAGCTACAGATGCCTTGTTGGAAAGCTCCTCTATCTCACCATTAACATGCCAGTCATTTGCTTTGTTGTGGGAGTTCTCAATCAATTTATGGACTGTCCTAGACAGTGTCATTGGGATGCAGCTTACCGAGTCTTGAGATTTTTGTAGAATGCTCCTGGCTAGGGCTTATTCTATAAAAGGAAGTGGCACTTGAATGTTCTTGGTTATTTTGATGCAGACTATGCATGCAACAAATCTGACGGACGACTTGCCTCTGGGTATTGCACCTTTGTTGGTATAATCTAACTCCCTAGTGCAACAAGAAGAAAATTATTGTTGCTAGATCCAGTGCTGAATTTGAGTATTGTACAATGGCACATACTACTTGTGAGCTTTTGTGGCTTAAGTCCCTTCTATCTGATTTTGGGTTTCCTATTACTATTACACGTGCTATTCTGATGTAACGTGTTAATCAGGCAGCTACCTTTATTGCCTGATTCAAATATCAATGTATCCAAATAAGGACCAGTAAAATCCCAGACCATTGTCCAACATTTCATTGAAATGGTTGGTATTTCAATAAAAATACTGTGACCATTAGATACAGAAATGCTCTGACCTAGATCACAATTGGTGTGCGTAGTTTTGTGTCAACTCTATATATTGTGCTTGCAAATTGTTATGACTTCATAAATGTCACCATTGAAAATTGAAATTGACAGAGAAATTCCATCGACACAATGCAATTTCTTTTGCTCAAACATGTCGGAGAGCCCCCATATTCAATATTATTGCATAAACAAGTGTATTTACACCAGTAGATCAAGTTGGAAAGATTTCATGAATTAAATCGTTCATTTAGTGTCTAAACGATGTCGAAATCGGACATTGTCTTTCATGCCCCATCTGGAAAGATTTCATGAATTCAAATCTGCCTCTTGGATTTTCAATTCCGCTGAATTTGAAAGTTTGGACTCTATCTGATTAAAAAAAAAAAATCCGAATACTCATCTCCAAAAGCAAATTTAGCTGTTTGTGTCAAAGGAGGCAGTTGTATATGATGATTTAAGAATTGATAATATTTTCCATCACATTTGATAAGCAAGTAACTTTCAAAATATGCAATCCTATGTATTCATATATAAATTAAAAGTACATTTTCAGCCCAACACTTTATAGTCTTTATTTAAGTTAGTCATACGGCCACAAATCTAATTCTGTTGTGTTCTTAAACTTTTTAAATCTGAATATGGTATGTATCCGTTTTAGATCATATCTATATTCAGGTCTGGAATAACAGAACAATGTCACTCCTGGTTTCCTAGTTACTGTTTCGTATTTGGTCCAAGTTCACCCTTAGCCGTGGAGGCTTGACCACTTGACTTAGTATTAAGAGAAGCTATGCTTATATGGACATCATTTAGACTAGGAAGCCATCAAGCTAATTAGTAGCAAGATTGACACTCTTACACAGTACAAAATCAGGGCACACCTCCGTAGGACTTTATATATAACAATGTTCTCTCACTTCTCATCAGGCCAACTAATTTGTGAGGTTGATAAAAACTATCTTTGATCCATTAGGAAAAAACCCTTTTAAAATGGTTAACCAGGGTCGAACTTTTGACTTTTGAGGACATGGTAAAAAATTCACATTTTATTGCTGACAAGTCATAAGAATGACTGGCCTGTGGAGCAGAATTTTAATATTGCTGAGGAAATTTCATTTCTAGGCTGATAGAATTTATAGATGTCATTTTCTTTGGGAAATACCATGCTCACTTATTGCTTTGGAAGCTTGATTCAATTTATAACTTTCTTAAAAAGTAATTTGGAGCTAATATTGACGAGATATATCCTTTTGATGCACATATATACTTGGAATTGAGTATGATAGGTATTTAAATCTAAGATCAAATAACCCTAGTTTTTTGGAACTACTCTTAGCTCCGAATCTTACTTGTAGACTTACTGATATTGATTCATGATAAGCTAAGAAATTTTCTGTGCATGTAAGCAGGACATTATTTAGTTAAGTACAATTTGTTACAGTAAGTGGATATGTTGCACGTATGTGAAATGCATTTAGCTTCTTTTTGTTTCATATATTTATATTTATCCCATGAAGATCTTGTGGATCCTATATTTGGTCTGGTAAAAAAATCCAAAATGTGGAAAGGTATGGTAAGTCTGCAGGAATATTTTGACATGGTTTTAAGTAATCTTAGTTAATATTGTCATTTTCTAATTATCATGTGATTCTGAGTTGTTGGCATTCTTCCTTACCAGTACAAACCTGGACTGAGTCAGTTTTTCAGGCATCATGTTATATGCTAATTTCTTTTTGCTTGAGGTTTTCTTCGAGGTATTGATACTTTTCGTATTCACATCACAGTCATGCGACTGACGAAATGCTTGATTAATAAGTTGTGGTCCTGAATTCTTGATTATCCTCACTCTCTCTATACAATTTACTTGTAGAGATGGTTTCTTCTTTGCCGTTAAGGAAGTTTCTTTGCTTGATGAAGACGCACAAAGCATTGCACAACTTGAACAGGTAATATAGTTGTCCTTTTTGGTCGTGTCTTTTTACATCAAAAGGGTTGGTAAATTATGTCCTTTTCTTGACTTTATTTCTGTTTTTTAGGAGATCACACTCCTAAGTCAGTTTGAGCATGAAAATATTGTTCAATATTTGGGAACTGAGAAGGTAAGAAGGTTTCTCATGCATTTACTTTTGTTTTAAACAAGAACACATATTGCATGCATGGCTTTCATTATATGTAGTTATTCCTTTGGTATTGTTTACATAGAAACTCATAGCACCTTACTCTCCTAACAATCTATTAATAGTAGCTTAAGTGATACTTGCGTTTCAAATTTTTTTTTTTGCAAGTCCATATAATGGCTTAAAATATAGTTCTTTTCAAATTTAATTGGTCCATGAATACAACTTTTACTTGTCCCTGAGAGAATAGGTGCATGCTTAGAGGAACTTTATTTCTTAATATATGTTTTAAATCACAACCCACACTTGGCCATTACCTAGGTCAATCATATTCGGCTACACAAAGAGATTTAACTGAGGACGATCATGGTTTTGGCCAGATATTACTCTGATGATATGATTTCATAAGTAGGGGGGGTGGGTGTCTAGTATCTTAGTGTTTCTATGTATATTTCCATTTCAAACACACATTCAAATTGTTGAGCAAATAGTCTTTTATGTCTGTAGGAGTATAAGGTTTCTCTATTGTAATATACACACGGTAATGGTACCTGTTAGTAGGTTTCCAATCAGCCCCTTCTCTCCTTGTGTAAAAGTTTTCTCCCCTTGATTTTGATTTTGAATGTAACTCTATCTCATAGTGGTAGCATATTAGGATTGCAAGCTAGGCCAGGTCGATTCGAAACAAGGCTGTTTGATCCTTTGTTTTATTAATTTATTTATGCTTTTCTGTTATAGGTAATTTCGTTTACAAATTTTAATTGATTTTGAAAAGTAGGGAGTCCTTTTCTTATTTCTAGTATGCCAAGGGGTTCGTTTCCCTATTTGTCTTTATGCAATATGTAGAATTTATGTTATAACACCTTATAAATTGTAGCTCAAGGCTTTGTCTAGGTGGTTTAGCTTTGCAAGCTCATTATTCTCTCCTTTTGGTTTTATATGAGAGCCTAACCCCAATCTGTGTATTTTATCTTGTCACGGTTCTCCTCCTTGTTGTTCCTTATTTTGCTTTCCTACCGCAAATGCACCAATGGCGCCATCTTGCTTTTACCCTCATGTTCTCACATTCATCATCATCTTTTGATGCAAACTCGATTTGTAAAACCAAATTCCATTCATCTAATTCCAATTTGTCCGAAAATATTCCTAGGCATGTGTGTACATAGATATCGCACGAGAACTCCTAATTGGCTTATTTCCATTCATGACCCAACTAAAATAATAAATAAAACTAATTATCAAGAACTTTACAAGTCCCTTATATTCCTCAAATTGAAACAATGGCATGATAAAACCCTACATGAAAACCAAGATGCAACAACTGATCAAAATACGAACATAGATAAAAGATGACTTATGATGCACTCCAATCAAGAGAAACCAAACCCTAGCCAAGCTCTGTATGGGCATGATGTCTCACATCACATTTTGTCTCAGACATTCGAGTTATTCTCTTATTATATCTTCTCCCTTCCTCATCTACTATTTCTCATTACGGAAATGAAAGAACACAACTTTGACCCCAATGTCTCTCTCATTTCTCCCCCTTGAGTACCATTCCCAAATTCTCCCTTCATTTTTCTACAAGGAAGATTAGATGTTGTGGTTTAGTTCCGTCTTTGATGAAAGTGAGTCGCAAGATTCTACATGCCTGTAATCCTATGTTGTTGCTGGCCATAACCACCTAACACTTGAGTACATGCAATAGTGGTGTAAAGAATAGCAATGCATTTATGTCATTGGCTAACATTTCTAACCATCCTTTGTTGCCTTATAGGATACCCTAATATACTCTAGTGTTAAGTTTATTATTCAATACTAATATGGTTTCATAGTTAAAAGTAATCAATAACTGCTAGAGTGTCTATTTACTTAAGTGTTTTCGTCTTTTACTTAATTCATTTAGTTTATTTGTAATATGGGCCCGAGTGTGTCCTTGACCCATTAGGGTTTGCCTGAGTGTTTGTATGCTTCCCCCTTCTCCTATTTATAGGAAAGGCTGGCTGCCTCCTATCTAAGAAGCAGTAAGAAAAACCTACACGTTTGGGGTTTTCCCTCACTCATATCATTTTACACATGGTCAACCCTAAGAGAGAGAGAGAGCACAAGGAAGAGATGCCTCCCCTTGCAGGCGGCCGCCGCTAGGCACTGCTGATGGTTGCCCGTAGGGATTTTCCCATCCCTGCCTCTTTCAGGAGTGTCTCTATCTTCATCAACAACAAAAATCATCCTATGAAGTTGTTGGATCTAGATCTACAAGGGCCGCCATGCCTCTGTAAATCCCACTTGCTAATGAAGCCGCCACTATCCTATTCGCCGCCATCATCACGGATCTACATTGTCATTACCGATTCCACCACCGATCTACTCCATACATCCACCCCCATTGAGATCTACTCCTAAATCAAGGAAAAGATCTCCAATTTCTGCTGATATTGGAGATACATCCTCCTATTGCTATGGTGGAGATCCGAAAGGATTTCCCCCTCTTTTGCTCCTGTCTCTGGGGTTTTTTTGCTGTTGATCGCCGCCGACATGGCGTGTTGTTTTTGGACACGGCGTGCAGGTGGTGTTCTGCTTCTTCGCGACTTCGTTCGCCGGTTTTGGACACGACGTTTTGCCTGTACCTTGACACGGCGTGTCATCCTTTGACACAACGTGTCACTTGATTTTGCCCTGAGATTCTGTCAACTGACACTGCGTGTCCTTTCAACGACACGATGTGTCGTTGGCTTCTGCTGGCACTGATTGCTGCTACTGTGCAACCAGACATGGCGTGTCGCCTGCTACTGCTGCTTCCTGTGTCAACTGACACGGCGTGTCCCTTGCTACTTGTTGCTACATCTTGGCATGCTACAATGATAGAAGTAGTGTACCTTCTCTTTCGATCGAGTTTCCATTTTGGTAGGCTTCATGCCACTTAAACTGCTGATATATGGATCCTTCTGCTACTATGTGGTGTTCATTTTGCTTCTATGTGGATCCTTTTATTGTTATGTAGATTGTTCATGATAATTTTGCTGCTATGTGGAGCTTTCTGCTGCTATTATTGCTTATTCATTGTCTACCTCGACCGTTGCTCTGAAAATACATATTGCGACGTCATTGTTGCTACTTGTGCTATGATTAGCACATTTTACTTGCTGCTATGTGCTTTTTGCACTATCTGTTGTCCGTGCTTTGTTTTGCATGCTGACTTTCTACTTGGAACCAACACTCTCTGGACTTTTTGTACCAACACTCTCTGGACTTTGACGCCTACTACTGTGATGGATACTTTATGAAGAGGGAAGATGATGAAGACTTTTGTTTCTGACTTTACATGGAGCTTTGTCTACATTACCTATTGGAGTTATTTATTGGTTTGCTACATTGCACACTGGCCTTCTATCCGCTTACGTCGTCGACTTTTGCTTCTGTGTGCCAACACTCTCTGGCATGTCCGTGCTTTGCACACATTGACTCTCTGCTTGTCCATGCTTTGTGTGCATGTTGACTTTCTGCTACTGTGATCCAACACTCTCTGGCTCGTTCGTGCTTTGTTTGCACGTTGACAATTGCTGCTTCTTTGTGACCTAGCAGTCTCTAAAATTTGTGATCCAACACTCTCTGGCTACTACTACGATGACTGTGATGAAGATCTTGGTGCCTATCTGCTATTATTTCTTTTGCTCCAGATGCCATTATGATGATCAAGAAGCCTCTATGTCTTCCTAGATATCTGCTGCTTTGGAGTATCTACTTGAGGGGGAGTCTGTGAGTGCTTGAGTGACTTATTGTAACATTGAGGGGGAGAAATTCTTGTATGGACTTGGTTATATTTTTACTTTGTTTACTCTGTCTGTCTGTCTGTTTGCAAGCTGACTTGGGATTCTCCCAAGTTCCATCTTGAGGAGGAGTGTTAGTGTCTATTTACTTAAGTGTTTTAGTCTTTTACTTAAGTCATTTAGTCTATTTGTAATATGGGCCCAACTGCCCAAGTGTGTCCTTGGCCCATTAGGGTTTGTCTAAGTGTCTGTATGCTCCCCCCTTCTCCTATTTATAGGAAAGGGTGGCTGCCTCCTATCCATAAAACAATAAGAAAACAATCTACACGTTTGGGGATTGCCCCACTAATATCATTTTCCACATGAACATTGTCAAGAGAGCATAGGGTTGCACAAAGTGTGCACCCTCATATATATAATACTGAAACAATTACAGAGAGGTCCATACAGAATAAACAAATAACAAAATAAATAACAGAATAAGTAAACCACAGAAACATATACTGTAACACTCCCCCTCAAGTTGGAGCATAGATATCAATCATGCCCAACTTGTCCACCAGCGTGCAGAAGTGCTTCTTAGCCAGAAGTTTTGTGAAGACATCTGCAACTTGATCTTCAGATCTTGTAAAAGGAGTGCAAATTTTACCAGCCAGAACAGATTCTCGAATGAAGTGACAATCCACCTCGATTTGCTTGGTGCGCTCATGATAAACAGGATTATTGGCAATGAAAATAGCAGCTTGGTTGTCGCAGTGCATTGGAATCGCATAAGGAGATTCAATCCCAAGTTCATGCAAAAGAGAACGCACCCAGAGAAGTTCACATGCAGTATGGGCCATGGCCCTGTATTCAGCTTCAGCATTGGAGCAAGCAACAACATTCTGTTTCTTGCTCCTCCAAGTCACCAAGTTACCTCCTACATAGGTGCAGTAGCCAGAGGTGGATTTCCTGTCAATTCTGCTGCCTGCATAATCTGAATCAGAATAGCCTTCAAGTTTACAATGTCCATTTTTCTTGTAATACAGACCTTTGCCAGGTGCTCTTTTTAAGTATCTCAGAGTGTGACAGACAGCATCCCAGTGACACTGTCTAGGCTTGTCCAGGTACCTGCTCAGAAGGCCCACAACAGTAGTAATGTCAGGACGAGTAACAGTCAGATAGATCAATTTCCCAATAAGTCTCCTGTATTTCTTCGGCTCAGAAAACATAGATGAAGTATCATCGTCCCAATCAACATTGGGATCCATAGGAGTATCTGCAGGTCTTGCTCCCATCATACCAGTTTCTTGCAGGATATCAAGTACATATTTTCTCTGGGACAGCACAAGAGCACTAGAGTTCCTGGAAACCTCTATACCCAGAAAGTATCACAATCTGCCCAAGTCTTTGGTAGCAAAATGCTTACCCAAATGATTTTTTGTGGCCTGAATACCTGAAGAATCACTGCCTGAAATAATGATATCATCTACATAGACAATCAGAATAATAATTCCTGCAGAAGTTTTCTTTGTGAAGACAGAATGGTCCACTTGAGACCGAAGAACTGCTTAATTTATCGAACCACGCACGTGGACTCTGCTTGAGCCCATAAATAGATTTTTTAAGCCGACATACTTTGTGAGACTCCCCCTGAGCAACAAACCCAGGAGGTTGCTCCATGTAAACCTCTTCCTGTAGATCACCATATAAGAAAGCATTCTTCACATCAAGCTGTAGAAGAGGCCAGTTACAGTTGACAACTACAGATAATAAGATTCTGACAGAATTTAAGCGAGCAACAGGAGAAAAAGTCTCAAAGTAGTCAATGCCGTAGGTCTGAGTATATCCTTTGGCAACTAACCGAGCTTTCAACCGTTCAACTGTACCATCTGGTTGATATTTGACAGTGTACACCCAGCGGCAACCGACGGGCTTGCACTTAGGAGGAGGATCCACCAGCTCCCAAGTGTCTCTATCAGTCAGAGCGGTCATCTCATCCTGCATAGCAGAAGTCCAAGCTGTACTCCGCAAGGCATCCTGAATAGTCTTAGGAACAGTAACAGCAGATAAGGCATATACAAAATCACGCGCCTGAGCAGTGAGATGATCAGTAGATACAAAATTAGCAATACTGTGAGACGTGCAGGAACGAGTCCCTTTGCGAAGTGCAATAGGGATATGTAAATCAGATTGTACCTCAGGTGAAGCAGAACCTTCTGGAGGTGAAGATTGGTCGACTGGGGGGGGGGGTACGTGTGAAGGAGGTGCTCTGTTCCTGCGCTGATAAACACGAAGCGGAGGAGGATCTGGTAGCACAGTATCATCCGTCTCAGGTATGCAGTCAGACAGAATAGGCAAGGGTGGTGCAATAAGATCTGTTTGCAAATTTTCTCCCGCAGATGAATAATAAGGAGTGTCTTCAAAGAACACCACATCACTACTAGTCAGCCACTTTCGCGTAGTAGGATTATAACAGCGATAGCCTTTCTGAGTCCTTGAATATCCCAAGAAAATACATTTAGCTGCTCTAGGCGACAGTTTATCAGATGTAGGGCCAAGGAGTCGGACAAAGCACGTGCAACCAAAAATCCGTGGAGGAACAGAAAACAAGGGAGCCTCCGGATGTAAAACTTGGAAGGGGATTTTGTTACCAATAACCGACGATGGCATACGATTAATGAGAAAACAGGCAGTCAGAACCGTTTCTGGCCAATAAGTACGAGGTACATGCGAATGCAACATGATAGTTCGAGCCACTTCCAACAGATGACGATTCTGTCTTTCGGCTACACCATTCTGTTGTGGTGTATAGGCTAGGAGGTTTGATGTAAAGTTCCAACAGATTTACAAAAAAATTCCACATCTTTCTGAACAAATTCCAAAGCATTATCAGTTCTAAAAATTTTAATAGGCACACCAAACTGGGTTTTAATTTCAGCAAAAAAGAACTTTATTGTGGATATCACCTCGGATCTACTTTTCAACAGAAATAGCCAAGTAGTCCGCGAAAAATCATCAATAAACAAAATAAAGTATCGATAGCCAGACACACTTGGTACATTACATGGTCCCCATACATTAGAGTGCACTACATCAAAAATATGCCTGCTGCTCACAGAACTACGCCTCGGATATACTGATCTAGTTTGTTTACCCAGTTGACAAGACTCACACTGGAAACTACAACTACTCATGTCTGGAAGTAAATGGCGCAGTTTGTCAGAAGAAGGGTGTCCCGGTCTGTAATGCCACTGTAAAGTAGAAACGGAGGCAGATAAGGCCGAAACCACAACAACTTGGGCAGACCTTGGCATCTCATCCAAATAGTAGAGACCATCAGCACCTTCATACCCCCCACCAATCTTCATCCTCGTGAGAAGGTCCTAAAAAACGCAGGAGCCAGGAAGGAATGTCAGGCTACAGTTCAAATTCTTTACAAGTTTGCTAACAGATAATAAATTCATAGGGAAGTTAGGCACATATAAGGCAGATTTGATAAGAAACTGAGAAATAATGTCCCCAATGCCAGAAACTGGAGATCTAGATCCATCAGCAACCATAACCGTAGATTTATGAGCAGGTTTAGAAATGGACTTAAACAAAGCCCTATTGCCAGAAATATGGGATGATGCACCAGAGTCGATCACCCATTTATTATTACCAGATGGGGGTGGCAAATGTGAACTCAGAAAGGCAGTATCATAACCAGTATGGGCAGCATGTGCTCCACTCGTGGACACTTCAGTCGATGATCCAGCACGCTCCAGAAAGAGACGTTCGACTTCAGCCCTGATGTAGTCAGCAGTAGCGCCCGCAGTGTCTGGTGTAGTAGGATGTGCAGCACTCTCGGATGCGGTGGCGGGAGAATCAGTAGCAGTGTTCGCCCATTCTGGTTTGCCATATTTCTCCCAACACTTCTCTTCAATGTGGTTCGTACGACCACAGTAAGAGCACAAGCGCGATCCGGGCGGAGGACGCGCAGCAGTAGAAGGAGCAGTAGGAGGGGCGCCACGCCCAGCAGTAGGAGAACGACCTCTCCCTACACCAAGGGGAGGACGTCCATCAGAAGTGCGGCCACGGCCACGACTGCGACCACGGCCGCGGCCACCCCAGGCAGCTAAGGCAGTAGAGTCGCCAACATCCGGAGCAGTATGTGATGTCGGTGATGAAAGGCGCTGAAGTCGCTGGAAGGCACTCTGAAGGGTAGGTAGCGGATCACTGGCCAGAATCTGATCCACAACGCCAGCATAGGAATCAGGCAAGCCACTCAAGAACTGTATCAGCTGTAGCTCATCGCGCTGCTTTTGCATAATCACCAGATCTGTGGACAGAGGATGATACGTCTCCAGTTCACCCCACAAACCGGTGAACGTAGAGAAGTAATCTGTGATGTCAGTGCCAGTAAAAGTGAGACGACTAAGCTGTTTGTTGATATCAAACACCTTCTTCGGATTCTGGCTGTGGGAGAAGGTGCGAGCAAGCTGATCCCACATCTGCTTTGCTGTAGGCAGACGGAGAATGGTCACACTAATCTTCTCAACCGTGCTGTTGAGAATCCAAGTCATTACTGTTGAGTCGTCACAGACCCAATCATCGTAAGCTTTGACGTCCTTCAAGTCAGCATCTTCAGCAGGCTGTGGCGGACCGACACGAGTGAGATGGGAATACTTCCCTTGTGATTTGGCATATATCACAAAGGAGCAAGCCCACAGCTGGTAGTTGCGCCCGTCAAGTTTTACCGTAGTAACCTGACGACGCAGATCATCAGTCGAGGACGCCATCAGTTAGGCAGGCACAGCAGGCAGGCAGAAGATCACAGAGACCTCTCACATACGGACTACACCAAAGTGTAGTAGAAGACCCGGAGGCCGAAGCCTACACGGGCAGGCAGTCACAAACAAACACGAACCGGAGTAGGCTCTAGCCGAACAACGTACCGATCTCCCCCAGAAGACTGATCTAGTCCAGATCTACCAACCCGGCAGTGCACCTGCTGTGCGAACAACAACAACGGTTGCTCAAGCACTAGCGGAGCACCGCGCCAGGAGAGTAGACGAACCGGTGACCGGCGGGAGACGACTGGCTAGGCCAGCTGTGGCCGCTGGCTGCTGCTGCTGGGCCGACGGCTGGCCCCCGCGCGGGGGGGGGGCGCCGGTGGAGAGGGAGGGAGGGAGAGAGGAGAGACCCTAGGTCTCGACCTGCTCTGGTACCATGTTAAGAATCAGGGTTGCAGAGAGCATAGGGTTGCACAAAGTGTGCACCCTCATATATATAATACTGAAACAATTACAGAGAGGTCCATACAGAATAAACAAATAACAAAATAAATAACAGAATAAGTAAACCACAGAAACATATACTGTAACAAACATCATGTGCTTTTATATTACAAGTCCATGAAACAGTAATAAATACAAATATTTTCATATTTACAAGTAGTTTTTGCTAATTTAACAGATATAAGCAACATGCCTTGGTTATTGCGTGGCTTTTCAAAGATTTAGTACTATTGTATTCATGGTACTAAACATCCTCGACATCTGGCGATATCAAGGAACGGGGTATCCGATTTCGATGCCGTTTCGACGACATGGAAATTGAATTTTTTTGAAATTTCGACAAAATTTTTGATAGATGCAACCGTGCCCGTTTTGACGCCAAAATGAACGAATTAATTTATTTAATTTTACAGGCATGATCTCTACACCTAAATGCATCGTTTTATGCAATAAAATGTTATGTGGTGGTAGGTTGGGGGGGTGGTCCTTCATGTGGGAGCTGGGAGGTAAGGGAACTGTTTTGTTTCTGGAGGATTTCGATGAAGGGTTTCGATGAGAAAATGTAGGAATTAAGTTATGCAATTTTGCAAGAATGAGCTATATACAAGCATGTACTTATTTGTGTGATAATATCAAATATTGGATATGTAGGGCATCCCCACACATTTTACTTGGGTTGATAGTTTGTTGTTGATATTGACTCAATAGTCAATCATATCATTGGTCCCAAGAACACTAGTGCAATGTTTCCAAGCTAAATCATTATTTGTTGGTGTGGTTGGCTTCCTAGCACCTTCATTGTCTAATAAACCCCCACTAGGATCATGTCATCCACATTGCAAAAACTAAAAAAACATGCATTGCATAAGTATTTAATAATTTGAATAGCAAATATTAGAGAAATGCAATGCAATTATGATATACTATTAGTATATACTATGTATAAGTACTAAATGGTGAAATAACTCCAATCCCCCTTTGCTCCTCTTCAAAAAACAACAATAACAACAAGGATTGCAATTATCGAAATTTTCATCAAAATTTGGCGAAATTCATCGAAATCATCGAAATTTGGCGAAACTCATCGAAATCATCGAAATCGACACAGTTGCACGTTTCGATACCAGATCCCATCAAAATCGAAATTGTAGTGCGGAATTTCGTCAATTTCGCCGAAACCTCATTCCTTGGGCGATATATCCTCGATGTTCCATATGTCTATGCCTGTCGACATCGAAACCTAGTAAACTTCCTCGACATCCATGTTGCCTACTTGTTGACTTGTGTTAATGAGTTCAGCCTACTTGGTGATGAAATTGACTTAGCTAGCTCAAAGCCTCCCATCTTTTTGATCTTTGTAGTTATTATTGTTGCACATATAGTGAAGGCATAAAGAACTTGTAGGAAACCATTCTTCACATTGAGATGACTATTTCTTTGGTTTCTAACTAGAGAGTAATGTTAAGTTTATTCCTCTATTAGATATCCACAAGTTTTGCAAAATTTGGTGTAGACCTAATAAAATTTCACCTATGTTACTTTTTCCCTTCTTGACAAATTGATGTATTTGAAAATAAGCTCATGTTTTTTAATTCTAGAATGTGATCCATTGGGATTTCTGTACATACATAATACATATACAGAACAAATCTAAGTTCTAAACATTTCATATAGAAGATTATAGACGGAGTATGTGTTTACTAAAAATTTGATGTTTTATGCCAAATTCCCTCTCAATCTCATTATTTTTTAGCTTATTTTGCGTTGAAGTGTTAGTCCAAGACTTCCTCAAAGTTTCCTTACACGTTCCACAAACTTCCACTTTCTTACCTGTCGAAGTTGACACTAAGACATCTTTTACATTTGCACGTGACTGTGTTTTTCTTTATATGTAAACATGTATGGATGACTATATACAGACATATATTTAGTTTTTAAGATTAGATTTGATGAAATCTATCAAATTTCATCATGAAATCACTATTTGAACTTAATTTTTGTCAAAGATGTGTCGAAGTTTGGTTGTAAAAATACTCAAAGTTTCCTCGATGTTTCCACAAACTTCCACACCTGTCGAAGTCAACTCGAAGTCGAAGTCCAGTTCCATGATTGTATTAACTGAAATGTAAATGTCTACATTATCACTGCACAATCCGCTTTTTCAAAAAGCGCCCACTTAAGTAGCCACTTCACACTTAAGCACTGAGGGAAGGTTGACTGCTCGCTTCCTGTTTTTCCCTTTGCAAAACCTAGACCATACAGAGCAACCTCTTTCTCCTTCCCTTCAATACGCAGTAGTGGCACACTACGACTTGTGACTCCGTCCCCCTCTAGTTATCTAGCCATTGCTATCCTAACCAAGTAACTGTTAGATGATCGTGCTCTTTCCTAGTTGGGGCTTATGGAAAAATCCTTAAAGGAAATCCTTGCACATGAAGGAGGTGAGGAGACTAATCCTACATGCATTTGCTTTTCTTGTAAAGAGTCGTGTGATGCTTTGGATTTAGTATGAGACCAATTCAAAGCTCAAATAGATGCTTGCCAATGTCAAGGCTATATAGGACCAACCTAAGACTCCTAATGCATAGAATGTATGGAAACACATCCAACCTTGCACCACAAACTTTTGAGGATTTTGAATTCTAGGATATCACTAGAATATCCAATGTATTCCTCAAAATAGGAAAACTCTTTGAAAAGCCTAAAATCTCTTTGATCATCATGCATTTGTACCAATCTCTTAAGGTCGTGTCTCATGCCTCATGGCTACCAACGTGATCTTGGCCATTGGGTAGATCATCATGAGGAATAAATTGACTGAGTTCAATACTTGGAAAATGCTTACATAACACTACAACAAATCCTTTCTCGGCTAAATGACATGGATCACCGCATGATGGTCTTAAAATTGAAGGGGGGCACTTGAGCTTCTGTCATCCATACTCATTGTCTTGGTTGAATGTGCCGTAAAGCTTGGTGTTCCTGACTGCAACATATGTTTTATATCGAGGAGCCTTCTTTGCTGGTTTTCATCTTTCACAAATACTTAAACTTCACCATCGGTAGATAATTGACAAGAAGCAGTTTTTGGTGCTTAAGTTTAAGGGTGTAGTGCTTATACCCTGGAAGACCCTACCATAATCTAAATGAGTCTAAAGATGTTGTGTGATACTCCATTAGAGGATACTTTCTCCTAAGATATTATACGCAACACTTCTATAGTTCTATGAAGGTACTAAGGCAAAAGGGGGGATAAATCATACTATTTATCTGAGGTTAACACCATGCATTTATATAGAAAGCTAAATGGAGTCTATAGAGATCGCAATGTTGAAACTAGATCGAAAACATGGATTCAACGAAGCTACAATGGCAAGCTTTAAAATAGTAATTCTCTTATGTATGGATTCCTTTTGGGAGCGTAAATAAAAACATTTTAACGAGATCCCTCAAGCTTGAGCTCTGCCTTCAGAAATGAGACCTAGATCACTGAGACTAGAAACAACGAGTGATCAACAGAAAAACCACTCTTGACCTCCCACTTATACAAGTCGACGTAGGAAGACACATCATTCAACCAAAACCAAACAAAATGGAATGAGGGCACACCTCGATCTTGGCCAGATACCTAGGGAAAACCCATGCAACAATCAACCTACACACTGAGAGGAAATACATCCTTAAACAAGGAAGAAAAACACCAATAAAAGGAGAGAAAGGATAGTGAACGTCAGAAAACCTAACAATGACCAACATAAACAGAACAAAGACCAACAAATCCCCGCCCCCGCAAGCCTGTTGTTTAGGAAATTGGTTGAAAGTTCCATATCATCTTCGAGGAGCGAAACACCAAGATCAAACATTAGCTACTGCTCCGCTGCCTCTTGCTCTACTCCCTCCACACAATGTTGTGCGAATCAAGATGCAGCGGTCCCACACTCGACATGGCCATGCTTGAGAAAAGGCAAACTGGAGGCTGAAGCCGCCAACCACCCCTGCTCAGACGCGGGCAAGGAAGAGGCCTAGGTGGCACTCACCAACAGCCAAGCCCCCTCCCCCGAGTTAGAAATGCCTTCTTGCAAGGGAGCCCTTAATCACCCAAGTGATCTCCAGAGCCCTAGTGGGGAGTGATCTCTAGAGCCCCCGCGAATTTCCTTCAATATTGTTTTGATAAATCATACTTCTTAAGGGTGGCAAGGCGTTTAGGTGCCAAGTTTGGGATGGATGCCTTTGCATGTCAATGTGTTCTACTTCCCACAAGTTGCAAGAGGCCGATTTTTCCTATATAGGGGAATTAGTGGCATGCAAAGATGAATCACCCATATGGGTTGGATTGTTTCTAAATACACCCTTTTTATTCTTTATGCTTGTTTTGAGGCTTACTGTATTTTAGAATATTTTTCATTACAACTTTTGATTGGATACTACAAAATTAATATTTTGTTTTATTGTTTGTAGTCTAGTAGGTCTAACGATCTTTCTTTAAAAACCTCAAATTGTTTGAGATTTCGTCGACAAGATAATATTATCTAAATTTTAACTGCGATGCATTCTTGTTCTTGCAGTGTTTTTTCCCTTGCCCTTAGGAACTTCCATCCCACTATGGTTTTTCCTGCTACATGTGTCACTACCCAATATAACTCTTATATGTCTTGTTCTTCCGTGTGTCAGGCTGCCGGCACACCCCAATGTACTGCTAGAAACTTCTTCGGAATGCATCATGTTTAGCTGTTACAAGTTTTAATGTTTGGATCTCTTGTGTATGCAGCCATAGCTGTGTCTTATTTTGATTGGCTGCATCTTAATTGTCTTGATGCTCACGCCAGTTTTCTGATGGTGGCATAAACTGCTGCCTGTCTCTGGATTGTTGAATTGTTTCTTAGCAGTGGTATTACCACCTTTCAATTTCAGCAACCGTGCTTGCATTATATATCTGTGATGCTCCCATGATGTTGTTGCGAATCTGTTTCTAACAGTAATGTTTGAGCATGAGTTGCCAAGTGTAATTTTTTACTGCATGTTCCACCTCTACTGAAGTCACAAGTTCATTTATTCCATGCAGATACACCTTACTATCATGTATGTATCTGCTACTCATCCAAGTGATTACATTTTTGGTCTTTACAAATGCTTAAGTAATCCTAATGGATTGAAACTCGTGCTTGCTGATAGCAGTATACATATTTTCTAATAAATAACTGTGCCAGCACATTGCAAAAGGCATTAAGTACTGCTGAACGATAATTCCTTTGATGTGTTCTTTGGATCAATAAGGCATCTTCGTTACATATCCTGATTTGTTACAAGAAAATTTCTCTTTTAATGAATAATAAAGTACTTTTTTGCAGGTTGAAAGCAAATTGTATATCTTTCTTGAGCTTGTTACAAAAGGCTCTCTCGCATCTCTATATCACCAGTATGATCTTCGAGATTCCCAAGCTTCATCATACACACGACAGATTTTACATGGTTTGAAGTACCTTCACGATCGAAATGTCATCCATAGGTGAACTCTAGTAATCTTGATTATTGAACTATTGATCTGTGTAATGGAATCAGGATCCAATTTCTGGCACTCTTTGTCTATCTCATGTTCTCTGGAAACTGATTTTTGTTCATTTATGCATAAATCTCACATGTTCGGGTTTCTCTTTGAACTGATTTTCATTAGAACATTGTGAAATTATCAGCTTGCACTCCAGCAAAAAATGTTCAGGACTGCACAATGAATTTGACATGCTTGCTGGTTATTAATCGATGGGATTTAGACCCAACCATGTCCCAAACTAACTTAAATTTGGATCTAAATCATCGTATCTACGCAAATACTGAAATATGGCATTAAGAGTTAGGGTCTAATATATTTTCCATCATTTGTCTAGATTCAAGAATGAACTTGCATGGGCTGTTCCCAAGGTATTCAAACCCAACCTGGAGGTTGACCTGTCAAAGCTTCGGGGTCATGGGTCTGTGGTTCAACCACTTGGTTGACCAGGTGACGTCAACATGACATCATATACATAATATTACTATATACCCAGATGGATATGTGTGCATGTGTGTACATACCTATAACATGTATATCTGCATATATAAATAATTATATCAGTATGTGTACATATGCATATAATTTACTGTGTAAAAGCATGAGATGATAAATTATGAAACATCAGACATGCAAAACCAAGCATCTATACATAATGAAGCAAACAAATGGTTCTGTAATGCTCAAAATAAGTTATAATTACTTCATAAGGTAATATATCGATGTATGGATAGTTAGGGTTGTGTAATAGGATATTAAAACTATTCACATGGTCATTTAGGTAAGGCAAAATAAAATCAACAAGACGCGGTATGTTCATCTCAGTTGAACAGGTCGGGTCGTCGAGTAAACTCTGGGTCTTGGCCAAAAGCGGGTTACAACCATATTGATTTACTTGTTATATAGATCCAAGATCTATACTCATTGTATTCCTCATCCTTATTAACCTTCAATCATTTCTGGCTCAAAATATTGAAAGACATACGCTGGTGGTTAAACATCCAAACATATCACAAAACAATCTTTTACTAGAAATGTGACCTACACGCTCTAGGGGTTTAGGGTATATGAATATTCCTAACTGAATCTCGTATAGGTTTAGCATTTCCTGATGTATACTGACCCGTAAGGAGTCCATCGGGTTATAGAACCCTAGAAAATAGGATGTATGTTACATGTTAATTAGGGTACCTTAGTGGCTAGGCGCTGAGGTGGGAGCACGTAGGCCTTCACAACATTGCTTAGAAAATTATATGAAAAATTGTGGATGCCTAGACGACTCCCAGAGCACTGCTTGTTAAACTTATATACATTTTATACCGTTTTAATCTCAGATTTGACGTGTACATGCTTTTCATGTATTTTTTAGGTTTCTGCTTCACCCGTACATGATGATTTAAGGTGTATGAAATAATTAATTGCTTAGAAAATTATATGAAATTTTTTGGATGCCTAGATGACTTCTACAGCAGTCTTTGTTGAAATTATATATTTTTTATACCATTTTAATCTCAGATTTGATGTGTACATCATTTTCATGTATTTTTAGGCTTCAACTTCACCCTTACATGATGGTTAAGGCTCATGACATTAACGAATTACAATAATCGAAACAAACAAATACACAAATCTCTAGTGACCCAAAAGATGGTATTTCTGTTAGACATCATTAAAAACTCAAGAAGGAAGTCTTCCAAACAACATAATTTTATTTTTCAGCTTGCTGGAAATAATCTGTAGTTGACCTATAGTGGAGCCGTAAGCAGTGGCCTTACATTGGATTGGGAGAAGCAAATGAACACAAACAGGCGGGTTCAGATGGTACCAACGTGTGAGGTTATTTTAGCAGGAGAATTCCTCCAGATGAAGGGGGAAAGGGGTAAACACCCTTATAAAAAAACGTACATTAGTCACACTTCTAGAAAGAAGGTGACATAGAGGTAGCTGACCCTTAGCAAATGCAAGTTATGGAGCTCCCCCAACTGTAGTGGTGAAGGCACCCCTTTATGGCAAAGGGCGATCCAAGGTGCCCTAACCCTGTACACTGAGTATTGGAGAACTGCTTGACTTGGCAGCTCAAGGAGAAAGGAGGAGAGGGAGGTGGTCAGCGAGTGAGGGAGGGTGAGGCACAACCAACAATACATTATGACCTCTGTTCTTAAATATCATGTAGAAGTAAACACAAGGTACGATTGAACAACAAACTTTCTGTTCCCACTATAGTATACAATCCTTTATAGAGAACAAAAAAGGAAAGAAAGGACGAAATCCACAACAATAGGTAACACAATAACTAATTCTTCTAGTAGTTCCATAGCGTCATTTTCTTTGAGTGAAGGAACTTTCATTCTGCATCCGATTCATCTCTCACTTGCTCTCTCTCTCTCTCTCTCTCTATATATATATATATATATATATGTATAGTTAGTTAGTTGCCAGTTACCACTGTCGCCTAGTCTTTCTTCAAATGCAAAACAGAAGTTGTTTGTCCCACATGTTATCTTTGTTGAGTTGAGGTGGAAACAAATTTGATCCCTGTTCCTTTGCTCTGGATATTATAGGACGTGTCAGTTTGTTGGGGTGATAGCTTACATGGTTTCTTTTATTTGTCACATTGCCACACCATTGTTGGGCCACAAAGCTCATTTTCTTTTCCTTCATGTTTGTGTCATCGGCAGTGTATTAAAAAACGGCTCAGGCGGCCAAGACCCCCATGCTTTAATTTTGCCCTTAAGCGCCCACTTACTCGGTTTGAAGAAAAGCGCCTGCTTTTTCCCGCTTTTTTTCCTTTTTTGCCCGCTTTTTGAAAAAAATGCTGTTGTAAGCATGTAATGTTAATTAAATATATAATCCAAGTAGTATTGAGTATAATATATGAAGCTTGTATACATTAAATGTTCTATGATATACCTAATCCTACTTTAGAATGCAAACTTTGTATGTAAGCTGTATATAATAGGGTACTGCTGTAATATATCCAAGTAAATATCGTATTACTCTATTATACTTCTAATGGTTTTACTGATTTTACTGATTTTCTTGCAGATTTCGTTCATTACTAATTGATACTACTGGTTAGCATTACTGATTTCCTTAGAAATATATTATTTATATACACATGCATGTAATTTTGTATATAAATATATAAGATTTTAAGCATCCGCTTTTTCAAAAATCGCCCGCTTAATCGCCCGCCTGCCGCTTAATCGGCTACAAGGTCCTGTCCGCACGCCTCCCGCTTCACGCTTTTTAAAACATTGGTCATCGGTAAATCTTTGATTATTTAGTTTTTAGCACCAAATATTATTTAAGGTCTGGCAGGTGTAATGGCCTAGAATATAAGGAAGTCAAGTTCCCTATCTAATTTTATCTAGATTGGTTTCCACGTAAACTCGGAACTTGAGTTCCTAAGTATAGATAAACTGGGAATTGCTTATTGAATGAATAAAACAGTGTACAATACAGTCTCTCATATAACAGAAAGGAATAGAGACTAAAGTAGAGATGAACAATATGGGACTAAACGATAGAAGTGAAAGCATAAGTGAGGCACATGCTATGCACATGACACTCAACAAAACACAACATAACACAACATATCTCTATACTCCCCCTCAAGCTGGAGCGTAGATGTCGAACATGCCCAGCTTGTCAACTAGAGTCTGAAAACGAGCTTTAGGAAGAATCTTGGTGAAGATGTCGGCAACTTGCTTTTCAGTGTTGAGATATGGAGTGCAAATCCGACCAGAAAGGACTGTTTCTCGAGCAAAGTGACAATCGACCTCAATATGTTTCGTCCTCTCATGAAAAGTGGGGTTGCTCGCAATAAAAATGGAGGCCTTGTTGTCACAAAACATCGGTATGGGGCTGGAATAGGATATTTCAAACTCCTGGAGGAGACTCTGGACCCACAGAAGTTCGCATGCAGTAAGAGCCATTGCTCGGTATTCCGCCTCTGCATTGGATCTGGCGACAACAGTCTGCTTTTTGCTTCGCCAGGTGACAAGATTTCCGCTAAAAAATGTACAGTATCCTGGTGTTGACTTACGATCAGAACGACTTCCTGCATAGTCAGAATCTGAGAAGCCAGATAGATTGCAGTGGCAATGCTTCTTATACATCAAGCCTTTCCTTGGAGAGCTTTTAAGATAAATATGACAGCATCCCAATGACGTTGCCGGGGTTTATCAACATACCGGCTGATGAATCCGATAACATCAGTGAGGTCAGCTCTTGTGACGGTCAGATATATAAGCTTGCCTACCAGCCTTCTGAACTGGTGATGATCAACATAGGGAGGAGAGTTTTCATCATCCCAGTCCATGTTTGGGTCAAGTGGAGTGTTGGCTGGTTTGCAGCCCAGCATACCACTTTCTTGCAAGAGATCAACTACATATTTTCTCTGAGAGAGACACAACCCTGCAGATGATTTAGAAACCTCAATACTTAAGAAATACATCAGCTTTCCGAGATCAAGTACAAAATGTTTTTCTAAGTAGGTTTTAGTTTCCTGTATACCCATAGTATCACTGTCAGATAAGATAATATCATCAACATAAACAATAAGAATGACAAGTCCAACCACTATTTTGCGGATAAAGACTGAATGATTAGAATGAGAGCGATGAAAGCTAAAAGTGACTAAGATCTGACTGAGCTTGTCAAACCAAGCACGTGGGCTCTGTTTGAGACCATAGATGGCCTTTTTCAGCTTGCATACTTTGAAGGCAGACTCCCCCTGAGCAACAAACCCAGGTGTTTGCTCCATATATACTTCATCCTGTAGGTCTCCATAAAGAAATACATTTTTAACATCTAACTGAAAGAGAGACCAGTCTTTATTAACAACAACAGAAATCTGAATTCTAACAGAGTTTAATCGTGCAACAAGAGAGAAGGTCTCAAAATAATCAACACCATATGTCTGCGTGTAGCCTTTTGCAACAAGGCGGGCTTCAGGCGTTCAATAGTCCCATCAGGTTGATATTTAATGGTAAAGACCCAGCGGCAGCCAACAGTAGACCAAGAAGAAGGGCGATCCACAAGTTTCGATGTCTTGCGATCACAGAGTGCCTGTATTTCCTGATCCATTGCCTGTTTCCATTCAGGAATAACAAGAGCCTCTGCAGCAGTCTTTGGAATGGTGATAGCAAAAATTGCAGAAGTAAAGCAGGCAAAGTTGTTATGCAGATTGGTAGAAGTGCAGTAATTACTGATAGGATGTTTAGTATAGGAGCGAACACCTTTGTGCAGACTGATAGGAAGGTGCAAGTCAGAAGTTACCTCAGTATTTATTTGATCATCCGCAGACGGAGGAATTGGTTGGGGATGGGCCATGGAAGGAGTGCTTATTTTTGGTCGGCGTTTGTACACTTGCAACGGACGTTCTTCAGTCTGGTTAGAAGAAGGCAAGTCTTTAACAATATCTGGTAGAGGTGTGGGTGCCAATATATCATTGGATAGTCTTGCTCCATCATCAGAAAAATAGGGCATATGCTCAAAACAGATCACATCCGCACTAACAAACCACTGTCTGAGTACCAGATCAAAGCAACGATAACCTTTTTGGCTTCTAGAATAACCCAAAAAAACACATTTAGTGAATCGAGGATCAAGTTTCGTTATTCCTGGGCGTCAATTTTTAACAAAGCAAGTACACCCAAAAATGCGAGGAGGAACAGAGAATAGAGGTGCATCAGGAAACAAAATGGAGTAAGGTATTCGATTTTATAAAACAGAAGATGGCATACGGTTTATAAGATAGCATGCTGTAGTGACTGTCTCATGCCAAAAACGGTGAGGAACTTTATAATGAATAAGAAGGGTGCGAGCAACCTCTAATAAGTGGCTATTTTTTCGTTCAACAACACCATTTTGCTGTGGAGTATAAGGACAAGTGGTTTGATGGATGCTGCCACAATTAGAACAAAAAGATGGAACAGACTTCTGCATAAATTCTAGGGCATTATCAGTATGGAAAATTTTAATGGTTTTATTGAACTGGGTCTGTATTTCAGAAAAGAAAATACGGATTTTGTCCAAAACAGTGCCACGATCTTTGAACAAAAACATCCAGGTAGCACGGGAATAATCATCAATAAATGTCAAAAAATATTTATCACCAGTTTGACTCAGAACAGAGCGTAGACCCCAGATGTCCGCATGAACAATATCAAAAATTGCTTTAGAACCAAGTTCCTTCTTAGCACGAAAGACCAACCTCGTTTGTTTTCCCAAAACAAAAGATGCACAAGAAAAATTGTTTTCAAATAATGCAGGAAATAAATGCTTCAACTTTGCAGCAGATGGATGACCCAGCCGGAAGTGCCACTGAAGTCCTGAGACTGATATAGACAAGAGAGCAGAAGCTGCAGGCGGTCTATCCAAATAGTATAGTCCATCTGGTCCTTCATGGCCCGAACCAATCCTTGTCTTCGTGCAGAGATCCTTCAAAACACAACCAGAGGGATCAAATTTAATGGAGCACTGAAGTTGTTTAACAGTTTTACTGACAGATAATAAATTAACAGGAAATTGTGGTATGTATAAAACATATTGAAGGTTCAACTTGCGAGATAGAGGAACGATGCCAACGCCATGAACAGGAGTCTTAGAGCCATTTGCAACAATGACAGATGGAATATTAGAGGTTTTAGACAGAGCAGAAAATGATTAGATGTCGCCTGCCATATGGACAGACACACCAAAATCAATGCACCACTTATTGTTACCAGCAGAAGCAGATGCAAGCATAGCAGAAGAACCAGCAACAGATGTTGAAGGTAGCTGAGTCATGCACTCATGGTAAAACTTTTCGAATTCAGAGCGAAGCCATTTAGTAGTCAGAGGGGCAGTTGGTGGGTCGGATGCAGCATCAGTAGTAGTTTCAGTAGAAGCCTGGTTCGCCCAAGCTGGCTTGCCGTGCTTGATCCAACACCTATCTTCAGTGTGATTATCACGACCACACCAGTTGCAGTAGCGAGGACCAACTGCTTGACCTCATCCAGGTACAAAGCAGCCTCGTCCGCCAAATGGAGGCAGACGTCCGCCACGACCACGTCCTCGACCGCGGTCACGTCCAGACTCAGCAGTGCGAGCAAGTAGAGCAATATGCTCAATAACAGGAGTGGAGGTCACAGATGGTAGCCGTTGAATCTTTTGAGGACGTTTCGAAGAGTAGGCAGAAGGTCACTGGACAAAATTTGATCGACCACGCCGGAAAGGAAGTAGGTAGGGCAGCCAGAAATTGAACCAGTTGTAGTTCATTGCGCTGCTTCTGGGCTTCTTTGATGTCAACAGTTAATTGATGGTAGATTTCATACTCATTCCAGAGAGCAGAGCATTGGTTGTAGAAGTCCTCGATGGAAGCATCGGAAGAAAACTCCTTGGCCAGGTTTTTGAAAATTTCAAAAACCTGTTTAGGATTTTGCTGATGGGAGTAGACATGAAAAAGATGGTCCTACATTGCTTTAGCGTCATGAAGACATAACAGGGACTGACTAATTCGCGACTCGGTGCTATTGAGAAGCCAAGACATAACACCAGAGTCGTCTTTGGACCATTGGGCATAAGCTTGTTTGCTCTTTTCATCAGCAGTAGCACATGGGCAGCAGGAGGATCAATGGTAAGATGTGAGTACCGGCCTTGGGCCTTGACATAGAGGACAAAGGACGCCGACCACAGATGATAGTTCGAACCATCGAGCTTGACGGTGGTAACACAGAGAGCGAGGAGGCTCAATTGAAGCCATGATGAGCAGAGGCAAACAGTAGTGAGGTGGTGGCGCAGTAGCAACATGCAGTGAATAAAGAACCCACTATGGGGCAGTAGCAACAACATGGATCTGACGCATCAGATCAGAAGAAACCCGTGTCGGGCAGTAAGACTGATAAATGAACCTACACCGTCATGAAGAAGATTAATATCCCATCATGAGGCGCAGGCAGATAAATAACCGGAGAGTTAGGAGACTCTTAACGTGGGATGGCTATGGCTGTCCGGAAGATTGCACGTGCGAAAACGGAGGAGAAAGAAACCCGAGAGGAAGAGGGAAGCAGTGGGATGGTGGAGGGAGGCGATGGTGTAGAGAGGAGGGGGGCGGCGACTTTGGTGGAGGAAGGAGAGGAGGGGCGACGCATGTGGAGCGGCGGCGGGGGGAAGGGGTGGCGGCGGGGGTGGAAGAGGAAGGAGGGGCGGCGTCGGGTGGGGCTGTTGGCGACGGCGGGTGGGGGGGGGTTTGCTAGCGGCAGGAGGAGGGTCAGGCGGCGACGACGGCCGGGGGGGGGCTAAAGGCTTAGGGCATAGGGGCAGGGTGAGAAAGAAAATTTTGGGAAACCGGACCTACTCTTGCTCTTGATACCATATAGATAAACTGGGAATTGCTTATTGAATGAATAAAACGGTGTACAATACAATCTCTTATATAACAGAAGGGAATAGAGACTAAAGCAGAGATGAGCAACATGGGACTAAACTACAGAAGTGAAAGCAGAAGTGAGGCACATGCTATGCACATGACACTCAACAAAACACAACATAACACAACATATCTCTATACAAAGTTTTCCCTAGACTTCCAGGGATATAAATAGGTCTCAATTATGTAGTTCTATTATAAAACATACCAAAAAACAAGTTCCAAGCCCCCCTCACAGTTGTCTCTCTTTTTCCTTCCCTTTGTTTGCTTCTTGACAACGAATTATCTTTGTGTAACCCGTCAACTGCAATTTTTCCTCAGTTAGTTGGTTTGATTGTAGTTGGAAGGCGGCCGTGTTTATTCTGCTATGATAAGTGTTTCAGAGATTTACTACTGCATTTTGAGGCTTTTGAGATCTACTACTACAGAGAAATATGTTGCCAACTGAACAACAAAGCAAATGAATATCACATGTGGGATCGAGTTGGGATTAAGGCAGAGTAAACAATCTCATACACAATCATTGATCTAAAATTTTGAATTTTACAAAGAAAAATGCAACGTATACTACATTACTACTTTTATATTCACCCATCACTTTTTCCGTTTGTGAAGCAGTGGAAACTTCTTTTGGTTGAATAGTTTTAGAATAGTCATATAAGCATACAAGATCTAAAATCTTTTGGCTTAATTCACAAAAGAATATCTCTTAATTTATTGTTTATTGGGACAACATGGCTGAAAAAAATACAATATTACCATGTTCAACTCAGTTCTAAAGTTGTACTTATGGCCGAAGTTGTCAGAATTCAGCCAGATGGAACCAACCTGCTCACCCGGTTGAATTGAGAACCGGTGACTGCGGTGATTTCATTCAAACCTCAAACACAGAAATTCCGATGAATCTGCCAGGATGGTCAACCGACCGTTGAACCGTTGAACCAGCCCAGTAATGAGCCGACCTACTACGGTAACCACAGTATTAATTAAGGCCCACATATGGGTCAAGTAAGGAACAAGGGGACATTTAACCCACAACCCTGCTTTCATGTCCTCTTTGTCCTTTGATCTTCCATCTCATCTGCCCCGTCCTTCTCTTTTTGCTCTTCTTCCTACTGCTCCTTCACCTCCTCTTCCTATTATAGACCATCTGCTGCCTCTTCCTTCAGCGAACAGTATAGCTGTGAACGGGGAACAAAACGACCTCACCGGTTCAAGCCCCGGTTCGGTTATGATAATCTTGTCAATGGCCCAAAGGCAGGAGACGATTTCAAAGTAGAATTTTGACATTGTTTCATTAATACGTTACTATGCTTATGAGATTTGTTTTTCTAATTATATTTGTTGACAAGTGTGTGGGACATTGTAATCATTGTTGTTTTTGTTGTATATTGATATGTACACCCCTGTCCTATATATAGGAGAGGAGGCAATTACAAGGAAGCGGTTTAAACCCTAATGAGCTAGGGCAAACATGCCCATGTATATAATAGACTAATTAATCTATTAATTAAATAGACGAATGCTTTCTAACACCCCCCTCAAGCTGGAGCATGGGTAAACATATGTCCAAGCTTGGAGTTGCATGACTCAATTCAGTGATAAGAAATAAATGATAAATGGAAGTTAGAAATGTCACTCCCCATACAAAAATTGTTACTCCCCCTTAAACAATACTTCCTAACTAAAAACATATGATGATGCCTCTTTGAGATGTGTTTTGCAGACTGGAAATGCTTGACCTTTTGAAGAATGTCTTTCTTTCGAAGTGCATCTGGAATGAAGAATATCTGAAGTAGATGGTCAGAAATACCATGACTACGCCATCTTCATTGGAGAGGAGTGTGAGTGGAATAAGCGCACATAAACACATCTCACGTACATAATGCGGCACGAACGCGGAGACAACAATGTCGATGTAGCAGTAGTGGTCTTCAAATCGTTTGAGAAGTGTAGCCAACTAGAATTAGCGTAGGAGGCTATGGACGTGCATAACATGGCACGAACATGCTAGACGGCGTGCTAAAGTGTCGTCTCAACACGTAAAAGTACCGGATACAACTCGGAGAAGACGTAATGACGTGGCTCAATGAAGATAACTCTGGATGAATCCTTGCAAATACAAAATGCGCAGGCTAGAAGATAACGAGCTTCGAAGAAATCTGATTAAGAAGTAATCATATGTCTCACCCATGGAACTAAACTTCGGCGTAGTTGGGTGAAATTTCACCGAAACTTCAAACTTTGAGCCTAGGTAATGTCAAATCCTCAATACTTCGGCCTAGTCTAAACTTCGGGGTGAAGTTTCCCTGATTTCGTCGAAGTTGATTTTTTTGTATGTATTTTCGTCTCAACTTCTCCGAAGTTGTCGAAGTTTCCTCGAAGTTGGCGAAGTTGGGGCGAAATTGAGACGACCCAGAACATTAATCCCAAATAGTGCACTAATGGCCATATAATGCATAAGTGTCACCTCCAACCCTCTTCACAACTTCTAATATCAACTCCTATGTTTGTTGCTGCCACTCTTTCCTAGAGAGGATCTTATAACTACTATTTGGTTATATATTTGTATATAATACATATGTTCAACACTTGAACTGTATTTGTGTGTGTATTGCATGTTTGACTATTTCAAGCAACACATCATATTATCAACCTACTTAGGGCTAGAGACTCATGAATCGTGTATTTTTGTTAAATTAACAATTATAAGATAGAGGTATAACATAATTAGAAGTTTTCAATCAAAGTTTCCTTCAAATTCACATCATTTTCTTAAAAATCGGCATCGAAGTTTGCGTCTAAACTTCTTCGAAGTTTCCACAAACTTCCACTTCCACACCTAGCGAATTCGACATGAAGTCGAAGTCCTACACCATGGTCTCACCATTAACACCAGAGGAAACAAGAGGCCGAAATTAGCCGCAACAACTTTTGTCCCGTCTCATGAGAATGCAACATGGATGGTAAACTCGAACGTCATCAACACCAAAGGTAACAAGAGGCCGGAATTAGCCACAACTCTTGTCTTGACATACATAATGCGGTACGAACGTAAGAAACTCGATGCAATGCTGCAATGAAGATCCTTCCATGCTGCCAGAAAGTGGAGAGCAGATGTGCTGAACAACACAAAGCTCCATGATGATAGTCTGCAATATCATCTCTCATCTCATACTCACTCTCCTCATATGCTCTCTCTCATGTTCTCCTCATACCCTCTCTCTCCTCTATTCCCCATGCACACCAAATACGACGAAAGTGAGTAGATGGTGTGGAAAAGGAAAATATGACCCCCCGACGCATGTGGAAGACACACACATGATGGATGGAAAAGGGAAAATATAAACGAGAGGTGTAGTATGTAGAGAAGAACAAAACAGAAATACTACGAAAATGGAAACTTGGTAGAAAGAGGAGAAACACTACCGTAATGGAACTCGGTAGGAAAAGGAGTGACACTACCAGAATGGATATCGATACAAAACTGATAACCAAACTCAATATGCAAAAAACTCGTTTATAAGATTCAAATAAAGAAATTAAATGGATCTTTTCTTGACTCAAAAAGGAGCCTTGGAAAAAAGTTTTGGAGGTCAAAAAATAATAGGTACCAATTATCATTAGGCATTGAAGGAAAAATAGACAATTGGAGGACGTCATACTAGAATTGGAAGTACACAGATTGCTTCTGATACGCCGTGTTTGTATCTTGACACGCCGTGTAACTTGTCGGGGGTGAGATGCACTCCTGATGACACACCCTGTAAGGTTACTGACACGCCGTGTAGCTCCTCCGCTCGAAAATGACAACTCTTTGCAACACGCCGTGTAGCTCCTCTGCTCGAAAATGACTGACTCTTTGCAACACGCCGTGTGGGGATCCTACATGCCGTGTAGGATGTCGGAGGTGTAAACCTGATCTCTGCCGATCGTCGTGTTGGATGTCAACACACCATGTAACTTGCAATCTGGGCGAACTCGAAGATGACAAGTTCCCTCCGACGCACCGTGTAACTTGCGATCTGAACGAATCTTTGCGTCGCCGAGTGAATTTTGGACTGGTACACGCTGCGTAGGATTTTGCTGAAGCATGATCTGATGGAAATTAGCGTCGTGAAGGAGACAAAGAAGCCCAAGTATTGGCACCATGGGTTGACGGGAATTAGTGCCTTCCTTTGTACTCTTACAGATCATGTGAGCATGAAAAGTGGTGGCTCCTTGCTTGACCACCACCCCGAACTGGACATGAATTAGCACTGTCCAAGATCCCCAGAAGTGGTGTAGCGGTGGAGTGATGGGTGGACGTCGGCTGGGCAAAAGGCGGTGAAGACAATGGCGGTTGCTGGGGATGATTGTTGGAACGAAAGGCAAATTTGTATTGGCGTGGTTGCTTTAATGGCGGCGGCAACATACAGAGAACTTGGGGAAAGTGACAATTTGACGACGATGGCCACGAGGGAGACTCGATAGCTACTTTGACTATGGATTGAAAAGCATAGATAGCCGGGAATGATGGCGCTGTCGCATAGATGAAGATCTATGTGAAAGGGGAAGAGTGGCGACCATGGAGGCTGGGATGTGTTTGGCGGGCGGTCGACATAAGCCATGGAGACGGCAGCTGCCCGTAGACGGTGCTCTCTCGTTGTTATTCTCTCTCTAGGAAGAGAGGCGGTGGCTAGGGAAACATTGAGCATGGAGAGAGGAGAGGGAAGCGGAGGCGGCGCCCATGGTTATATCCCCTAGGGCACGCACTGATACCATGCTGTTGTTTTTGTTGTATATTGATGTGTACACCCCTGTTCTATATAGGAGAGGAGGCAATTACAAGGAAGTGGACTAAACCCTAATGGGCCAGGGCAAACAGGCCCATGTACATAATAAACTAATTAACCTATCAACTAAATAGGCTAATACTTTCTAACAATATTGTTGTATGAGTAAATGAAAACTTTCAGATTCCTATTCTCACAGTTTCATGAAACCAATTGCATGGAAGCCATTCCTATACAAATCAATTTCCAAATCAATCATCTCAATCTCAATTTCCTGGATTTTAATTTGAGTTCCTAGAAAATGAATTACAAGAAATTTATTGCGATGGAATACCAGTCAGACCCTTAAAGTTGTTCTTTTATGCTCAACGATCTTTTTTCTACTTGAATATGTATACTTAAATAAATCTCTGCAGTGTTTTAAAAAAGCGGTATGCATTGTACGTTCAGAGAGGTCGCTGAATAGATTATATGCGGTATGTGGGAGTATATGCGGTTCTTGATTTTAATTATATATATATATATATATTAATAGTAAAATATATATTTAATTTGTACGATTGCATATTTCATTTGTAGAATTACATATTTGTCCAAATAGGTACTATAAAACTATTATCGATTTATAGTTTCAATGAAAATTACTTCACCATTTAGAATGCATTTTTTTACCTAGACTGCATTCTGGAATCAATTAAGCATACACAAAATGGTTCGCCACAAGTAAATAACAATTAAAATTAGTAAAATACACCACATACTTATAAAAACACAAGAGGGATAGAAGTAACAATCTAGTTATTTAACCATACATCATTGTTTTAAAAAGCGGCCCAGGCGTTCGCTTGACTGGCCGCTTGAGCGGATTGGTTGGGCCTTGAGGCGGCAGTTCGGGCGGATTGGACTTAAGTGCCCGCTTAGCCCGCTTGAGCGGCTGCTTGAACACTGGTTTAGGCGCCCGCCTAAGGCCACTTAATGAAGAACAGGCTTCAAACCCACTTCTCAGGCCATATTCAACATGAAATGTGAGTCTTAGCATTTAACATTATAATGTTATTGAATATACTACTATAATACTTTTGTATATACGACTAAAGTATGTTCATATATATGCTACACTGATGTTGCTGCTACTATATAAAACTAATTATAATGTACGACTTAGTCTACTAGAATAACTAGCATTGCGTGTAATATATTACTACGTAACTCTATTATAAATCACTAATATTGTATTGCTTTGTAGTACTGATTAATAAGTATGGATCATTAAGCTACTAAATA
The DNA here is from genome assembly GCA_963693085.1 of Alisma plantago-aquatica. Lineage (NCBI taxonomy): Eukaryota > Viridiplantae > Streptophyta > Magnoliopsida > Alismatales > Alismataceae > Alisma > Alisma plantago-aquatica. Next base: position 1,325,585,032 of record OY856409.1, read on the forward strand.
ACAGTAAATTGGTACATGTAACTGTGATATGATGTAATTGTAGCACTGTATAATCCTCTGATGCAGTATTGTATGACGATAAATTACTAACAAGTATGTTGTATGATTGCATGATAGTAGTATACTACTGTATGTAGTGTGTACCACTATATAATATACTCCTAATAATGTGATACTAGTATGCTATTGTAAGTAATAGATGTATATCAACGTCTCATGTAATGTTACTAACTAATTTTGATTATTTTTTCATGTCTTAAATCCTTGTGATTGCTTATTTTTGGTTCATTGTTTTCTAGTTATGCTATAAACACTTTAAATTGTGGTGTAGGATGAATTTTACACTACCACATGGGTTTAGATATGCATAGAAGTTTCTAGAAAATTGTTATTTATATACAAACACATAGTTTTGCATAAATTTATATAGGAAATTAAGCACCCGCTTTTTCAAAAAGCGGCCACAAGTTGCCGTCCGCACGCCTCCCGCTTCTCGCTTTTCAAAACATTGCCATGAATGAATGACAGATGCAATCTTGCAGATATGCAATAAAAAACAACTTAAATATGTACTGTTAGAATATAAGATGGCTTGAATATGAATAGATTTATACAAGACTGGACACCCCTGTCCTATATATAGGAGCAAGGGAGAAACCCTGAGACTTGTGTCCCAAGTAATCTAAACTAGACGGGCCGGAATATAAAGGCCCACTAAACTAATTAGCCTATTTAACTAATAGACTAATATAGACACTTTAACATGTACAAATATGCAATTATGATCTAAATGTAAAACAATCATAGATGAATGTAAATGTAAAAAAGAGGAAATGGAAGCAGAATGTAGGCTGATTGTAGGTGTTGGTTTAAGTTCATGAAGAATAGGGGGTGACATTAAAAAATCGTTGGCTTAGCATTTTGACCATTTAAAAATCACCCATTAATCGGCCTTATATGCGGCTGTGCGGCCGTTTATGCGGCCATGGTCCACTTAGACTCCGATTTGCCATATGCGTTTTGGCCAGTGCTCCAAACCGCATATGTGACCGCATGGACCGTTTTTAAAAACATTTGAATCTGTGTAATTCAAATCCTTGTATCTAGTTTGTAAATAGTCCATGTAGTCATCTCTTAATATATAAAGCTCATATCAAAAGCTCTTCCAAAAATGTTATTGTTATCTGGTTCTTCATATCTCTCATTTCTCCTCCCAACTTCCATATCAGCCCCTTCCCCCCTCTTCTTGTTCTTCTCCTCTGTCTATTCATCCCCCATACTATGTAAAAGGAAATCACACATCCGTGAGTTTCCATTTTATATATTTAAAATTTGATATGCTACTATAATAATAATCAGCAACTTGATTTTGTATCATTAGTTGTGTGCTAGTTTTGTTGGCTGTTCGTATGATGAGAGTAGTATTACTTTTGAGATACTTGTAACCTTAGTCGTCCGCGTCGTGTGCATTTCCATTCAATAGGTTGCAGTCTAGCTACCACTTTTGAGTATTTACCAATTAAGGGTGGGGTATATCTTTACATGCAACACACTACTTGCTGTAACTCGTCTCCAAATGGTTCTCTGCAATGTGAACAGATCACCATCTAGTGCGGCACTCAAGGTTTTAAAAAGCGTGAATCGGGAAGCGTGCAGACGGGACCTTGTAGCCGATTAATCGCCAGGCGGGCGATTAAGCGGGCGCTTTTTAGAAAAGCGGATTTCCAATTCCTTTAAACTTTTATGCAAAATTACATACATATGTATATAAATACTATATTTTTGAAATTTTTATACGTATCTAAACATTGTGCAAGACAATATAAAGCACCCAAATAGTTTAGAATACAACTATACAACAACGATTGTATCTATATAATATAGTAAACAATATACTTGTCATAGATAAAGCAGCCTACACATAAAATAATAAGTGTATATACAAGATGAAACAACAATTTTGTATCATGTTTACATAGCTAAACAGTAAATAATAGACCTATCATAGCTAGCTAACAAACATATTGTTACATTTGCACATCATCAAATAGTCATACATTACAGCAGTACATTTAATCAAAGTATGCATTCTAAATTAGATAATAGTTACCTATAATTCACTTGGATACATCACAAAAGTACCATATGATTACAGCTTACATACAAAGTATGCATTCTAAATTAGAACTAAGTATATCATAGAACATTTAATGTATGCTAATTTAATATATTATAGTCAATACTAAACATGGCATATAATGTACTTAATGTTATATGTTTACAACAGTTTTTCTGAAAAAAGTGGGCAAAAATCGGTCACTTTTCTCAAATTTGCTTAAGCGCCGCTTATAGTACATTTTAATCGTCCAACACCTTGTGGCGCTTAAGCGGCCGCCTAGGACGATTTTTAAAACACTGGCGGCACTAATGTGGGAAATCTGCATTCTTGGGTGTGACACAATCTTCTGTTCTTCTACATAACTTCGCTTGCAGTAATCATGTTCACAACTGCACGTAAACCAAATGGATGATTCATTCAAGTGCTCATCAGCTGAAACTACGATCCATAAGAAGATTACGTGCAGGTCATATTGGCATGTTAGGGAAAATATGTATGTCTAAAACTAGAAATGTGCTCTGTGATTCAATTGTTCGTTAGTTTCAATCACTGTAGTGTCTAATTCCAATTCATATTTTGTAACTCATGCTATCTTTTAACTTGATCTTTTTCTATCTGCATCCCTAGATTATTTTGGTTACTTGGCTTACAAGTGCATGCCTAAGTATATGGGTTTATATAGATAGATATTAAAAAAATGTCATCGACCCAAAACTGACTGTAATGGTGCTGTCAGAACCTAAGGTCTCATTCATATCCAGGTATCCAAGTTGAGCTCTCTATTTGAGAGTCTCTGCTGCTTCTCAGCTACCTTTATTTCGATACTATGACTACAAAACTTGGCTTCGAATGATTCTTACAGTTGTACGATCCTACTAGTTTTTAGATTTTTATAATTTGCAACTAAAGAATACTTCATATCAACTGTAAGGAAGTGCACTTTTAGAATTATGGGGCTAAACATGCACTATTAAAATTGACAAGTAGAAGCAATCTTCAGGTCCATATTACAATGAAATATGAAATAGCTGCAGGAAAGGACAAGAAAAACAGCTTTCCAGTTGATTTAATTGTAGTGAGGAGGAAGGAAGATGAGATCTTTTTAGGATCTTTACTTTTGGTGTTGCAGCATCAAATCTCCTTCTGATGGCTCCATATGTAGTATTCTCAGGACATGTAAAGAGTCTTATGTGGTGTAGCTTTTATAGTTCTAATGTCATCTTTGGGATAAACTCACGAAGCACAAAAAACCAGATAGAAAGTTAGAGGCCTGAATCAGTTCAGAGAGACATACTTTTAACCTGGGCGTAAGGTGATTAGTTGAACATGTCTTCTGTGCCAGCTTAATCACTCACTAGAAATTGTGTTATGGTTTTTTCATAATTCTGGCTTGTAAGTTTGTAACTCCCTGATATTGCAGTAGCGCTTTGCATGACCTGTAAAGCTGCATTGATGAGCATACCACAATCTTCAACATAACTCCATTGGTGTAATCCTGTTGACAATCTCACGTATATCCAATGGACAGTTTTCAAACTGTTGGGCTGCTCAATTTACGACATGTGATGAAGATGACAGGCAGGTTGTATTGTCAAATTAGGAAAAATATGTATATCTAGGTTTGGCAAGATGCCATATGATTCTGTTATTCTTCACAGAATTCAATTTCTCAGTTGATTCCATATTGCTTCTTGGATGATTTATTGACTCTCAAATGTCTTTTTCCTCTGCATCCCTAAATTATATCAGTTACTTTTCTTACCATGCCTCAGTGTATTGGCATATACCTTAATAAGATTGAGCATAATGGTGCTGCTTGAGCCTTAGGTCTCATTTAAACTTAGGGATTATAACCAAGCTTTTTATTCGAGTGCCTGCTTTGTTTTTCAGCTACTTTTTTTTTTGAAAAATCACATATTGTGTTTTGAGTCTTATGACAGCACAACTCGGCTGTGATAGATTTTTTTTTAACTGTACTGTTATTGACTGTAAACCAGGGACATTAAATGTGCTAATATATTGGTTGATGCAAATGGATCTGTAAAGCTGGCCGATTTTGGATTAGCTAAGCAGGTATATTGTATAAACAGACCCTGCATTCTAGTTTCAAAGTACATGCGTTACTGAACAGTGCTCATTTCCAACATTTTATCAGACAAGAAAAACTGATATGCTCAAATCCTGCAAAGGAAGCGTCTACTGGATGGCTCCAGAGGTCAGTATTCTCATTAATAACATTTTTTGTTCTACGCTTCAATTTCTCTTAACAGGTGGCAAGATACATGTTTTAGTACCTAGTCACAGTTGGCTATTCTCGAAAACTCAATATCATTGAAGTATTATATAAATAGTGATGTAGGGCAACTGCACATCCGGCCCACTTCCAGGCTTAGAGCTGTCAGGAGAGCCTGTTCAGGCATATTTAGCCACTTTTAGTTATTCTTGACACTTTAGTTATAAGGATCTAATTGCAAATTTTCATCCATAGAATTTCTTAAAGTTTGATTGATTAATTGTCAACTCTGCACCATTTTCTAGGTCATTAGGGATTTGCGTCATCAGTTATAAATACCCAAGCCTGGGGCTGGGTTATTGTCAAAGCATAGTTGAATTTAGTTTTGATGAATTGAATTAGGTTTGCTTGCTCCCTAGGATCTACCTCATTTGTTGATATTCGAACCCAAGATCTAAACTCTAGGTCTGGAATCTAGATCCAGACCGCCCCCTCCACCTTCCTCTTGTCGATCCGAAACCATCACTTGGATCATCCACGATCTACCTCTTCCCCTCACCTTCTCTGGTTTTTAACTGTCCCCCCACCCACTTAAATTGTTGAATGCTATGATTCATTATGTAGCACTGCAATGCAAAAGCGGGTCACTAGCTCCACTCCTAGTTAAGCATGAGGATCTCCACCTCTTCTAAACTTTAGCCCCCCCCCCCCCCCCCACAAAAAGAAAAGAAAAGAAGAAGGGGAAGGAGACAGAGGAGAGGAGAAGGAGAGGAGGAGGAGAACCAGCAGAAGAAGAAATGTTTGAGCCACCACCATGCCTACAAGAGTAAGGGTTGCAAAAATAACCAATTCCAACACTAGATTCGGCCCCACATTGATCCACCCCAGTTTGAACATTTTTTTCGATCCAACCATCGGCCATGAACATACAAATACACAGAATGGATGGAGTGGTCATTAGACCCAACTGCTACCTCTGGATGATGTATATAATTTTTATTGTCCTAAATTTGACGAACAAGTCCAAGTAACCTCTATACTTGAGAAGCGTGACAAGTGTTTGCAACGTGTAGGCAAGATGTAGTAGGCAATCCGGGGACGGGAATGAGGATGTGCTAGTGATTGCGAGAGAGAGCTTGGACTTAATCAAGGAAAAATAACCAAAAGTGTTGAGCCCCAACGTGGGGAACATGAGGTAGAAGTAGATGACTAAAACTATGACCATTTGAAGGAAGGATCAAAAAATGAGCTCTACGGCTGGAGTTTGGGTATACTCACATACCCACAAATTAATACCCTTTAAAACCCATCATGGGTCTAGCTTTTTGTATCCGCATACCCGTGGACCCTCATGCATCTAGAACCGTATTTAAGAGGGTTCACTAATGGGTATGTTTAGATTTGTATACCCGTTATACATGTGTACCCACTATATATAAATGAATAATAAACAATATGTTATTTATATCCTATTTTACTACTATAATTAATATAAGACTTGATATTATGTACTATTGTAATTTATATAATTGTTGAGATTATCTCATCTAACTGAGAACTAACCACTCCAACTACAAACGTAAAGTAAAGTACTCTAAGCCTAATACAAAACAGTAACATGGTATGGTTCATTAGTCAAATACTATGATGTTGACTGCATATATATAAATAATAAACTCAACTCCTCTTCAACCCATAAGGTGTTGCATTATTTAATATAATAATGTGATGTAAATACCATACATGTAACACTATCTTATTGTATAAAAATAATACAACATATTGTATTTTTTTCTTACATCAACATTCTATAAGGAACTAGTTACCCACGTACCCGCATTGCAGACTCAAATGTATTGTTGGTGTGGGTATGGTACGGTCTTAACTTTTATTATGCTGGTCTAGACCCATACCCGTACCTGCTAAAATAAATGGGTATGGGTATGTCCAGACCCACACCCTGCCCACACTATTTACACCCCTAACCAACTCTCAAACAACAAACCATTAGACATGAGCACAACATATTTTTTCTGAACTGGATGCCCTCAACAAGTCACAAGAGTGTCTATGCCTAAATACTACTACTAATTATGTCAAAGTTGTGGGCACCAATATTCATGCCAATCTTCCCACTGTAAGAGGTGCATAATATTTTATGCTTGCAAAGTGGCTTTGCGTACTTGAGCAACCACGCAGATTGCCAAAGACTTGTTTCTCAGCTGTGGAAGCTGATGTAGGACAAATTACATATTGGACCGACTTTTAGGCTCAGAAGCTGCGTGCATGCCTGATTGATTAGCTATTTTTTACTTTTTTTGATGTAATAGCTAATTAGAAATAGAAGTATCTATGTGCAAGTTTTCTGTTGGTTTAAGTTATAGGCACCTTTTATGTATCTGTTTTTTTTTAAGTTTTCGAAATCTAATATTTGTTTTTAGGCGTTACTAATTAGATGGATTTGTTTTGCCATTTGCCCAATCATTAGGGGTTCCAAGTCATTAGTTATATATACCCAACCTTGAGTATTATCAGAAGATGAATCTTTTATAGATGATTTTCTTAGGCTTGTTTGTTTCCTAGGAACATTTCCTCCAGATGGTGCTCTAAGGGCATGTTTGGTTTGTGGGAAAAGGATTAAGATGGGATATCCAATGGGAAAGGATGGGAATTTATGTAGTTAAGGTTAGGATGTTGGTTTTCCCATCCTATGTTTGGATGCATGACAATAGCACTGCGGCATTGACAATTAACCATTTCTAAATCTACTTTTTATTATGTATCAGTTTTGGTGGTCATAGGGAAATTTTGTTATCATTGCCAATATTATATTAAAAACCATCAATTCCGGAAATGTAGAAGTGAAAAGGTGTAAATTCCTAATTAACAATGACTTGTATCATATATATTTTTTTTAATTTTGATTGATGTCATAAACATGTGTGGCATAATAATTTATTAATATATTAACCTTTATATTTTTCAAAAGATGCAATTGCACATTAAAAGAAATTACGAAAGGAACATCAAGTTCATGAATATATAATTTTGGTCACCAACTAATTTAATCATTTTAAGCTAATATTCGTTTGTGCTTTTGTCAATATAATAAAATTAATAACAATTTATCACAAATTTTGAAACATAATTACTCCTTGTTTACTATATAGTTGTCAATAAAAAACAAAATTGTTCAAAATGTTTGGCCATTACTTGAGATGAACAAAACAAAAAGATGTAAAAAATTGTACAATCATTGTTGTCAAAAGCCAACGTTGGCACTAGTCTTTATGCCATCACGCCACCAGAGGTCGTAAAGTCAACAACATGAAACTCACGTAGTGATGAGAGGCATATACCTTGCTCAGCTCACAACGATCTCACAAGTAATAAAAGACTATGACAATGTTGTATAACCAACTACACCCTTTGTTATATTAACATATATATTAAAAACAAGTGATTTGTGTTTTTTAGTACAAGCAAATGGTTAGATATGCTAAATTACAGCCCATATATTAATAAAAGAAGAAAATTGCAGAAATATAATTGCATTAACCAAACAATATACTTGCGATCCAAAATTCACACTTTTGTTTCAAATGTTTCAAAAACATCGCCTAATTATATCCAACCAAACAAGGCCTAAACATTATTCTGAAATGGGTCATGTACTTGGCAACCTTCATGTTTTTCAGGGTATAGGTACCACTTATGTGGCAACAAAATAGTTGCATGGGTTTTTGGTTTGCAAATGGCATTAGAGATAAGATCCGCTATAGGTGTGGCCCCCCTTCCGTTGATGATAACTAATGCCCTAGTCATGTACCTCTTGGTTGAGATTTAGGTATGAATAAAGGGCTATAAATGAGTAGGCAAGGTGATGTGGCCCTTGCATCTGGATTGTTTTTAATATATATGTTTATATAACCCTTGATGATAACTAATACCCTAGTCATGTACCTCATGGATGAGAACTCAGGTGTCCACAAACTACTTCGACATTTATTGAAGAGTAGAAAAGTTTATTTACTTGTAGAGGTCTTTGTAGAAAATAAGATGTGAGGCTAATGAGATATTTTTTATTGATAGACGGCACACTCCTCTCTGATATATAAGAATGGAGGCAAGTATAAGGAAACAGAGCTTAACCCTAATGGGCGAAGACAATTAGGCCCATATAACATAAGAAGCTAAATAAAAATAACTCACAATTAGGCCCATATAACATAATAAACTAATTAAATATAACTCAAACACTCTTCCTCAAACTGGAGTATGGGTGAAACACATATCTAGCTTGGACTTACAAGACTTAATTTCACGATATGACAAACATAAATTAAAAATGTCACTATACAAGACTTTCACCCCCTTTAACATGACTCTCCAACTAATGAAAAATTCGACTCCTCCTTTGAAGTTATATTTAGTAGGCTGGAATTACTTGAGCTTTGCAGAAGATCTTCAGAAGTGCATATGGAATGAAGAACCTCATCATAAATCGAGAGCAAACGATCTAAACACCACATGACTACATCATCTTCACTGGAAAGGAATGCGTGATTAGAATAAGCGCAATCAACAATCAACACATCCAACGATGTAGAAGTAGGGGTATCTTAAAAGTTCAAACACAAATATGATGAGACTATGACTATCAAACTAGATCTATCTGGAGTGTGACTCTCAAGGGGTTGATGGGAATCAAAGACATTATCAAGGAAAGCCCAAGTAGATCACTAGAAGAACAGTCTTGGCACCTGAAAAACGGAAGATGCAACTTCGAGAAGACATGAATAAAATAACCCGGTGAAGATAAAGTCTGGACGAATTGTCAACCTTGAAGGTGTAATATTTGTAGGCTTGGTATTGATGAGCTTTTGAAAATAACCATACATCTTATAGGATGCAGTAGAATTGCCACAAAAATTAATACCAAAGGGAACAAGAGGATGAAATAAGAACAACAAATTCTATCCTGACATGTGTCAATGTTGTAACTAAGATCCTTCGACATTGCATGGAAATTGTGGCCAATTGGAATAAGCGTAGCACAGATAGCCAACCTTCGTGCATATGGTGGCACGGACATGAAGAAACACAATCTCAATGGGAAAAGATACACCAAGGATGCATTGGAAGCACGATGCTTAGTGGGAATGAAGTGTCACAAAAACATCAGAGCATGGATGTGTGTAATAAAACGAAGCTCCATGAAGATCAGAATAACCTAGACTGATACATATCATCTCTCTCTTTCTCTTCATACTCCTTTATACAATCTCCCTCTCGCTCCTCATACCTCTATATGCCCCCGCATACCAAGTACGAAGTGAATGAGTAGTTGGTGTGGAAAAGAGAGAATACCCCCTGCACGTGGAAAGGGATGCAAACATGAGGGGTGGTAAGGGGAATACAAATTGTCAAAGGAGAGGAAGAAAAAAATTAGCACGGTTCCCTTTTTTGGTGCTTTATAAACTAGCACAAAGTCAATTGTTTTCCAATATGTCGTAGATATAACCCATAATGCGAGTCAATGCACTACATGACCCGATTAGACGGATCATGATTGAAAACTAAATGGATCTTTTGTGCGACCCAAAAAGGCACGTTTGTCTGGCCCTTAGGCCAAAAATCAGATCCAATTAGGGATTTGATTAGCAATAGGCATATTGTGAATGGGGGCAGTACAAAAATTAAGGGAAGTGTAAAACTATTTTTGTGAGGAGAAATACAAAAATGATAACGAAAAAAATGGCTCACTTCCAAAAACTAAGCAACCTTGGGAAAGTATGGAGAGACGTCAAAGACCTTGGGGATGAGATCTAGGGCAACCATCTGCATGAGTTCCGCCCAATCTGGGATGATATCGTGGTTGGGAGAAAGGCTAATGGAAACTCAGTCAAATTAGACTCTTTGTTGATTCCATTTCTAGAGAGGACAATTACCTTGTAGTGATTCTTAAATCTTGTTGATTTATGCATTGTTGCTTTCTCGCTGGACATAACCGAATTGATGATCAAGTTCCTGTCGATCTTTACAAGCTTGTCGTTCATGGGCACATAGAGCGATGCAATTAGTGGTTCACTATTATTTGCCAACAAGGAGTCTCATGAGAAACTCCGCCTATGTTTTCGTACATTTTGTGCAAATATAGCCGGTCCCAAGCCCAGGTATAGGAGGAGGGTTGGTGGTAGGTTGACAGTCAGTCATAAAAAAATTGTCACTCTTTCTGTGACATGGATCCTTACAAAAATTTCGTTCGTTGGAGCGTCCCTACCTAGCAACGCGCTGCATCGGCACCCGGGTGCAATGATAAATATGCAAGGGGTTTCGACACAACGACGCCCGATTGTGTTGAAGGACAGACAAGGGTTTTCACATCTTGGACGAGTGTGGGTAAAGAAGCTAGTCCCGCTGCATCATCTCCCGGATGTAGCGAAAAATGTGCAAGGGTTCCCACATCTTGGACGGGTGTGGGTAAAGAAGCTAGTTCCGTCACATAATTGCCCGGATGTAGTGAAAAAATTGCAAGGGGAACATTTTCGAATAAGGCAGGTAAAGAAGCAACTTCAACAAAAGAGGATTAGTGTTAGATCTTGGAATATTGGCTCTCTGACAGGGAAATCTTTGGAGATAGTGGATACCATGATGAGAAGAAAAGTCAATATAGCTTGTTTGCATGAAACCAAGTGGACAAGGGAACATTGTAGAGAGATTGGAGACACATGTTACAAAATCTGGTATACATGTATTGATAAACATAGAAATGGCGTAGGTATTATTGTTGATAAGATGTTGAAGGATGATGTTGTAAAGATCACAAGGATGGGCGATAGAATCATAGCTATCAAGGTTGTTCTTAGGGGAAATATTTTTAACATTATTAGCGCTTATGCCCCCCAAGCTGGCCTTAGCGAGGAGGTTAAGAAGGATTTTTGGGATGACATGGATGAATTGATGTAGCAAATACCGACAGAGGAAAAGATTATTATTGCGGGTGATTTAAATGGCCATGTGGGGAGTAGCAATGCTAGATGCGAGAGAGTTCATGGTGGTTTTGGATATGGCAGCAAAAATGGAGAAGAGAGAGGGTTTTAGATTTTTGTCGTTGCATATGATATGATTTTGGCAAACACCCATTTCAAGAAAAGAGAATCTCATAAGATTACTTTCAAGAGTGGGCACAATTGTAGCCAAATTGATTATCTCTTTACGAGGCGGGTGGATCGTAATATATGCAAGGATTGTAAAATGATTCTTGGCGAAGAACTCACGACCCAACATAGATTGGTGGTTTTGGATATTAACATGAAGATCAATAAAGGCAAGCAAAACATAAACCAAGATAGTAGGATCAAGTGGCGGAATCTTAAAGGAGAAAAAAATTGGCTTTTCATGATAAACTCAGCAAGGAGGGAACTTGGAACTTGGAGTCTGATGTTAACACCATGTGACATAATATGAGCTCCTGCATAACAAAAATTTCCAAAGAGGTTTTGGCAGAGTCCAAAGGTTGTGGGCCTCCACAGAAAGAGACTTGGTGGTGGAATGATGAAGTACAAAAGGCTATTAAACTGAAAAGGGAGATCTATAGGAGCTTTGCCAAATCTCGAGATGACGCAACGTTCCAAAGATACAAGCAAGCAAAGAAAGAAGCTAAAAAGGTTGTTCAGGAGGCAAGGTCTAGATACTTTAATGATATTTATAAGAAGCTGGACACAAGAGAAGGGGAAAAAGATATAAATAAAATGGCTCGTATAAGAGAAAGGAAAGGAAGAGACTTGAGTCAAGTGAAATGCATCAAGAATGAAGATGGCAGGGTGTTGGTGAAGGACAATGATATCAAGAACCAGTAGAGAATTTACTTCCATAAGCTTTTCGATGGAGATACAACAAATAATGTTAGAGACTCGTCTAACATGAATACAAGAGATATCATTTACACACGACGAGTTTCACCATTTGAGCTCAAGAATGTATGAAGAAGATGAAAATGAGAAAGGCATGCGGACCAGACAGTATTCCCATTGATGTATGGAAGAGTATGGGGGATGAAGGAGCTATGTGGTTAAAAAAACTTTTTAACAAGATCATGAAGACCAAGAAGATGCCGGATGAGTGGAGAAATAGTACTATAGTCCCCATCTACAACAACAAAGGTGATGTTCAGAGCTGCACAAACTACAGAGGTATCAAGTTGATGAGTCACACAATGAAGCTTTGGGAGAGGATTATTGAGCAGAGGCTAAGATCTCTAAAGCAGTTATCAAACAACCAATTTGGTTTCATGCTTGGAAGATCAACAACAGATGCTATTTTTATGATAAGGAGGCTTTTGGAGAAGTATAGAGAAAGCAAAAGAGATCTCCATATGGTGTTGGTTGATTTGGAAAAGGCTTATGATCAAATACCCAGAGAAGTGTTGTGGATGGTTTTGAAGAAAAAGGGTGTGCCAACCCAATACATTGACTTGATCGAAGACATGTATGATAGCTCTACTGCAAGTGTGAAGACTCCTGGAGGAGAGACACCAACTTTTCCTATCACAGTTGGGTTGGGGTACACCAAGGATCCACACTCAGCCCATATATGTTCGTTCTTTTTATGGATGAGCTGACAAAGAATGTTCAAGATGACATTCCTTGTTGTATGTTATTTGTTGATGATATTGTTTTGATTGATGAAACTAAAGATGGATTAAATTATAAAGTTGAACGGTGGAGAGAGGCATTGGAATCAAATGGATTGATGATTAGCAGGAGCAAAACTGAGTATATGCATTGCAATTTCAGCCAATCCCGCAGTGTGAATGATGGAGCCAAGGTTGACGGAGTAGATATACCAAAATGTGATAAATTTCGTTACTTGGGTTCTATTATTCAAATAGATGGGGATGTCCAAAATGACGTTTGTCACAGGATTACTACAGGATGGTTGAAATGGAGGAGTGCAACTGGTGTTTTATGTGATCGGAAGATCCCTATCAGGTTAAAAAGTAAGTTTTATAGAACAACTATACGACCATCCATGCTCTATGGGAGTGAATGTTGGGCGGTGAAGAAACAAGGTCTCAATAAGATGAACGTGGTTGAAATGCGTATGTTGAGATGGATGTGTGGGAAGACAAGAAAAGATCGTTTGAGAAATGATTATCTCAGGAATAAAGTGGGGGTGGCGAGCATTGAGGACAAGTTGCGCGAGGGCCGACTTAGTTGGTACAGACATGTGCAACGTAGACCGACAAATGCACCTATACGAAGCAATTCTATTGAGTCAAACACAATAAACAGAAGAAGAGGAAGACCTAAATTAACATGGGATGAGCTCATAAAGAGAGATTTTGAATCTCTACATCTCAACCAGAATATGGCCCATGATAAAGCTGAATGGAAACGAAGGATCTATGTAGCCGACCCCAACATAGTTGGGACTGAGGCTTAGATGATGATGACGATGAAGGAGTCTCATGAGAATTAGACAAAAGCAGCTTCAAGGCTACAACTTGGATGTGTTTCAACAGCGGGAGGTAGTTAGTTGCCTTTTGTGGTCCGTTCAGGCAAGATGAGCGCCTTTCCGTGAATACTATAAACACCGAGCGTTTGCGGGTTGAGTTTGTCTCCAATGCGGTAGTCTTCAGGCGCGAGCCAAAGGCATGCATGTCAATGCTGCACGTGAAGAGAATAGTCAGGATAGGGCGTGGCTGCATGTCGATATACCAGGTTTAGATAAGCGGATCGTGATGGGTGCTGTAGAGAGTGGATTCAGGAAGGAATCAAGGAAGTGACAATTAGATAGGACTCTAGGGGAGAAGATATAAACATTAGTGTTGGTCTGGATGGAGAGCGTTGGCGTAGGGAATTGTTTTATAAAGAAGGAAGAAGAGAGAAGATGACCATGGAGGTCGGGATGATGTCTGACGGACTGCCAAGTCAAGAAGAGACAACGGTTGCCCACAGGCGGAGACTTTCTCCTTTTTCTCCCTAGGATTATGATCAGTGCTTTAATACAATGTGAAAAATTAGGTGTGAGGCTAATGAAATATTTCTTATTGACAGACAACACACCCGTCTCTTATATATAGGAAAGGAGGCAAGTACAAGGAAAATGAGCTTTACCCTAATGGTAACATATTAAATAATTAACAGTAACTCTAACAATCTTAATGAGAATTTGGAGAAATTAGTTGAAGATATTTCAATTGCTCAATAAAAAATTGAACTAGGTTAGAGTATATTGAAGTGGGTGAGAAGCCGCTATATGCCTAGGCTGGCATCTGTAGATGCTGGGAGAACGGACAACTGTATTAGCACGAATCATACTACCTACTTAATCTTTACATAAGTACTTTGAAGATATGACCAACCTGGCTAAGTTGTTGGACCTTTGTAGTTTGATGTTGCTTTGATTAGTAGGTATCACATGGTAACGAGCCAGATCAAACAAATATAGATTGGGTCTGGCTCTTTATATATATAAACTGGCTCTACAACTTTCAAGGAATTCACCTCTCATTCGATCCATAGGGACAACCTCTGCATGGTGACTTGAGTTGTATTATTTTTTTGATAGAAAGATTATCGTAAGGTCAAGCTTATTTGCAAACTAATTGAACTTTCTTTAGCAAGACCAAATATAAATGGATGAAAAACTAAACAAATATCTAAAGCGGTAGAAAATTATTTGACGGATTCTACGAGCTTGAGATTGGGTTTTTGGGTAAGAAATTCAACATTCAAAGCTGATGAAGTCCACATGCCACTCTAGCACTCATGTGGAGTGGTAGAAAGTAATGTCACGCAAGGATTTTCTGTCAAGAGTCAAATTCTATTATGAACAACTTTACTGGGTAACATAGATTTTTTTCTTTCTTTTCACTGCTTAATCATGCTTGTGAGTGAGTTTTGGGTATTTGATGTTATGTTGAAGCAGCCTTTCTTCTGCAATGATGTGGGATCACCCATTTGATGTGTCTCTGGAGGCAATTTTATTGACTGATGCCAAGGGATCCATGATGTGGAACACATCGTGAAGAAGACGAAGAAGATAAACCGAAATAATCTATATCTCAAATCATATTCAACCGCCTGGACAAAGGCCCCAGATTGGCTTTTAATAACATTACATGAGTTGACCTACAAGCAATGGAATTAAACTCCTATTTAATAAAATTCGGAATTAAATTAAACCTAAAATAAAGAAAAGCCTAAAAGATTTATGACTAAGTACATTAACTAGATAATTTGCACTTAGGCCCCTAAATAAAAAAAAGCAAAAAAAAAAGAATAAAGCTTAATATGTCCTACATCAACTCCCATGGGGTTCAAAAGACGAGCCACCGGTAAGTCAGGTACCTATCCTACTTAGGCTCTCTCAATAGTGGTCGATGGTAGGATAAATGTAGTGGACGACGCCAGGCGATCAAAGTTGGGGTATTGTGAACTCCAAGCATGCCTTAATGTTTACACAGTAGTATACTTTATCTTTGTAGCATCTGCAACCATTGGCTACACTAAGGTGGCACTGAAGCCATCATCAACTTGGAGGGGATAGATGTTGTTTGGTGCGACTATTGATAAGGGCTTTGATACTTGACACGGTGCATGGTGGACATCATTCGCCAAAGGAAGCATCGAGGAACACATGCACACGAGATCAATACCAATTGGACTGTTTACGCCATCCTTTGTTGGAGGTGGTGGAGGCACAATCTCTGACTTGTCCTTGTCAGTTGGATCACGAGTGGGGAGTGCATTTTCATCACCTTTCTCATCAACCCTGAATTGTTGTGGCTCTGGTCACTCAAAGGAGGCGCATCCACGTGCTCTTGTCTTGATCACACCATAATCATATTCTCGAAATAGCTGGAGCAGGAAGTGGTCTGAATTCTGTACTTGATTAAGAGTAGCTTCCAATGATAGAGGGCTAGATGTTGTACACATTTGTCTTGTTTTTGTGAAAAGTCATCCAGTCGATGTTGAATATTTGTCAGAATTGAACGGATTGCGTCCGCCTTGTTGTCGACTTGTTGAAGAGTCGCCATGATTTTCTGAAGAAGAAAGCCTCCTTGAAGTTGATGTTGAAGGAGGTGTCTTGGAAGGAAGGTTGATCCGTGTGCTCGGCCCGCGGACTGCGATTGCTTTTCTTTGGTGATAGTATGAAGAGGAAGGGGGAGGGTCGGTGGGATTATTGGGATTTGGACAACAATTGGCTTAACGTTGCAGATCGCGAGCATGGGAAATATTAACGGGATGTGGACTGATGGGTGGGGTGCGGACTGCTGGAACACATCGTGAAGAAGAAGACGAAGAAGATAAACCGAAATAATCTATATCTTAAATCATATTCAAATGCCTGGACAAAGGCCCTGAGGCTGGCTTTTATGAAATTACATGACTTGACCCACAAGCAATGGAAATAGCTCCTGTCAATAAATTCAGAATTAAATAAAATCTAAAATAAAGAAAAGCCTAAAAGATTTATGACTAAGTACATTAACTAGATAATTTGCACTTAGGTCCCTGAATATAAAAATAAACCAAAAAAAAGAATAACGCCTAATACATCCTACATCAATCCAAACTTTTTGGAGGTGCATCTTTCAGGTGGAGAATCTATGGTTGAAGATCCGTGGCTTCCTTGCTTATCAGCTGGCCACTATGACAGGTTTAGGAGAAAAGAATTAGGCACTTCACTGATACATTTTTTCGGTATGAGTTTTTATGGGCAGACTTTTTCAGAAGTGTTATCTCCTGACAAAGGATCTATTTTCAGGGAGGGGGTCTTTCTCAAACCCATATCTAAGCTAAAAAGATATTGAATTTCTTTTTACCATTTCCATTAGGATGTAAAGCTTCTCTTTACATTATTGATTTAAGGATATCCCTGAAAATGTTCTTCCCAAGATAAAGTTGATATCTTATGCTGAATGATTTCAAGCATCACCATTTTCTAATTCCAATTTCAGTTTTTTATTAGTATAAAAAGGATATGATTAATCTTATTATTCTGCAATATTTCATTAGATGTTCTGTACTTACCACTGTCAACTGTATAATATAAATGTATGATATGATTAAATACCATTCTAATTTCCGTTACTTATTCTGATGTATAACTATTGTCCATGACTAGGTGGTCAACCCTATAAAGGAATATGGACAGGCAGCTGATATATGGAGTCTTGGATGCACAGTGTTGGAAATGCTAACCCGAAAGCCTCCCTACAATGTAGAATGGGTATGCTGATATCTTTTTCTTTGATTTAATGTTCAGAGTTTTCTCAATTTTCCTTTGTTTTTTATTTCTTTCTTTGGCTACTCTTTCATCACAGTAAATATTCCGGGTGTGACATCTTATAGACACATTTTGACCTCAAAGGGGTTTCTTATAGACAAATTCTGATCTCAAAGGGTTTTCTTTTGGGCATAGCTCAAAAAACTTGTTGTCGGAACATGAAAAAAATGATAATTAGTAATCTTTTTACCAATTCTATAAATGCTTTTGCCAAAGTGCAAGCCACAAATGGGCTGCCAAGCCTTCTGGATAGCAAATCCTATGTTATGAAGTACATAATGACATCATAATGGTCCTATCCATGAACTATTGTGGATCTAAACATAAAATATATCCTTTCTGAACATTGAAAGTGTGCATTTCATTTTACTTACTAATAATTTTCATGTATCTGGCTTATGCAACATATTCTTTACTTATCGAGATGTGGCGAGAAGATATGAGAAATCAGACACCCATGCTATTGGGCACAATCATAAGTAACAATGTCTACTTAACTTCATCACCATTTCAAGCTCTAAATCTACTTTATATTTTCGTTTAAGGTTACATGCCGAAGCAGTTTTCGTTGTTGCATAAACCACATCCACTGTAAAGAAAATGAAAGTACAAACGTCGTCTTAGACACAGGTACAAAATCACATGAAGCATTTGGAGAGCTTTGAATTGATGGATTCAGACTGGCTGTCTGGACTAAAGGCAGCAAAGTGATGTAAAAAAACCCTAGATGATAATATGAGGCCGTTTCTCATCTTATTAAAAATTTGAAAGGATATATGAAATTTTCAAAGTAGATATCAAGTGTCGCAGACTAAAATACAAAAATGACATTTGATTCCATGGGCTCAAAGATCGTGAAGAAAAGTAGGATATGTGCATTCACATGCAAGCCAATCTACACGTTAGGGTGAAGTTTGATCAAATGATGTTCAAATATGAACGAGTTGTTTATTTGTTATTTCATTGGAACTATATCCTTTCTTGATAGCGGTTCTTCTAAGATTAAAGAGGGATAGGTTGACTACAAACTTTGCATATTCCTTCACTCTCTACCTAAAATCTGAACTGAAATAAGGCATTGAAGTGGGTCCCACTGATCACTACAATCGGGGGGGGGGGGAGATCCACTGTACCTTCTGTTGTTCCTTCTTTCATATTTGCCGAAGAACAACATCCATGGCCTTCCACTATGTGCATGTCTAACCTAAAGCGGGAACCATCGTTAGAGGGTACCCTGCATTGCAATTTGTGGGCCCGAAGCCTAACACTACGCTTGCTAAAATGAAAGTGTGTGAGTTCAAGGGTCACAATAATTTTGCTAGTGTATGAATCTATAATAAAATTGGCGAGTGACTGAACTATAGGACTAAGGAGGTTCATCATTAATGGTTTGAGCACAGTGCACTTCTAATGCAGGCTGATGAATCCATGGATGAAGAAGATGAGGAGAATAGATGGATCAATATACCATGCGAAGAACTAGTAAAGAAGGGATAATGTTACAAATTTAAGAACACAAAAGATTCCACATAGCAGATATCAATGTGGTTGTTGTTACCTCTTGGACATTGATGTTATTATTGTATTTGCACAACACATACTTTTTTTTGTCATATCCCTGATGCTTGTAGGCTACAAAAAATCCTTTGCAAAAGATTTAATTAATTTGCATTTTGAATTCATATGTGTTAATGTAAGTAGGGCGAAAGATGACTTAATCCCTTGTCCGTCTCACATGTTCTATAGGTATAGGAATGAACATAATGATGAATTACAAGGTCCTTGACCTTTCTATATATTTATATATAGAAATTCAAGTTACTAACATGCCTTTCATATTGCCAAGTATCATCAAGTAGCTCCTCTGTCCTCATGCAATCAGTCCTTGGGATACATTGGAGTATATGTTGGCTTAGCTTCTATAATGGCTCTTGTTGAAGGTCTAAAACATACCTCCGTAATGATATGACTATTTCATCCCTTGGCTTAGCAACTAGGAAGCATGGATACAGATACGTATCAGATACTTACCCAAGCACGGGTACGGGAATACGACAATTTTCAAAATTATAGGATACGGTTACGTCATGGATACAATAATTTTTTAATATTTTTAAAAATAACCAATATATTTATTTTAAAAATAGATGAAAATCAAATTTCATTCAAAAATTACAATATTTCTAAAGAAAATGGAAACCAATACCATAATATCAAACAATGATTTAAAAAGGGGTCATTCATTCATATTAATGTGAGACAGAAGTTACAAAAAGACATGATAATATCATATTCTAAACCTTCACCTTTCATGTATCGTGCAATGTTGTGTTGTTAAGTGAGTTGTGTCATCTGTGATACCAAACTATCTTCTCTCATGTATGGCTAGCTACTATGAAGCACAGATATGGATACAAAAATGGATACGGGTACGGGTATGGTACGGGGATACGACAATTTTAGAAAATATAAGATACTAGTACAACATGGATACAACCTTTTTTAATGGTTATTTTAAAATTTTTACAAAAATTATTAATTTCATTCTCAAATCACAATACAATAGGGGGAGTCTAGAGTTGGAAGTCACATGGTTTTGGGATTTTGAGGGATCACATGAGTGGGGTGCTCTCTTGGTTGCTAAATGGGTTGGTTGTATCCTGGCTGCATTGAGGCCATATCATGCTAATAAAAAGAGGAATACGACTTAAGAAGTATTTGGTATGTATTAGAGAGTATCTAGGGAGTATTAGTATCAGATATGTATTCAGTACTGGTAGGACACCTATTTTGGAGTATCAGTGCTTCATAGGGGTAGTTAGAAGGATGGGGATGCAATGATTATCTTCAAAGGAGATGAAATAGATATTGTCTAGATAGAAATCCAGAATAAATCACAATGAATTTAGTCACCAAAACAAGAGTCATGTTAACCCAACGATACTGAATTGAAGCCTTATGTAGAATATGGAGGACATCAACGTGCATAAAACTTGCACCTTAGTAGGGAAAGCATCCGCAAGTACCATGCAAAGATGAATGAATTGGTTTGCAATAAAGAACAAACAAAAATCCAGATCACATATGGAAGTTCTTTAAAAAGTGAAATCCCAAAAAATCGAGGAGGTACAAACAATAAAGAGAAGAAGGAAGATCGGCATTTAGCAAGAGGAATGGTGACTAACCTTGAACTACTTCAAGGAAGCAACTGTGACAGCCTTGCTGCAAGCTACTACTTAGCAAAGAGGGTTGAGACATGAGTTGGTGTCAAATGCTAATCAAGCAATGCCATGCCCATATTTTTTTCTTCTAGTTTTTACCGACTGGATACGACCTGGATATGGCATGTATATAGATTAGGAGTATCTGATACGCGTATCCACAGAGTATTTTTATCCGATACGTATCAGATACGGGTATGACACCTGTTTTGGAGTACCCGTGCTTCATAGCTTTTAGCAACTTCAATTCCAAGAGAATATTTGAATTGCCAAAGTCGATCTAAAATTGTCCCTAAAGAAAGAACTTGAACTGCCTAGTTACATTGTCATTATCACCAAGGATCACAATATCATCAACATAGACTTTCATAAAGATACGTTCTGATCATGTCACAGGTAGAAAAATAAGTGGTCCATGCTACATTTGTAACGACCAAACTCAGAAAGAGCACAACTGACTCTACAAAATCAAGCACAAGATGACTGCTTTAGAACATAAAGAGACTTATGGGGTCAACCCTGGATTCCCTTTGAGCAACAATCCCTGGTAGTTCCCCCATAGAATCTCTTCACTCAAATCACCATGAAAAGGCATTCTTGATATCAAGCTGATGGACAATCCAAAAATGTATTATCAAAAGAGACAAAAAGAGATGGAGAAACACCATTATGGCCAATGGAAAGGTCTCTAATTATTCACCATAAGCCTCTATAAATCCCATAGCCATTGTACACTCTTTGAGCAACAATCCCTGGTAGTTCCCCCATAGAATCTCTTCACTCAAATCACCATGAAAAGGAATTCTTGATATCAAGCTGATGGACAATCCAAAAATGTATTATCAAAAGAGACAAAAAGAGATGGAGAAACACCATTATGGCCAATGGAAAGGTCTCTAATTATTCACCATAAGCCTCTATAAATCCCATAGCCATTGTACACTCTTTGAGCCTATCCACAAGATCACATGGCCCAACTTTCACTGCAACACCCATGTGTCACATATTTACGTACACATATATGTATATACATATTTTACGCGTGCGCACGCACACACTTACGCACACGCACGTGCACACGCACACACACACACACGTTTACATATATGTATATACATATATATACACATATTAACGTAAACTAAATCAGAGTCTTAAAGATTATAAAGTGGGAAAAATCATAGGAATAAAATAGGAAAAACATAGAACAAAAATATCTGTCAAGAAGACATGAATTAAACATAAAATTTGGAAATTGGAAAATTCGAAACGCACGCACGCACACACACACGCACGTATACATATATGTATATATATATATATATATATATATATATATATATACATATTTACGTAAACTAAGTCAGAGTCTTAAAGATTATAAAGTGGGAAAAATCACAGGAATAAAACAGGAAAAACATAGGACAAAAATATCTGTCAAGAAGGCATGAATTAAACATAAAATTTGGAAATTGGAAAATTCGACCGGTCACATATAACTGTGTATATATTCACATTTTAACATGATTTTTTCAATAAGTCGGCGATTATTGTGCTACTTCTCTCTACAACTCTATCTTGTTATGGTGTGCAAGGGGCAAGAAGACGGGTGGGAATCACCATAGGAAGTATTTAGATTGAATTCACAACTAATACAACATTGTTTGACATTCTCAAACCAAAGAACATAAATCTTTTTTTCCAAATTGAGTCTCTGATTCTTATTAGAAAGTATGTTTATTTATGTTATTAAGTGTCTTTGTAATATGGGCCCAAGTATATCTTGGCCAATTAAGTTGTGTCTGTATGCTTCCCTGTTCTCCTATTTATAGGAGCAGGGTTTCCTCTTACCAATACAAGTAGCCGTCTTTTATTATTTGACATGGTATCAGAGCAGCCGTCCTAGGGACCAAAGCCCTTCTTGACAGAGAGAAAGAAAAGGAGGAGTGCCCCCTTGCGGGCGGCCACCGCCCTTGGCGGTGCTTGGCTGCCCGCATGGAATTCCTATCATTGTTTCCTGCCTATGGCCGTCCTTGCCTTCAACCACCTTCTGCCTGGCCCAACGTCACCTGTTGCTGCCCCCAACCTTCACCTTTTTTTCTTCACTCCCGTCACCAACAAGCAACCACCTCACCTCACCTTCCACTGCTAACAACCTCCGCCCAACATCTATTTTTTTGGCCAAGTCTACTACCTATTGCCCAACCACCGACCACGAGCAAGAAGTCCCTGATCACCAGTCAACACAGAAAACCCCGCGTTGCCTATGGTGTGTCACGACGGTGGCTTAATAACCCTGTATCCGTTGGGATCTGGCCGATTATACAACCGCTTATTATAGCGGCTTGCATTGCGTGCATGATCTGTTGGGCCACACTACTTTTTACGGTGCTCGCAGGAGGTTCCCTCTTTCCCAATGTGTTCCCCCACGCTTCTGGTTTGCACGAATCGGCGGAAGCTCCTTTGTCCTTGGATCCAACTAGGCCGAGTACCGTCTACAAATATTAGTCCTTACAATTGTTTGGGAAAAATATTTCCGACGGAGTCACCATGATCGCATTCCACATCGCCCTCGGCTTAGTTCTCATCCTCAGGCCTCATGGCAAAGGCAAATGACCATTGGATGCCGTAATTCTTGCTTAGGTATCTGTGCTTTTTCATCTACCGTCATCGTTAATACAAATCTGAGGACTTCTACCGTCATTGTTAATACAAATCTCAGGACTTCTGTTTTATTTGCGGACACAACAGTCGTATCATGCTGCTGCCAATGCCAATGATCTATATTCGAAATATGCAATTTCCTAATCATGAGTGGCCTTATCAATTCTCAGTCAGGGACATTGTTAATTTCTCCACCACCGTCCACCCACTCTAGTGCTTGTCGTGACTTTTGATATTGTAGAAAATTTTCGGAACTCAAACTTGTTTCCGTACATGTGGTATTCAAGTCTAGACAAGCCAGGACATCCATGATATACGGTGCCGAATAAAACACATACTCTAGCAGGCCGCCACCACCGACAATGGTTCAGACTGTGTGATTGCCTTTTATTTTTACTTGTTTAGTAACATTGATAAAAACACTGGAAAATTACTCAGGATTGGAGTGATTTTGTCAAACTGTCCTTCTAGCGTCTATTGAGCAAAGTCATTTTAATTGTTCAAGCAGGAATGTAATGGCAGGCTTGTTCGGATATGCGGATCCCCCACCTTGCTATTTTCTGTTGCAAGCTAATAACTTGTGACATTGTGCGCCATTACTCTATAACTGGGGGCCGCGCCCCCGGCAGTGCTACGACCTATATTTCTTTTGGGGACAACATTTCTTTATCATAGTCCACCCCAACCACTTTTGGTTCTTTTCGTGGTTGGTGTGAGGGGGAGAAATAGAGGAGAGATGAGATAAATTGAGGAAATTTATTCTGCTTATATCTATGAGGACCTTTTCACTGCTCTATATATTTTTTGTATTTTTATGCACTTCTTGAAGAATTTGTGGACTTATACTATTGACGCTTACTTCTATATGCTTCTTGGAGAGCTTACTGCTATATGCTTCTTGGAGTACTTATTATCTGGAGATTCATGTCTACTGCTTGCTTTTTCAAGCTGATGGTCTTCTATCCGACTACGTCATCTACTTTGCTGCTATGTGCCAACACTCTCTGGCATGTCCGTATTTTGACACGTTGACTCTCTATTTGTTCGTGCTTTATTTGCACGTTGACTGCTGGGACCCAACACTCTTTGGGACTTTGACCACCTATGTGCCAACACTCTCTGGCTTGTCCATGCTTTGCGCATGATGACCTTTTTTTTGTCCGTGCCTTGTTTGCATGTCGACTTTCTGCTTCTGTGTGCCAGCACTCTCTGGCCCATCCATGCTCTGTTTCGCACATTGACTACTACTGCTGCTGTGACCCGACACTCTCTAGGCTACGGCGTTAGCGATTGTGATAAAGACCATGATGTTTTGTTGCTGCTTACTTTTGCTCTAGATGATCGAGAAACTTCTGCTCTAGATGATCGAGAAAATTCTGCTCCATATGATTGAGAAACTTGTGCGATGTGCATGCCTGTTATGGAGTATCTACTTGAAGGGGAGTATTTGAGTGTTTGAGTGCTTACTTGTAATACGAGGGGGTGAATTTTTTGTATGGGCTTGGCTTATCTATTTTTTTTACTATGTCTGTCTATTTCCAAGCTGATTTGGGATTCTCCCAACTTCAGCTTGAGGGGGAGTATTAGAGAGTGTGTTTATTTATGTTATTAAGTGTCTTTGTAGTATGGGCCCAAGTATATCTTGGCCCATTAGGGTTAAGTTATGTCTGTATGCTTCCCTATTCTCCTATTTATAGGAGCAGGGTTTCCTCCTACCAATACAACAAGTAGCTGTCTTTTTTTTGTTTGACAATCCTCACAAAAGGATTAATAGTTTTCAGATGTCCATCATCAAATAGTCATGTAAATGAGAATGGTCATTGATAAATGTACAAGTACCTTAAACCATAATCAAGTGTCGCAAAGGAGGCCACTACACAAAGACTCTTTACATAGAAACACGGGAAGTCATAAATCTTAATTATCATATGACTGCAATTCTCTACTTGTATCGGGAAACCTTACCAAAAAAGGACAATTAGTCAATATATTCCTACTAGAAACCATTGTTTAGAAAAAGTGTTGTACGGTGTGTATGGGTGGAGATGGTATTGTATAGAGTATATGCGGTATGTGGGAGTGTATATGTTTTTACATTTTTTTCTTCAATAAGTCAATTATAATAGTCAAAAAATTATGTATTGAGTTTAGAACAATATATAAATGTACAAATGTTAATATATATATACATGACATATTTATATTTGTATATATGTATATATATTTAGAATGTCTGTCATATATGTACAATATCAACATGTATACTTATAAATAGACTATTATATGCGTAGAGTATGCATATACATGTGAATGAATTGATATGTATACATAAGTATAACTACATGTGGAATTTGCGTGTATATGTAGGTATTTTGTTTATGTAAGCATTCATATGAATGTTGTAGATAGTAAAGGAGTTGTTTATTTTGTGAGTAAAAAGGTTTACAAGTTACTCTCTTATATAGCTATAGAGTTGAGACACATATACAAGCGAGCAATATGGGACTAATACAATAAAGCAGTAGGAGAAAAAAACACAGCAGAATAAGTAAATAACACATTATTTCTATACCCCCCCTCAAGCTGGAGCATAGATGTCGAATAAGCCCAGCTTGTCAATCAGAGTCTGGAAGCGAGCTTTAGATAGAACTTTGGTGAAGATGTCTGCAAGCTGCTTCTCAGTGCTGAGATATGGAGTGCAGATTGTCCATACAGAACTTTCTCCCCAACGAAGTGGCAATCAACCTCAATATGTTTTGTTCTTTCATGAAAGGTGGGGTTGCTCGCAATGAAAATGGAAACCTTATTGTCGCAGAACATAGGAATGGGGCTAGAAGAGGTGATATCAAACTCATTCAGAAGACCACAGACCCACAGGAGCTCACATGCAGTATGAGCCATGGCTCTATATTCTGCCTCTGCACTAGATCGGGAAACAACTGTTTGCTTTTTGCTGCGCCATGTAACCAGATTTCCTCCCACAAAGGTGCAATATCCAAATGTAGATTTCCTGTCAGATCGACTTCCTGCATAGTCAAAATCAGAGAATCCAGATAAATTGCAATGACCATGCTTTTTGTACAGAAGACCTTTCCCTGGAGAGCTTTTGAGATATCGTAAGATGTGACAAATAGCATCCCAGTGGCATTGCCGGGGTTTATCAAGATACCGACTTATGAATCCTACAACAGCAGCCAAGTCAGCTCTAGTAACAGTCAAATAGATAAGTTTGCCAACCAGTCTCCTGAACTGTTGATGATCAACATAAGGAGGAAAAGTATCATTATCCCAACCCATATTGGGATCCAGAGGAGTGTTGGCTGGCTTGCAACCCAGCATGCCTGTCTCCTGCAAAAGATCAAGAACATATTTCCTCTCTGACAGGCATAGTTTTGCAGAAGATCTAGCAACTTCAATGCCTAGAACATATCGTAGTTTCCCTAGGTCTTTGGTGATGAAGTGCTGTGCTAAATACTTTTTGGTTGCTTGTATCCCTGCACTATCACTGCCAGATAGGACAATATCATCAACATACACAATAAGGATGACCAGCCCTGCTGCAATTTTACGAATAAATACAGAATGATCAGATTGTGAATGCCGAAAGCCAAGGTAATTAAGATCTGACTGAGCTTGTCAAACCATGCACTTAGGCTTTGTTTCAGACCATAGATTGCCTTTCTTAGTTTACAGATTTTAGAAGCAGACTCCCCCTGAGCAACAAATCCCGGAGGTTGCTCCATGTAGACCTCCTCCTGTAGATCCCCATATAGAAAAGCGTTTTTGACATCAAGTTGAAACAGAGGCCAGTCTTTATTCACAACAATAGATATCAGAATACGAACAAAATTTAAGCATGTTACTGGAGAAAAAGTTTCAAAATAATCAACTCCATATGTTTGAGTATATCCTTTCGCAACCAATCGGGCTTTCAAGCGTTCAATGGTACCATCCGGTTGATATTTAATAGTAAAAATCCAGCGGCATCCCACAGTATGGCATGAAGAGGGACGATCAACCAAATCCCATGTCTGTTGATCACAAAGTGCATGCATTTCCTGTTCCATAGCATGTTTCCAGGCAGGATGGCGAAGTGCCTCTTCAGCTGATTTAGGAATTGTCACAGCAGACAAAACAAAAGTGAAACAAGCAAAGCTACCACAGAGATTGTCAGATGAATAGAAATTACTGATAGGATGCTGAGTACATGAGCGAACACCTTTCCTTAAACTAATAGGAAGATCCAGGTCAGAAAATACCTCAGTGGATGGTGGATCAACCGCAGACGTAGGATTTGGTTCGGCCTGGGCTTCATAAGTATTGATGGTCTTTGACCGACGCCGATAGACTTGCAATGGGCGTTCTTGAGGCACATCAGGAGCTGGTAATTCCTCAACAACTAATGGTAACAGTGTGGTAGCCATAATATCAGCTGACAATGTTTCACTATCAGTAGAATAGTAAGGCATATGCTCAAAAAAGGTCACATCCGCACTAACAAACCACTGTTTTTTAATAGGATCAAAACAGCGGTAGCCTTTCTGAGTACGGGAATATCCCAGAAACACACATTTGACTGAGCGAGCATCAAGTTTAGTGAGGCTAAGACGAAGATGTTTTACAAAACAAGTACTCCCAAAAATGCGAGGTGGCAGAGAAAATAAGGGTTTATCAGGAAACAAAATGGCGTACGGGACCTGATTTTTCAAAACAGAAGAAGGCATGCGATTGATAAGATAGCATGCCGTAGAGACAGCTTCAGGCCAGAAGTGATGGGGTACTTTGTAGTGTATGAGAAGGGTGCGAGCAACCTCAAGAAGGTGACGGTTTTTTCTTTCAGCAACGCCATTTTGTTGAGGGGTGTAAGGGCAAGTGGTCTGATGGATGGTTCCTCGGGCAGCACAAAAAGATGTAACAGATTGTTGCATGAATTCCAGTGCATTATCAGTACGAAAAATTTTAATAGGTCGATTTAATTGAGTGTGAATTTCAGCAAAGAAGGTGCGAATAATATCTAACATAGTATCCCGACCTTTAAGCAAAAACAACCATGTGGTGCGAGAATAATCATCAATAAAGGTCATAAAATATTTCACACCCGAGTGACTGGATACAGAGCACGGTCCCCAAATATCAACATGAACCAGGTCAAAAATTTCTTTAGAAGCAATAACTTTCTTAGCAGGAAAAACAGACCGGGTTTGTTTGCCCAAAACACAAGTTTCACAGGAAAAATTATTCTCAGATAAAGTAGGAAATAAATGCTTCAATTTGGTAGCAGATGGATGGCCCAGGCGAAAGTGCCACTGTAATCCCGTCACTGAAGTAGATAGCATAGCTACAGCAGTAGGAGGTCCATCCATATAATACAACCCATCTGGTCCTTCACGACCCGAACCAATCCTCGTCTTCGTGCGGAGATCCTTCAAAATACAACCAGAAGGATCAAATTTAATAGAGCACTTGAGTTGTTTAATCATCTTACTGACGGACAATAAATTAATAGGAAACTTTGGAATATATAAAACAAAATTCAAGTTGTTTAATCATCTTACTGAACGTAGATCCGAAGAGCACCCGGACGTAGATGGAGACGGGAGGTAAAAACCAGTGGCAGCCGGACGAAAGGGTAGAAGCCTGGAGGAGGAAGGATGTTGCAGGTGGAGTGGGTTGTTGAGGAGGGGAGGCGGCGGTGGGAGGAGAGGAGGCGGTGGGGAGGGAGGGTGGACGGAGGAGGGTGGTGCCGGTGGGGGTGGAAGGAGGAGGAAGGGGTGGCGGCGGGAGGGGAGGGAGGGCTGGGAAACGACGGCGGGGGGGGGGGGGTGGGCAGGGGGAGATCGGCGGGGGGGGGGGAGGGGCGGTGGGCAGGGGGAAATCGGTGGGGGGGAGGGGCGGCGGTGCAGGGGGAGATCGGGGGGGCGGGTGGGGGGGTGGGTGCTCACGTCATGGGTGGGGAAAAGGAGAACCTGCTCTTGATACCATGTAGATAGTAAAGGAGTTGTTTATTCAGTGAGTAAAAAGGTTTACATGGTACTCTCTTATATAGCTACAATGAGTTGAGACACATATACAAGCGAGTAATATGGGACTAATACAATAAAGCAATAGGAGAAAAAAACACAGCAGAATAAGTAAATAACACATTATTTCTATAAATGTATCAAAACATATACATATAAACTTACAAGGATGTGTGTGGTAATTTGCTATATGTATTACCATATACACAGAGAAATATACAACTTAATATAATATATAATAAATATATATGTTCGCATGTGTGTATGTGCATAAGTAGTGGTGTATTCAAAAGGTGGAGTATGATTGGCCGCTTAATCGGTATAGGTATAAGTGGGAGTATATGAGGCCATGCGGACCGATTTTATGAACAATGCTAGAGAGCTAACAATGTCTAACCCCGTGGATGATAGGTAGTATATAGTAGGAACAAACATTACACAATGATTGGGTCTATTCAATTCAGTTTCATCCTATGATTTGGCGATACAAATGAAAAAAGTTGATATTTATATGTACCCAAATCATGCTTGTGCAATGTCTAGTAAATTTAAATAAAGAGTGAATGTAACAAAGAGGTAAGCTAATAACCTATAACAATTAATGGTTTTACTGATGATTTCCAAAAGTGACACTATCATCTGAAGTCAATGAATTCCGTACTGACCTTCAATTAGGTTGGAAACTATGGTATGCTGGTATTACATCTAGTAGGTTGATAAACCATCACCCATGAGGGCTGCTTGTGGGCTGAATCACTAAAATTGGTCGAACGAGAGCTACAATAGGACTTTATAGGTTGTATTTCAACTATAAAGATCTGTATTTCTGTTTTATAGTTATTGGCTTGTAGGGCCGCCGAATATGCAATGCTCACTTTTTTTTGGGCGTGCTGTCCATTTGGTACTAATTGATCAAAGATATTTCTCATTTTCAGATAAAGCAACCCCCTAAATACATCATTACATCATTTATAAGTAAATCTCAGAAATGCTCTCTATCTGGCGCTAATCAGTGTATTTTGAACAGACACATGCTTTTTTTAAGATTGGTAAAGGAGAGAAACCAGAAATTCCTGAATCATTGTCACCTGAGGCACGCGATTTCATTGAGAAATGCCTTCAAGTTGACCCGGATGACCGCCCTGATGCTTCATTGCTGCTGCAACACCAGTTTGTAAGAAGACAAGTTCCAGGTTTGGGCAATGAATCTTCACGTGGCAGGACATGATTGCTAATGGCAGGTAATATTTGTACAGTATTTTGTATGATATTAGTTGCTAATGATGCGTTGGCAGTGTTTAATAGCTTCTGAGGATGCCTTGACAATGTATAATCTACAAACATCAATGAATAGTATTCCTGACTTTTCATTTCTGTACCCATGTCATATATTTAGTCATCCCCTCGTTGCAGGTGATTTCTTTTTATACATGTTGCTTTCATTCCCCATGTTGAAGAGGATGCCTTGGAAGTGTACCATCTATAAGCAATATGCTCAGTACTTGGCATGTTTGAAACAATGTTGAATTTATATGGATTCTGAGATATCCCAACAATATACCGTTGACCTCAGCACATCTGTGGGTATGCATTCTTATTATTTAACTACATAAAATACCACTAAAAATGAAAAAGATAGGGAGACGAATAAGGATATAACCAGGCCAAGGGAGGATGTATCTAACTACCTAATAAAATCTGCACTTAGGCGTGCATATAGCCTTTAATAGCTGTTGAGAGAGATGAAGTAAAGAGAAATTGATTGCATGAGTCTAGATGTAGGCTTGTCGAGGTTGTGTCCAACCCCATAACTCGACCCAATCCGTACAAGAATAAACTAGTCATCTCTGTGGATTTTGTCAATCCTGAGAGTGATGAAGTAAAGAGAGATTGATTGTGTGAGTCTAGATGTAGGCTTGTCAAAGTTGTGTCTAACCCAATAACTCGACCCAGTCCGTACAAGAATAAACTGGTCATCTCTTTGGATTTTGTCAATCCTGATCCGTTATGGGTTTGGTAGTTATGTCTAAATTGAAACCGGGTTGGTTCTGTTACATTAGATATTTCCTGTTTTACTTAAGCGTGTTATTTGTTTTTGTTATTTTCCTTTATATATGGACCTCTCTGTAATTGTCTCAGTTATATATATGAGGGTGCACACGTTGTGCAACCCTGAGCTTTCTGCAATACATGACTCTGTCACATGGTATCAGAGCAGGCTCTAACCTAGCCTCCCTCCCTTCTCTCTCCTCCGCCCCCCCCCCCCCCCCCCGGCCCAGCGCCCGCCGGCCGGCAGCAGGCCGCCGCAGCTCCGGCCGGTCGTCTCCACCGGGCCGCAGGTCTCTCCGTGGGTTCTGTGGTTCCGTCTTGCCTCCTGGCGTGGTGCACCGCTAGTGCTTGAGCAACCGTAGTTGTTGTTCGCACAGCAGGTGCGCTGCTGGGTGGTCGTGTTCTACGGGACCACTGACCCACTGGTAGATCTGGACTAGATCAGTAGTCAGGGGGAGATCGACGCGTTGGTCGTCTAAGGGGTTACCGTCGGTTCGTGCTTTTTTGTGCCTGCCTGCCCGTGTAGGCTTCGGCCTCCGGGTTCTCTGCTACGCCTTGGCGTAGTGCGTATGTGAGAGGTCCACCGTGACGTGTTTCTGTCTACTTCTGCCTGCCTGACGGCGTAGTTCGTCCTCTGTCTGTGCCTACCTGTGCCTGCCTTCCTGCATATTCTCATGGCGTCTTCCGGGGATGACATGTGGAGAGAGTCGCGCCGTCAAGTCACTACTGTCAAGCTTGACGGGCGCAACTACCAGCTGTGGGTCTGTTCCTTTGTGATCTTTGCCAAATCACAAGGGAAGTACTCTCACTTGATTAGGACGGGTCCACCTCAGCCTGCAACGGAGGCTGATGAAAAAGATATCAAGGCCTTTGATGAATGGGTTCGTGATGACTCGATTGTCATGACGTGGATTCTCAACAACTCTGTTGAGAAGATTAGCGTTACTCTTCTTCAGCTGCCTACGGCGAAGCAGATGTGGGATTCAGCTCACCAGTACCTACTCGCACAGTGAAAATCCGAAGGTCTTTGATATCACAAAGCAATTGGGGCGTCTGCAGTTTACTGGTTCTGACATTTCAGATTACTTCTCCACCTTCACTGGTCTGTGGGGTGAATTGTAGATGTATCACCCGCTGTCCACTGATTTAGCTACTATGCAGAAACAGCGGGCGGAGCTTCAGCTGATTCAGTTTCTCAGTGGTTTACCTGAGTCCTATAATGGAGTGGTAGATCAGATTTTGGCGAGTGATCCACTCCCTACATTGCAGACTACCTACAAGCGTCTCCAGCGCCTTCCGTCATCGACACCGTCTCCGCCTCCTGAGACGGGAGACTCTACTGCTTTGGCCGCTTGGGGCGGGCGTGGTCGTGGCTGCTCCAGTGATGGCCGTCCTCCCCTGGGTGCAGGCCGGGGGCGTGGACCTGGTGCTGGACGAGGGGCTCCTCCTGCTGCCTCACCTTCTGCTGCTGCGCGTCCTCAGCAAGGACAGTGCTTGTGTACTTTCTGTGGCCGGTCCAACCATATTGAGGAAAAATGCTGGGAAAAGTATGGTAAGCCGGCATGGGCCAATACTGCGGCTGATTCTTCTGCGTCTGAGGGTGCTACTCAGACACCTGCACCAGAGCATGCGGGGGCTACCGCAGACTACATCCGTGCTGAGGTGGAGCGTCTTCTCCTTGAGCGTGCTGGTTCCTCTTCTGCTGCATCTACGAGTGGAGCACATGCTTCCTTTTCTGGTTATGACACTGCCTTCCTGAGCTCCTCCTCACCTTCTCCTTCTGGTAATACCAAATGGGTGATAGACTCTGGTGCATCTGCACATATTTCTAGAAATTAATCTTTGTTTAAACATATATCTGCTCCTGCCCGACAGTCTTCTGTTATGCTTGCTGATGGCTCTAAGTCGTCAGTCATTGGAGTTGGTGATATTATTTCTCATTTTCGCCTAAAATCTGCCTTATATGTGCCCAGATTTCCTCTTAACCTGTTATCTGTCAGCAAGATCTTACGGAGTTTAAATTGTAGCCTGACATTTGTTCCTGGTTCATGCATTTTTCAGGACCTTCACACGAGGATGAAGATTGGTGGGGGGTATGAAGGTGCTGATGGCCTGTTTTACTTGGACCAGTTACCTAGATCAGAGAAAGCTGATGTGGTATCTGCATTATCTGCTTCTGTTTCTGCTCTCCAGTGACACTACAGGCTGGGCCATCCCTCTTCAGAGAAGCTGCGTAGTTTAGTTCCTGATATTGGCAGCTGTCATTTTCAGTGTGATTCGTGTCAACTAGGGAAACAGACTCGTACTGTGTATCCTAGACGTAATACTGTGAGCAGTAAAAACATTTTTGATTTAGTTCACTCTGATGTATGGGGTCCATGCAATGTACCAAGCTTGTCTGGTTACAAGTACTTCATTCTGTTTATTGATGATTTTTCGAGGACTACTTGGCTGTTTCTGTTAAAAAGTAGGTCTGAAGTGCTGTCTACTATTAAATATTTTTTTGCTGAAATAAAGACGCAGTTTGGTTTGCCTATTAAAACCTTTCGCACTGATAATGCTTTAGAATTTGTTAAGCAAGATGTGGCTGTTTTTTGTAAATCTGTGGGTACTCTTCATCAAACTTCGTGTGCTTATACCCCACAACAAAATGGTGTTGCTGAGCGAAAGAATAGGCACTTATTAGAAGTTACCAGAACAATAATGATGCATTTTCATGTGCCCCGCTCTTATTGGCTTGAAGCTATCTTGACTGCATGTTTTCTGATTAATAGGATGCCATCGTCTGTTATTGGGAATAAAATTCCCTTCCAAGTTTTGCACCCTGACATCTCCATGTTTCTTGTGCCTCCTAGAATTTTTGGGTGTACCTATTTTGTTCGGTTGCTTGGACCTACTTCTGATAAGTTGTCTCCTCGAGCTGTTAAATGCATTTTTTTGGGCTATTCTCGCACTCAAAAGGGTTACAGATGTTATAATCCCAGCACTCGAAAGTGGTTTACTAGTAGTGATGTGGTCTTTTTTGAGGACACACCGTATTATTCTTCAGCAGGAGATAGTTTGCAGACTGATATTCTGGCTCCTCCTTTACCTGTTATTGCTGACTGTATGCCTGACCGCACTGACACTGAGACTACTGCAAAGCAAGACCCTCCTCTTATTGTTTATCATCGCAGGAATAAAGCACCTTCCACAAATGTACCCCCCCCCCCCCCAAGACAACCAATCTTCTCCTCCAGAAGGTTCTGCTGCTCCTGAGGTAAACTCTGATCTTGACATACCTATTGCTCTCCGTAAGGGTACTCGTTCTTGCACTTCCCATAGCATTGCTCAGTGTGTGTCAACTGCTCATCTAAATACTCATTCCAGCAATTTTGTATTTGCCTTATCTGCTGTGGCTGTACCAAAGAATGTTCTGGAAGCTTTGCAAAGTACAACTTGGACATCTGCTATGAATGATGAGATGCTTGCTCTTACTGACAGAGACACTTGGGAGCTGGTGGATCCACCTCCTCAGTGTAAGCCTGTAGGCTGCAGGTGGGTTTATGCAGTCAAATATCAACCTGATGGTACAGTTGAGAGGTTGAAGGCAAGGCTTGTTGCGAAGGGATACACTCAGACTTATGGCATTGATTATTTTGAGACTTTTTCTCCTGTTGCTCGTCTTAACTCTGTCAGGATTCTTTTATCTGTTGCTGTGAATCTAAACTGGCCTCTTATGCAGCTTGATGTGAAAAATGCTTTTCTATATGGTGATTTACAGGAGGAGGTGTATATGGAGCAACCTCCTGGGTTTGTTGCTCAGGGGGAGTCTCACAAAGTATGCAGAC
This sequence comes from Alisma plantago-aquatica, assembly GCA_963693085.1. Taxonomy (NCBI): domain Eukaryota; kingdom Viridiplantae; phylum Streptophyta; class Magnoliopsida; order Alismatales; family Alismataceae; genus Alisma; species Alisma plantago-aquatica. The sequence continues at coordinate 1,325,620,467 of OY856409.1, forward strand.
TCAAGAAGTCTATCTATGGACTCAAGCAGAGTCCTCGTGCCTGGTTTGATAAGCTGAGCAGGATTATGATTGATTTTGGCTTTCTGCGGTCACAAGTTGACCATTCTGTATTCACAAAAAAGACTTCCGCTGGTATTACTGTTCTGATTGTATATGTGGATGATATTATTATTTCTGGCAGCGACACTCTTGGTATTCAGGCTACTAAAGATCATTTGGGCAAGCATTTTGCTACCAAAGATCTAGGCAGACTCCGGTACTTTCTTGGCATAGAAGTCTCTAGAAATTCTAATGCCTTGGTTCTTTCGCAGAGAAAGTATGTTCTTGATATCCTGCAGGAGACTGGTATGCTTGGTGCGAGACCTTCAGATACTCCTCTTGATCCCAATGTCAATTGGGATGATGATTCTTCTGCTATGTTTACTGATCATAAAAAATTCAGGAGGCTGATTGGTAAATTGATCTATTTAACTGTTACTCGTCCTGATATTGCTACTGCAGCGGGTCTTCTTAGCAGATACCTCGACAAACCCAGACAATGCCACTGGGATGCTACATGCCAAGTTTTGAGATACTTAAAAAGATCTCCTGGCAAGGGACTTCATTATAAAAAGAATGGACACTGTGTTCTTGAAGGATATTCTGATTCTGATTATGCAGGCAACAAAGTTGATAGAAAATCTACTTCTGGCTACTGTACCTTTGTAGGGGGGCAATCTTGTCACTTGGAGGAGCAAGAAACAGAATGTGGTGGCCAGGTCTAGTGCTGAGGCTGAGTATAGGGCCATGGCCCATACTGCTTGTGAGTTGCTATGGGTGCGTTCTCTTCTGAAAGAATTTGGGATTGAGTCTTCATCGGCCATTCCTATGCATTGTGATAATAGAGCTGCCATCTTTATTGCAAATAATCCTGTCTATCATGAGCGCACCAAACATATCGAGGTTGATTGCCACTTTATCAGAGAGTCTACTCTTGTTGGCAAGATATGCACTCCATTCACGTGATCTGAAGACCAAGTTGCTGATATCTTCACCAAGCTCTTGGCTAAGAAACAGTTCTGCATGCTGCTGGACAAGTTGGGCATGATTGACATCTATGCTCCAACTTGAGGGGGAGTGTTACATTAGATATTTCCTTTTTTACTTAAGCATGTTATTTGTTTTTGTTATTTTCCTTTATTTATGGACCTCTCTGTAATTGTCTCAGTTATATATATATGAGGGTGCACACGTTGTGCAACCCTGAGCTTTCTGCAATACCTGACTCTGTCACAGGTTCCATGTATGCAAATTTTGCAATCTAAGTCGTAATAGAAGTGGATCATGTGTGTGTGCGGGTGTGTGGATAGAGAGAGAAGAGTCAGGCTAGAATACATTTGAGTATATAGATCACACTGTACACTCAAGTGTCTCTTACATACCAAGACTTTTTTTTCATAAATCTAAACTATTTATTTTATTAATAAATATAGGCTACATGTAAAATTTGACCTTATTTGGATTCTTGCAGGTCACATATCTAAAGACAACACAAAGACGTACATAAGTAATTTCAAGTGTATTTATTTTGTTGTCTTTGAATGCAAGACCTATACATGTTCAAACATGCTAAAATTTTATAAACATTCTATTTATAGGATATTTAAGAGAATCAATCGTTTAGGTTTTACAAAAAAATGTTGCATGTTGTAAAAAAATTGAGTGTATTTCTTTTCCGGTGCATTCGACTGTATTCTAGTCTAACTCTCTATACAAACACACACGAGGTGAGGAGGTATATACCATACGATAATGTAACTTACATGTACCTACAATTTAAATGGCACATGTAGAATATGTTGATTATATCCAACCATACGGATTGAATCAACGTCTAGATTAGAGGTATTATTAAAAAGTCACAATCATAACCTTGTATATGTCATGAGATATAGCTATATATCATCAAACAGTTTCTGCAGTTTTTACAACTTAGTGTTGGCTAGAAAATACATATATTTTAAGAATACCTATTCCCAAAATAAATGTATCCTCTCATTTGCTGATCCATGAATGTTAGATTGGATGGTTTTTATACGCATGTAATCTAAGGGGTACATCACTTCTATAAGGTTGGATTATTCTATTGACTTGTGTAATCATGTTATAAAAGACGGTACATATAAACTACATGTACTTAGGTACAAAATTCTTTTAGCCTATATATATATATAACACATATATAGCCATTCATTCGCTACCCGCATGGGTAACTAACTTTAGTTACCCGTGTATCTGTTTTGTAATAGGAAGATACATATTTGTAATGAGACAGACATTGTTTGTAATGAAATGACCAAATTTGTAATATAAACACTTATTTTGTATTACACGTCTGATTACAGTAAAAATGATAGTTATGACAGTAGTTTACACTGTAATACAAAACGAGTGTTTATATTATAAATTTAGTCATCTCATTACAAACGTTGTCTGTCTCATTACAAATAGGTATCTTTCTATTACAAAATAGATCTACAGGTAACTAAAGTTAGTTACCCGCACGGGCAGTGAATATATACCCTATATACACACACACACACATATATAGTCAAGCTGGAATACACTCGAGTATACTGGGGACGTATATATATATATATATATATATATAGAGAGAGAGAGAGAGAGAGAGAGAGAGAGAGAGTAGAATACACTCGAGTGTATAGATCGTACAAATACACTCAAGTGTGTTTGCGTATCAAGACTATTTTTTACAAAATGTAAACCATTGACCTTCACCGTCATACTATAACCAGACTACACAAATTTTGAGCCCATTTGGATGAGTGTAAGTCACGCATCCAAGGGCAACAAAATCGACGCGCGAAACAAATTTGAAGTGCATAATTTTTGCGGTCTTTATAACATGACCCTTAGTTATCAAGGCGCCCGCTAGGCGCCGCCTAGGCGCCCTAGGCGTTAGGCCAGGCGCCTCAAACTAGGCGCCCAACCTATTAAATGCATTAAGTGGGCGTCTAAGGCGTTTTAGGCCCAAATTATGCAATTTAAAAGCTAAACTAGCATGAATCGAGTCTAGATTTGGTCAAATTAGATCACCTTCAGTCATTGCATGGTTGATATAGGTCTGATTTAGAGTAAATGAGGTCAAATTTTGGCAAATTAGGTCTGGTCTGAGGAAAATCAGGTCTGATTTGGGGAAATGAGGATTGATTTGGGCCAAATTGGTATGTCCTCATAGCGTTGTTTGTTAAGTTTTTTCTACTTTTTCATATGTTTATTGTTCTTGCTTCTTTCTCTTTTCTTTTTTTATCCATTCTCCTGCATCTTATTCCTGAGTCCTGCTGCTATGTTTTTTCTGAGTTATTCATCCTATATTCCCTCCTACTACTATGCAAGCATGTGCATATTTTCTTTTTCAAATTTGTCCTATACATCCTGCTACAAAATCTACTACTACTATTTACATATCTAATTTTCTTTTTCTGATTTCTTCCTCCTACTCTTAGCCACTGTTGTTTGCATGTTTCCATTTATTTTCACTGACCTATTCCTTCCTCTATATTTTCTAATTCAGCACCTGCTACTGCTGTTTTTTTATTTTGTTTTGTTGATTCTTACTCTTTCAATCTGCTTTTACTGCCCTTGGCTTGTCTTATTCTGACTTCTTCCTACAGAACTTCTACCATTTGCATGCTCTTTTTATCCCATTTTCTCTCACCAATTTGTACTTGTCTTCCTCTTACTGTTGTTTCATTTTCTTCATGTTAATTCTGTTGTCCCTGATTCTCCTATAGTTATCAATTCAAATTAGACTTACAATAACATTTAATGAATAAATAATACATTATCACATATAGTATCATGTGTATGAACATTTAAATATGTAACTGAAAAAAAAAGTAAAAACAAAAACGCCCAAAAAAGCCTAGGCGCCTAGGCGGGCTAGGCGCCCCTTAGATTAAACCCACCGCCTAGACGCCTTGACAACAATGACATGACCTATAAATGTCCAAATGTGCTCAAATTTTGCGTATGAGCTATTCACAAGATGTTTAAAAAGATCAACGGATTATATTTTTCAATATATATATATATATATATATATATATATATATATATATATATATATATATATATAAAGAGATAGAGAGAGAGTCAGGCTAGAATACACTCGAGTGTATTCGAAGCTATATACACTCAAGTAGTTTTTCATGATGCAATATTTTTTTTGAAAATCTAATCCGTTGATCTTCTTAAACATCTCGTGAACAACTCATACGCAAAATTTGAGCACATTTGGATATGTATAGCTCATGTTATGCAGACCGCAAAAATTATGCATTTTAAATTAGTTTCGCGCGTCGATTTTGTTGCCCTTGGATGAGTGACTTACACTCATCCAAATGGACTCAAAATTTGTATGTAGCCTAGTTATAATATGACGGTGAAGATCAATGGTTTACATTTTGCAAAAAATAGTCTTGATATGCAAACACACTTGAGTGTATTCGTGCGATCCGTACACTCGAGTGTATTCTGGCCTGACTCTCTCTCTCTCTCTGTATATATATATATATATATATATATATATATATATTCACTACCCGTGCAGGTTAGTTACCCATGCATCTGTTTTGTAATAGGAAGACACATATTTGTAATTAGACAGACAACATTGTAATGAGATGACCAAAATTGTAATAGAAAGACTCATTTTGTAATACTACGTAAACTGCTATCATAAATACCATTTTTACTGTATTCAGAGGGAGAATAAAAATTTCACGCTGTATCAGTCTTTGTATTATAATTTTGGTTGTCTCATTACAATTAGGTGTCTTCCTATTACAAAACAGATCCCCGGGTAACAAAAGTTAGTTACCCGCGCAGGCGGTGAATATATACCATATATATATATATATATATATATATATATATATATATATATATATATATATGCATACCATGAGTTATTCATACTTTGTCACAAAGAAATTACCTAACACGTTAAGATAATGATATACTACAATTAAAACAAAAGTAATTCTTTATTCATTACAATATTCTTCTAATAAGTATAGAAAACTGTAGAATCTAGTTTGGTTTCAGGCTATAGCATTATAAAATTGGCTCTGGTTTGACCTTCCTACTTTGCCAAAAGTCTGGGTTTGGGTTCATTCACTCTATAGCATAGCCCTAGTAAACCATGCTTTGCTGACTACCTCGTGAAAATCAATCCAATCACTTCAATAGTTGAGGCATCAGAATGGTTTCTCTTCCCGTTCATTTATATTAAAGTTCAATAGTTGATGCTTTATATCGCTTCCTGCTCACTTTTTACCATTTAGATAAACCGCAGCTTCGTTGAAGATATCCAACATTCCATCATTGACAGATACTCCATACATTCTACCAGTAACTTATCAATCCCACCCCTCGTTTAATGTACCATGTAAAGCTCCCTCCTCTGATAGTTATTTCTATAAAAGCCACCTCAAATGAATGTATCAAACAACACTACAGTTGCTGCTTGGTCTTAGCCCCCTATCTTTCTCCTTTTAACTCAACATTGTTGCGGTCCCCCAGAACCAGTATAGGCATGTGGACCTGTTTACTAACTTCGTTTAGCTTCCCCCATAATATTCTTTCTCTTGCGGAACCCTAGCCAATAGCCGTGAAAGTTCGTTCACCTTTATTGGTACAATTCCTCACCATTATCTGGTTTGTGATCCTTTCTGCTACTACAGTTCTACCTATCATATTCCTGGATTCCAATCCCTGCTCATTCTCTCTCCTCTTATTGTCTCCAAGATCTGTGTAGTGGTCCGTCCCCTTTTTAATACATGCCTCACTTCCTCTCCATTATACCATCATTTACTCTCCAGCATAAAAGCCATCGAACAAGTCCTGTTCCCCCCAGATTCCCAGAATAAAGGCCATTTTTTTTCTAAAGTGGCGTATGCCACATTATAAACTATTAATTCATGCTAAATTGCCGATAATCTTGGAACAGCAATCGTTTGGGACTGTGATGCTGCGACTCTCACTGATTAAGTAGTAATGGGGATGCCTCCGTAAGAAATGTTTTCTGTAGCATTCATTAGATGGTCTAAAACAGTGTCTGGCTGAGGTTCTCAAAAGGAGACTGATAAGGGGATAACAGCGGTAGGAGTGTTAACCCCAACACTTCTTAATCCATCATATTAAACATGCTAAACTATATTAATAGCTCGACTGACTAATAGAATGAAGCAGATAAACAGGTATAGGCGAAGTCTTTTATGTAACTGGTAGTTCAGAGTTGTTTCCTAAAGTTTTTCTTATGAATGCTAGACTTTCATTTAGGATTTTTTCGACACCTCATTGAGCATTCACCATTTTATTTTGAAATCAGATTTGGAGCTATCATATGATTTTCTTGTATGGATGATTCCCATCCATACACAGGTCATGAGATTTTAGTGACTGAACAAATGTTTGCTTTCAGGTAATTGCTCGCACACAAATTCTGAAGCACAGCCGACTATGGCTACCAGCATGAACCACCCTGTATGTAAAAAGTTCATAGTTTTAGTAAATTCATTATACAAGGTTTTTTGGATTTCGCCTGGGAACCGGAGTCTTCTGTTTGCTGTAAGTCTCGTGGACTTGTGTGATGAAGAAATATCCAGGAGAATAGCAGCGCTTTTGTATTGCTGCGTATCTTGGGTGTTTGCTTGAGGGAGAGATATCAAGTGTATTTATCTGTGTGAGGTTCGAATTTATTGTAAGATGACAACCATAGTCGCGAATGCGCGAGGCATGGGCTTTGCCGCGTGGAAGTCAGCATGTACAAGACTTGTATTCTTTTACGAAGCATCTAGTGCATGTAGAATGATATTAGCTTATAGTTTTTCCTGATTTAAAGTTGGTTTCGTCTCGATAAAGCATTTGCCATTTTCTAGTCTCAAAATATTAGGGTACGTATCAAACCATTACAAACTACTAAATGAATTCTGATTTTTTCATCAGTTTAAAGGCTTAAGCAACGACATATAATCCTCATCGTTAAGGATGGTGACGACGCAAACTGAGGACGATCCCAGTGGTCTCTGCTGCGGTCATGTCCCCGTCACGTAACAATAGCTATCTTGATCACCCGCCAAACAACATAACCTGCACATGTTATGTCAGCAAATTTAGCGACCCAGAGGTAAGTTAGTCCTTCAGCTGGAGCGCCCTTCACATTTCTGTTTACTCAGATGGCAGACTACTTCCAGCGGGATTGCCTGGTTGCGGTCATTCTTTTCTTTCAGTCATGAGTGCAGTCATCCATGACTAACCATTATCGCTACTACGTTATAGGTAAAACCAAGGACGTGATAAATAACCATCTTATCTCCTTGTGATGTCTACAAGTGATGCCATTCACTGCTTCGCTCATGATTATCTCAGTGTATCACATACTTTCCTCAGACTTAGTGGTGTAGCTATGCATCGCCGGGAGCATGCTTGTCCTTCGGCCTCCAGTTGATGCGCGTCCTCTGGCGCAGAATTCAGGGAAGGCCGAAATGATGCTGCGTTTTTGTTAGACTTAAATATACCTGGTAGCTAATGTGTAGAGACCGTAATCAAACTCTCTTCCCCATAGCAATGTAGTAGTGAACACATTCTGATAATTTCAGGATCATGAAATAGTTCATTATCTTTAAATAGAAAGTGTCCACTGTAAAAACGTATGCCAGTCAGTTGCTGATGCCTAATCAGACATATACTTGACCGTGTTAGGATTTTGCCTCTTATCCTGATTGGATGAGAAATAATATCTAATATTACGAAAGTGTAAATTAATATTAGACTTGAAGTATAAGATATTTTATTTTATCATTTTGTATTGTTGTTTCCTATCGAACAGTTGTATCCTCTCATACTGTTTAATTGAGTCTCTATCTACATAAATAGGGGTAAACACCGTTAGAATATGGTGCACCGATGTGTGTGAGTTTCAACGAGTGGTAATTTTGGACATGCCAACATGGTATAATATTCTGCGCCAAAGACGTGAAGCCACAAAAGATAGTCAAAGATGCAAGAGAATGAGAGTGTGTTATGGGATTCTATTCGAGGCACATGATCGTGAGGGAGAAACAATCTTTGTAATCTTCTTGTCTTGCTTAATAGAATTTTGCGCTCTTCTCCGTTAATCATGTTCTCTGTTTGGTTATTTATTTGGTAGTTATTGACTTTGTCGACGTGGGCCACCACAACTTTTATTATGCATGCTTCAGTTGTATCTCGTGTGGCATTTTTCTTAGACTTGAAGTTTTTGTAAGTCTTTTCAAGTGGTATCGGAACATGATTCATACGTGACAATCAAAAGTATGAGAGACATAAAAAGATGATGACGTCGACAACTACTGCTGGAGGCCATCCAGTAGAAAATTTTGATGGCAACATCGTCATGGAATCAGGAGCGCGTGAATCCTCTAGTTGTAAAATATCAAAGCGAGGTGGAGTCATACTACTTACTTGTAAGGGCAAGTGGCCACCGAGGCTACAGATTCTATCATTTGGTTAGATTTTTTTAAACCAAAAGAAGAGTGTCTGAAGAGAGATCTACCAACATGAGAGGTGTAGATGAAGCAGTAGCATGGGTTGCAGGAGTCATGAACCAGAATAGTGCTACATGCATTCAACTCTCATGGGCAGTCTGGTGCGAGATTGCAAACTCAGTTGTGAATTTCAACAAGCGCAGAGGCGAAGCTGTCAACTGTTGGAGAGAGGAAGTCGTGGTTGGACCGACCACGCGATGTCTTCAAGCGGGCACGGATTAGAGAAGGCACAACCTTATGACATAGGGGCTAAAGGTGCGAAAGATGAGGTTCTTTCAACCACGTTTGGAGGCGACACTGTTTCTCAAATTGTACAACATGATCTCTCACATGAAGGGTATGGGAAGCCAAGCTTGGATACACACTCCATGCAAGTGTGCATGGTAAAGTATTTCCGAAAATGGAAGCAACTTCTGAGGGCGGAAACATAGAAGAAGAATGAGAGAATCAAAGATAAGATACAAGGTGTAGATTGTTAGAATTTTATCTCTTATCCTGATTGGATAAGAAATAATATCCAACAATATTATAAAAGTGCAAATTGATATCGGACTTGGAGTCCAACATATTATTTTCTTATGTTTTTGTATTGTCGTTTCCTAATCCCTACCGAATAGATGTATCCCCTCGTACTGTCTAATTGAGAGCCTATCTATATAAACAAGGGTAGACACTGGTGGAATACGGTGCATTGCTGTGTGAGTTTCATCGTTTGGTAATTTTGTGTGTGCCAATGTGAGACAATATTGTGCGTCAAAGGCGGGAAGACACAAAATGATAGTCAAAGAGGGGCGAGAATGAGCATGATTCTATTGTGGGCAAGGGATTGTGAATGAGCGATAATCTTTGTAATCTTCTAGAGGTTGTTTAGTAGAATTCTGCAGTCTTCTTCGTCAATCATATTCTCTGTTTGGTTATTTATTTGTTGATTATTGACTTTGTCGACGTGGACTGTCGTAACTTTTATTGTGCATGTTTAGATTGTATCTTGTTGGTATTTTTCTTAGACTTGAAGCTTCCGCAAATATCTTTAGACTGGACATAACAATTGTACTTTTAATTTTTGGTCACAGCCATCCACTCAGTTTATTTTCATTTCACGGTAACAAATTAGTCAATTAAAACAAAAACACATTCACTGAACAATGAAGAAAAAATGTTATGTCTAAAAAATTAAATTCCCACCTATAACAAGTTGTATCTATTTTTCTTCTAATAGATTCAGAATTAACATTGGTATGATAATTGTAGCACATGTTTAACATTTCCTAAACTGTAGCTTTGACAATTATTTCCATAGCCACTTTTGATATGCCTGTGAATATATAAGGACATTATGATCGTATCAGGGAAAATGTAACGACCCCGCCTCCCGGTAACCCCCAATTAAGGGAGACTAAGAGGTTATAGCCGTTATCTCAATTTCTTGGATCAAAAGGTTCGACAAATAATCAGTAATAATTATTAAATTTTACCATGACTATACTGAAAGATGGAATAAAATAAAACTTTGCATACCTTTTTTGAAAACTTGAATTTCTAACTTCTATCCACATTTGGACTCTATTCTAACTAATCCTCCTTACACTTTATTTCTTAATTTCACAATATGCCACTTTACTGTTTGTCCTTTTCAGGGTTGCACCTAAAACGCCGACAAATAAAACGTCAGTCAGCATATAAGAATATGCCGATATGTGGGGACGAACAAAATTTCACAAATATGGCTAACCGTCTAAATATCACAATCAAATTAATTAACAAGCCAATTTACGCTTTAAATGTGACATTCTCCACCGCTTTTGCCCAAACCGTGGAATACCCTCTTTAGGGTTTCTCTTTTGCCATTGACTTAAGGCCACCTTCTCAATCCCGAGCTTGGTGCCTGGGGTCACCTCTCATGGTGCCCATTAGTCATGCAACAAAGACCACCTTCTCAATCCTGAGCTTGGTGTCTGGGGTACCACTCATGGTGCCCATGGGTCTTCCCTCTTGGGCTTGACCTTTTTGCATCATCCATCAGGGTGGCATGTAGGTGCGAGAATACACACTTATATTATAATTGTGATAACCATAGTGACTTTATTATTTGCAAGTATGAACATCCAAACTGATATGTTGCATTCAATGTGATTAATCATCTGAAAAACCTTCGAGAAACTAATGCGATTAACCATAATTAACCACATACCTGATCCAGAGCAACTTGATGTCCAAGCAATAATGATAAAGAATAATCAAACAAGCAATCAACAATATCCTGAAATTAATGCAATACATCCAAGTGTTATAGTTTATCCAAATCATTCTTAAGATAGACTTGGATTCCATCTTAGGCTTTCTAGGCTAACCTTAGGGTTTTATTAGGGTTTTAGCCTCCATAATACTTTTATCACATTTAATGCTCTCTTAGTTCACAAACCCTAATTTCCACATCATAAGCCTAATTAAAGTCTATTATTTCTCTTTTATACTAAAGCTACCATCTTTATCCTTTTAAGTTATTTCAAGATCATTAGACCCAATTATCATCTTTGGTTTCTTTCAAATTGACTACTCATATTTCATTATAATCTAATATATGGACTCCATTTATTACTATTCCACATTTGTCCATTACAAAACCCTAATTACCATATTAAGGGTATTTATCCACAATTAGGAACTTTTATACTCGAAATAGCTTAGACTCATCATATCTCAGCTTTATACCTGAATTTGAACAATTAAGGTCATTAAGAATCTTAATTAGTGACATTAGGGTTTCAAGGCCCGTTAAAGCTTATTTATGTATATGGAACCCTAAATTAATCAACTTTTCATGTAAAACGGATTGCAACTTTACTTTAATATTCAATAGGTTAATACTTCCCAAGTTAACCCCTTAAACCTCAAAGATTCATCCTTTACCCTCAATTAGGGTTTCTAACCACACTTTTAATCAAATTAATGTACTTTTGCAAATACGTACAAAATCAGGTTCTCAAACCAATTTTATTGTGTTCCTCGTATTTTTCTAAGCAACTTTCATGTATAAACTTTTCTCATCAGAGCTTCCTAGCAGATTCTATAAATTTTGCAAAGAAAAGTCATTTTCGTCATTTATTCGTTAATTCTAGAAAATCAGTGGCCGCCCGATCCATGGTCCCCCAGACCACACAAGATCCAACGTCCTAGGATCCGTGCGCCTAACTTTAGATTTTAAGTTACGAAAGACTGTTTTGCCCTTACCTGGAAAGAAAGAACGGAAGGGCAGTTCGATAATTTGCCCTGAGGTCTTCTTCTTCCTCGCGCGAGCAACTTGCAGCCTCCTCACGATCAACTCCGACATTGACCTCACGATTCTGTCCACCTGCAAGCACGCCAAAGGGCTGGGAAGCTTCGTCGCCTCCAACCGAACTCGCCCAGGCACTCAATTGCTCGCCATGACCCCGTTGTGATCGCCTCATAGTCGCCGAACTCCGGCGAGGTCCTCTGGGATAACGAAGGAAAAGGTCGGGGTGAAAGACGAAATTGAGGGCACATAATTGTTCCTCTCGGTCCGTCACAGAGTTTAGGTTGGCAACAGAAGATGCGGGTACCCTCTCTCGTCCCCCCCTATATATAGGGTCGAGGACATGGTTCAGGTGAATTGGGAACTCTCCTAATCATCGAACAAACCCCTACAAAGTAGGGATGGTCCTCTCCGGACTTCTCTCCCGAGTTCAACAATGCTATTCTCGCGATCTAACCCCCTTTCCTTTTCCCGCAATGATCCTACTTTGGATCATCGCAAGTATGCCTGGAGAAGACTCCTCGCGCCAAAGGGATTCATCCCCGATCGTTGGATCACGATCTAACGGTCCACACAAACCCAAAATCAGGAAATTGGAAGGATTATCCAATTAAATCGTGACATTTATTATAATCACAACACTTTAGGAAAAATTGTAAAAGCCATAACTCCCAAACCGGGTGTCCAATTAATCCCAAAATTTGAGGGAAACTTAATAATGACTTAATCTACCTCTCTGCCAAATTTGGGATCATCATCTAAAAGAAAAAGTGCCTTTTCTTTAGGTGCAAGATATTACTCAATTAGGCTTATTTCTCACATCTTTTCTCTTTCTTCACTTATTATCTTGCAACTTGGACTCCTTGGAACTCAAGAAATCCTAAGATTTTGAAATCCATTTTAAGGATACTTATCATCCTTCTAGATGCATCTACATTCTTCATTTTTTATTATCTTACTTATTTCTTTATTAAGATATTTCTTTATAAGGATTTCTCTTTATCTTTCATTTCCTTTTTCCTCTTTTCATATTTCTTTTATTAGAAATCACATAGAAATGAAATTTATTTACTTGTGGCCATTAATTCCACTTTCTAAATATTTCTATGTATTTCTCATAATTACTTTGCTTAATATCCATTATCTTGTATCTTTTCCTTTTATTTGGACTTTTCTTCTCTTTTATATCCATTATTGAATTAATCTAATAATATAAATTACGAAATTCCTATCAAAAGGGAGATTTGCAAAGAAATCCATCTTTTGAAGCAAAGCATACAACCTTTTCAATTAAGTCCATATTCACAAAATCTTTACAATTCAATTATGCAAACATATGCAAAGTTGAGGTTGTAACATCCTTCCCCTCTTATAGGAATTTTTCCCTCAATTCCCTCAAACATACAAACAAACAGGATAAGACTTCCTCATGTCCATCATGGCTCCCATGTGGTTTTACCCTCTCCATGGTGCCTCCCAAGAACCTTCATCATCTCATATTATTGCATCTGAGTTATTTCTCACCTTGGTACATTGTACCCTCATATGTGACTCATGATATTTCAGCTTCTCTCAAAGCTAACTGGGTTCATGGCTCCGCACATGGCTGGGGTACCTCACATAGTGCTCTAGATCGGACTCATGGAACACATCACATTATCCTAAGGGGTAAGACTAAACATAACCATATCCACCAATCCATCTCAAAAGGACCCATATATCAGGGACTCAACTTTCTCAGCTATAGCTTAGAGGGGTCGGATTTTCACATCGCATATTCTCCCACAGTGAACTGCATGTCAGTCTGCTTTGCATCAGCTCACGACTCATGTCGCCCTAGGGCTTCCTCAACCATCACATGATCAAAGCGACTTCATCTGCACACACTGTGGTCCTTTTCAGACCTTCACGAGGTCCCTTCACCAACATTATCTTAATGAAGTGGTGACCGATGCGACCTCCTTTACATAGCTTCTTTACATCTAGATACTGGCTATGGTGGTTATCATCACATCTCTTATAGGGCAAGAACTGCCCCCTATGGATCACCCTGAATGAGCACACATGCTCTCATCAAACCCTCTTGTCTGGATCATACTAACCATTAGTTAGGGGTGATAAGCTGTACTCACATCTAGTTCTTCATGTATCTACTTCCACCTTATGGAAGTGAATCTTTAGGTCATATTCAAGAACTTTTGAACTTGCATCCTGGTGCAGTTGAACCATCTCTCTTACTTGTAGTTCAGTCGGATCTGTCTCCCGACAGTATTCTCTCTTTCTCTTAGAGCATGTCATCTAGGTAAGGCGATCTACCATAAACCATATTGCATCTTGACCCTTGGTCCATGGGAGACTTACCACGACATCCATAGTGATGAACTCCCATTTCCTCTCAGGGACTTTTTATCGTCTATATCAACTCACTGGTTACTGGTGTTCTTTCTTCACCTCCTAGCATGCATGGTGACAAGACACATGCAACTTCATCTTAGGTATCCAAAGCACTACTGTCACTTACTATCTTAGTAGTACCACGTTGTATGATGAACTTAAAATCATGATTTTCTTGTATGTCATGATTCCTTAAGGTTGATTCCTCAAAAACCCTAAAACACTCTAGTTGTGAGTTTCATCACCTTCTTCTCCAAGAAGCGCATCTGAGGTTATACAACCATCCTTCTATCGCATCAAGGCCTAGGCTGGCTAACCAAACAACCACTAACTTGATCAATAGATCTCATTACGTCTGAGTGTTAGCCAAACATATCTCCTTTTTCCAAACTTAGGGTTAACCTAACAACCTCTTATAGCCTCCATCTAAACTAGGTAGCTGCATCTCAACCAGATTATCCATTACCACCTCGCATCCTTATGTGTAAGGTAATGTTGAAGACATACACCTCCATGTACTCCACTTATTATCTCATCTCAAACTCTAAACTCTGAGCTCATCCTCTTAGTTATCGAACTCTACCTTGTATAGTTCATAATTTCCACATAACTCATGATAAAAAAATCCTCATAAGATGACTACCTTAGTTCTCTTGGTGTTTGTAAACTAGCATCACATCGTGCACTCCACAAGGGTACGTGATCATCTCTATCCTCATACCTTATAGCAACATTTCCACTCACATCATCTTTACTCTTGGTGTATGGCATGCGTACTGTCCTATCTCTCACTCCCATAACAAGAGGAAATAAGCATTTGGCTGCAGTCCAAATATAGAGTTCTTCCCATTCCAAGAGTAGAGATGGTACATATCACATTTCCAGTACACCTGCAAATCTAAACTGAAATGTGCATCACATGCCTCAACATCATGAACATCTCAAAATCTAGGTTACTTCCATGAAAAACTAGTTTCGAACCCACTTGGGTCCACACACAATCCTTGGTCATCTCCTCTAGGTCTGTAGGGTGCCGACACTTTTGGGGTCATCCCTCTTCCCTTATGCATCCAGAGAGTGCCCTTCTCATCTGCCCTTTGGGTCCCATGAGTTCATGAAGGCGATCAATCTCCTAACCCATGGCCCTCAGACAATGATAGATGTTACCTCCCGACCCTATGGTCATGTGCAACTAGGGAATTGGGCAACTCCTACTTCCATCGGTCTTATCCCTACCTGACCCTAGGATAGACTTAGGATTCTAATATAGTACATGTCCAACTTAGAACCTTACCCAAGTCTCCATCATCTCTCTCTACATTCATGGGCTGACTTTCATCCTTTCATAGGGGTCATGGCGACCTGCCTACCTTGGTCAGACCCCATACCGGTTACCTCCATGATAACACATCACATGCACTTAGAGATGGTTATCTATGGGTCTACAAGTTCATTCTCATACTATGTACTTTTCACTTAGCTTCTCAAGAT
The DNA here is from genome assembly GCA_963693085.1 of Alisma plantago-aquatica. Classification (NCBI taxonomy): domain Eukaryota; kingdom Viridiplantae; phylum Streptophyta; class Magnoliopsida; order Alismatales; family Alismataceae; genus Alisma; species Alisma plantago-aquatica. Next base: position 1,325,636,217 of record OY856409.1, read on the forward strand.
CCTATGAGACCTCTTAGAGTTTCCTCAAACCCAACAAAAGCTAATTCATACCCTACAAAAGGGTCCTCTTTCAGGATGGAAGGAAACTATCTCTTGATAGCAACAAAGGTCACAAACGTCCTTATGTCTAGGGTTTACCTTCACATGAGCATGCTTAACCCTAGCAAGCTACTAAGGCTCGTAGCTAACCAAAGACCACTTACTAAACCATGCTAGGTCTCCCTGATAAGTCATACTTGTCCTCATTCCTCGACATTGGACCAACATCATATGTCACCAACCTATGAGAGGTTCATCAAACATACACCTTAATCCAAGGGGTTTCCCATTCCTCTAAACATGAGGAGTGCCATGCTCAATCTATGGAACCTCAAGTCTCGTCATGAGCATCAGGTGCACCGAGAACTGTTACTTCCCCTCTTAGGTCTAGGGACCCTAGGTTCACCCCTTTATGCGACAGATGTCCAACTGCATGCTCAACCTTTTATCCACGTACCAAACATGTACGAGGTATAACATGCATGTCCTGTCACCATTCTACTTGAATAGCACCTCAGAGTGGAGTCCTCCTCAAGGACAACCGACTAGGTATAAGGCCTCACAACTCATTACTATACCTTCCCAGGGTCTAAGGAACTCTTCTTCCTAACCCTAAAAGGGTAAACACCTATACCATAGGCACATAGGTACCAGCAGCCTTATCCTCTCTCTAGGGTTTGGTTCCTCTAAAGGAAACCAAGATACCATCAGCCTCCAGGGATCGTGCATGAGGCAACCACAACCATCCTTTTAGGTCACATCATCCTCAACTTCTCAGGGTTTCTCCTAGCACGGAGTCTAAACTTCCAACCTTCTAGCTCGGGCCCTGCTCTCTCTCTCTCTAGAGCTAACCCTACAAACAACCTTACTACTAGAGGTTCTCTCTCTAAGGTGGATCGAGCTCACGTGCATACACCTGCATGGGAGAAACCTATGTTCGCCCAAGATTATCTAAAACTCTTCATGCTTATCTCATAAGATATCCAACATACTCTCCTGGCTAGGGTTTTAGCCTACTGTCAGCCCTACTAACATACTCTGGGTGCATGTTATGCCCTACTCGTATAAGCCCATAGGGTTTCAATAGGTTCTTCTCTAACCTCATCAATAAAGGAGTCATCCTTCATCCTAATGTGCACGACCCTTCACAGGGTTTGATCGCCAAGGTACTAGGTCATCCAACCTCACATGGCTCATATCATCATGGGTATTCAAACTAAAAGTATGTCCACCCACACACATGGTCTACCATGACATCTAACTCATCATGTCATCCCTCTCTAACTACCACTTAGGGTTATGGTTAGCATCATCCTCAGAGGATGTACCAGGTCTCTACCTTTAATGGAGATCTCTGCCTCCAAAACCAACTCTCTACTCATCCTCCTGACCAGAGGGTCTAACCTCAGGTCTCTCATGACAACACATGTCATACGACCTAAGCATGCAACTATTCTTTAGTTTACGCTTAAACTATTAAGCTTATGTCCATGACATCTTATTTACATGCTTTTTATAAATTTTGGTGGAGGATTCCTTATCCTTATCATGCATACCCTATCCTTAAGAGGGTGAGGAAGAGAGAAAAAACCATAAACCTTATGATCTTAATAGAATTAGGATTGAGAAGGGATGAAAATAGATGAGAGAGTCCTAAAGGTATCTTATTTCGAGTCAAAACCTCATACATTGGCCAGGAAGTCACACTGCATCCGGGAGTCCTCGTATTCCGACTAGTGGTGCAAAGGAAAATCTTGCCAGCCCCCAGACCGTGATCCTTTTCTAGACACCTCAGTCTTTGGAAAATCCTCTAATAACTCCCTTGGGTTCTACATAGTTTGTAAAATTTAATAATTACTAAAGATTAGATGAGGAACCAGTCTCTAATGCCAAATGTAACGACCCCGCCTCCCGGTAACCCCCAATTAAGGGAGACCAAGAGGTCAGAGCCATTATCCCAATTTCCCGGATCAAAGGTTCGACAAATAATCAGTAATAATTATTAAATTTTACCATGACTATACTGAAAGCTGGAATAAAATAAAACTTGGCATACCTTTTTTAAAAACTTGGATTTCTAACTTCTATCCACATTTGGACTCTATTCTAACTAAGTAACCTTGCACTTTATTTCTTAATTTCACAATATGCCACGTTACTGTTTTTCCTTTTCAGGGTTGTACCTAAAATTCTGACAAACAAAATGTCAGTCAGCATATAAGAATATGCCGGTATGTGGGGACGACCAAAATTTCACAAATATGGCTAACAATCTAAATATCATAATCAAATTAATTAACAAGCCAATTTACACTTTCAATGTGACATTCTCCACCGCTTTTGCCCTAACCCTAGAATACCCTCTTTAGGGTTTCTCTTTTGCCATTGACTTAAGGCCACCTTCTCAATCCCGAGCTTGGTGCCTGGGGTCACCTCTCATGGTGCCCATTAGTCATGTAACAAAGACCACCTTCTCAATCCTGAGCTTGGTGTCTGGGGTCACCACTCATGGTTCCCATGGGTCTTCCCTCCTGGTCTTGACCTTTTTGCATCATCCATCAGGGTGGCATGTAGGTGTGAGAATACACACTTATATTATAATTGTGATAACCATAGTGACTTTATGATTTGCAAGTATGAACATCCAAACTGATAGGTTGCATTCAATGCAATTAATCATCCAAAAAACCTTCGGGAAATAATGCGACTAATCATAATTAACCACATACCTGATCCAGAGCAACTTGATTTCCAAGCAATAATGATAAAGAACAATCAAACAAGCAATCAACAATATCTTGAAATTAATGCAATACATCCAAGTGCTATTGTTTATCCAAAACATTCTCAAGATAGACTTGGATTCCATCTTAGGCTTTCTAGGACAACCTTAGGGTTTTATTAGGGTTTTAGCCTCCATAATACTTTTATCACATTTAATGCTCTCTTAGTTCAAAAACCCTAATTTCCACATCATAAGCCCAATTAAGTCTATTATTTCTCTTTTATGCTAAAGCTACCATCTTTATCCTTTTAAGTTATTTCAAGATCATTAGACCCCATTATCATCTTCGACTTCTTTCAAATTGACAACTCATATTTCATTATAATCTAATATATGGACTCCATTTATTACTATTCCACATTTATCCATTAGAAAACCCTAATTACCATATTAAGGGCATTTATCCACAATTAGGAACTTTTATACTCAAAATAGCTTAGACTCATCATATCTCAGCTTTATACCTGAATTTGAACAATTAAGGCCATTAAGAATCTTAATTACTGACATTAGGGTTTCAAGGCCCACTAAAGCTTATTTATGTACATGGAACCCTAAATTAATCAAATTTTCATGTAAAACGGATTGAAACATTACTTTAATATTCAATAGGTTAATACTTCCCAAGTTAACCCCTTAAACCTCAAAGATTCATCCTTTACCCTCAATTAGGGTTTCTAACCACACTTTTAATCAAATTAATGTACTTTTGCAAATAGGTACAAAATCAAGTTCTTAAACCAATTCTAATGTGTTCCTCATATTGGTCTAAGCAACTTTCATGTATAAACTTTTCTCATCAGAGCTTCTTAGCAGATTTTATGAATTTTGCAAAGAGAAGTCATTTTCCTCATTTATTCGTTAATTCTAGAAAATTAGTGGCCGCCCGATCCATGGTCCCCCGGACCACACAGGATCCAACGACCTAGGATCCGTGCGCCTAACTTTAGATTTTAAGCTATGAAAGACTGTTTTGCCTTTACCTGGAAAGAAAGAACGGAAGGGCAGTTCGGTAATTTGCCCTGAGGTCTTCTTCTTCCTCGCGCGAGCAACCTGCAACCTCCTCATGGTCAACTCTGCCGTTGACCTCACAATTTCGTCCACCTGCGAGCGTGCCAAAGGGCTGGGAAGCTTCTTCGCCTGCAACTGAACTTGCTCAGGCACTCAATTGCTCGCCATGACCCCACTGTGATCTCCTCCTAGTCGCCGGACTCCGACGGGGTCCTTTGGGATGACAATGGTGAAGGTCGGGGTGAAAGACGGAATTGAGGGCACAACATTGTTCCTCTCAGTCCACCGCAGAGTTTAGGGTGGCAAAAGAAGATGCGAGAAACCTCTCTCATCCTCCCCTATATATAGGGTCGAGGACAGGGTTTGGGTGAATTGGGAACTCTCCCAATCATCAACCAAACCCCTACAAAGTAGGGATGGTCCTCTCCGGACTTCTCTCCTGAGATCAACGGTGCTATTCTCGTGATCTAACTCCCTTTCCTTTTCCGCAATGATCCTACTTTGGATCATCGCAAGTATGCCTGGAGCAGACTCCTTGTGGCAAAGGGATTCATCCCCAATCGTTGGATCACAATCTAACGATCCACACAAACCCAAAATCAGGAAATTGGAAGGATTATCCAATTAAATCTTGACATTTATTATAATCACAACACTTTAGGGAAAATGGTAAAACCCATAACTCCCAAACCGAGTGTCCAATTAATCCCAAATTTTTAGGGAAACTTAATAATGACTTAATCTACCTCTATGACAAATTTGGGATCATTATCTAAAAGAAAACGTGCTTTTTATTTAGGTGCAAGATATTACTCAATTAGGCTTATTTCTCACATCTTTTCTCTTTCTTCACTTATTATCTTGCTACTTGGACTCCTTGGAACCCAAGAAATCCTAAGATTTTGAAATTCTTTTTAAGGATACTTATCATCTTTCTAGATGCATCTACATTCTTCATTTTTCATTATCTTACTTATTTCTTTATTAAGATATTTCTTTTCAAGGATTTCTCTTTATCTTTCATTTCCTTTTTCCTCTTTTCATATTTCTTTTATTAGAAATCACATAGAAACGGAATTTATTTACTTGTGACCATTAATTCCACTTTCTAGAGATTTTTATGTATTTCTCATAATTACTTTGCTTAATATCCACTATCTTGTATCTTTTCCTTTTATTTGGACTTTTCTTCTTTTCTTCTCTTTTATATCCATTATTGGATTAATCTAATAATAGAAATTATGAAATTCCTATCAAAAGGGAGATTTGCAAAGAAATCTATCTTTTGAAGCAAAGAATACAACCTTTTCAATTAAGTCCATATTCATAAAATCTTTACAATTCAATTATGAAAACATATGCAAAATTGAGGTTGTAATAGAAAATAAAATAAAAAATTCACTTGTTGTTTAGTTGATTTCATCCTTGTATCGGCACCCACTGGTGTAGTTAACTCATGTCTCCTATTATACCTCAACTGCCATAGTATCGAACACAACGCATGAGGGAGTGAGTGTGTGACCTTCAACCGTCTCAAGAAATTAGTAGTTCAAGTAAATGTTTGACAACGGAAAAGAGGGTGTTCATAGGAACTAAATTATGTAGTAGCGGTTTTAAAATATTTTTCTTCGAGACCATCTTTTGTAATGGTGTGAAGATTCCTATAGAAGCACCAAGATTTCCTATCATAGTTGGGATACATCAATGATCGTCATTGGGCCCAATATAACAATTATTGTTATATATTGTTGAAAAATCATGTTCATGACAATATTCATTGGTGGATGTTATTTGATGACGATGTTGTGCAAAACTATAGAATGACTAATTGATAAAATTGTTTTTGTGAAATCTAATTAATTTAGGACTGGTAGAAGTAAAACATAGTACACATTGCAATTTCAATAAGTCTAGAACTGTGAATGGTGGGGCCAAGTTGGATAGAGTATGTTGCACCAAACCTAATATCAATGCATAAGTACACTTTGAGATCGAGTAATTTATGATGAGAAAATCCAAGGCCAAAAGCTTTGAATCGGCATAATTAACATCAGTCATAAACACGTGCAAGAATACACTCAGATAAAATTTTCAACACTCTTCTCATGTATAAGATCAAAGAAAGGCCCATCATTTTCATATCATGACATGTAATTGTACATTATCATCACATACGACCTATGTTTAAACCTATTTTCAAAAGATATCCCTGATTATATCTACAATGTAGACACATGATGTATAAGGCATACAACAATATTTAAGTTGTTGATACATCCTCTTACACGAGATTCGAGTTCATATAGATGACAAAAGGCTAGATCCCCACCTTTATCTCACTGTTGCACGGTTGAAGGAGACTTCTACTTGAAAGCCCCTAGGTTTTGTGTTGGGAGTCTAAAAAGGGTGTAAAACCATGAGAGTGAGACTAAAGTCCCAACAAGAGACAAATCATCTATAGAGTAATCGATGTATGCAATATAATCTATCTATAGAGATAATTAAATAGTTCTATAACATGGATTATAATATGAGGAATAATAGAAAAATAAGGACAATGTAAAATAATAGAAGTAAATAACTACATTGCTGATCAAAATTATTATTAATTAGCCTTGTGTAGTTTAGAATGTACCATCCCAAACAATTGTCTAGTGACTATGAAGTCTCCTAGAAGGCAGTAAGGGATTTTAAGATTACCCGATCTCACTAAAATCATGCCACGCCTCAGTCCATGTAGGTATAAAAGTAAGACCTCATATGCCTAGAACATTCATAAAATACCAGTTTTGTCCTGGATACGCAGGTCAGGACAACTATCGTATCAAATTATCAAGATTGTCATATATCCACATATCTCATTGACAAGATTGTTATATAACAAAAGGAGTTACATCCTCAAACACACTCATATAAATGTATTTAGATCGTTGAGGGGACCATACCTCATATGAATTCTTGCTAAACCTATTACATACAAAAATATACAACTTCTGAGCACATTTTCACAATGCTTAGATTGATACAAGAATACCTATTTTGCTTCCACTATCTATGAACACTGGGTATGATCAAAGGGCAACTACATGCCATGATTTCATTGTTTCATTAATCCAAATATACATAATATGAAAAAAGAAGATAATATTCCAAATGTCCTACTACGATGTGAGAAATACAACATTAGATATGATAAAACCCTAAATCTATCCTGCGTCATAGCTAGAACTTTCTTTATTTCTTCTATACAAAGTCCATATGTAAATTAGGAACCAACATACATTATTTGTTAGTGTAACACCATCTTATACTAGTGGAAAACACATTAGAAGAGTTTAATTTAAAAAATTCTATCATTTGAGCTCAATGTGCTAAAAGTAGTAAAGTGTCGAAGTTGATAATTTAGGGCCAGATACATGCAATAAACATCCTTTTTACTAATATGGCAATAAATAGATCATTTTTTAATTTTATAGTAGAGAGGTACAATAAATACATAGATAATTCAAATGTTCCCAGTGATTTAGCTCAAACTACCATAACGAATTTATCTTTAGCTCATTTTTCATGTATTTGGTGATTATTTGTAGGATTCCATCACAAGGATTACCAAATACAGTCTAACTCACTCATCATAAGAAGAACACATCTTTATTAAGTACATGCACAAAACCCTTACTCTGAGACCCACCAAATAGATATGAAACTTAGCAAGACTAGCTGAACTAGGCCAAAGAAAGATAAAATGAAAGATTCAATTAGAGAAAACAAATTTCTACCAAGGAGCGTGGAGAACTTCATCCATGTGGTATAGAGGATAGAAAATAGTAGAATAGATGAGAAAAAGAGAAGAAACTTACATAGATACACTTGAATATGCTTTGATGGTGATTCCATGATTTGGTCTTCTAGAATCTTGAAGAATCACCAGAATGCAAGCTCTCTTTATCCAGAACCGTCTTCTTCTAGCTCCAACACCTTCACAACAACTACAAAATGTTGTAATAAATCTCTAGGGTTGGGAGTTTATATATATTGTTAGGTCTATAACAAAATTATATTTTAGGCATTAAACAACTCATTTCAACCAAAAATAGCCCTATTTTGACCTTCAACTGCCACTTCGACCCCCAAAACTGCATGAATCAACCATGTCCAGTACACTTCAACCTCCTCTCAACCCTTTTTGACCCAAAAATGGGTTGTATTAATATTTTTCCAACAAGCATTGAACCACCATGGGTTACACTGACTGAGCCATTATGTGTTGACTCAGCTCGACCTCGCTTTGACCTGGCCCTAACGCACATTGACTGAACACAGTAGCAAAGCCCTCCAACCCGGTCCTCTTTGACCACCTATTGTAGTTGAAGTAGGCTGATCTAAGCATACCCTGATCCCATCAACTGTCTCCCATTGCATTGATTGATCCCATTGATTGATGCAACCCATATGTAAGACCTTTTTTTGTGTCCACACCCATCGATATTGATTAATATTCAGCTATACTTTATTTTCCACCATCATTGGTGTTACCCACTACTTCAACTCTTGTTTCCTCTCTTGAACCCTTTCCACCACACATCTATTTATTCAAAACCTCAGCCATCACCACCTTAGTTTTCTCTAAACCATTTTCCACCATCGCTTGTAGCTTGTCCTAAATTCTACTTCACCACCTACCCCATCTCTTATTGTTTCTACAATCACTACCACTAATAACCTTGTTGTTGTTGATGTTTCTACCATTGTTTCTATTATCATTGACATCGCCATACTACCTTTTCCTTTATTGCTTCACGTGTTAAAAGAGTGTGGTACTACAATATGAGTTTTTTATATTAACAACTTATCAATTATATACTACATTTTTTGATGTTTTTAGAATAAAATTGTATTAACTACATATTCCAATAATACAATTATTGTTGTTGTTAGCATTTAGTAGCTATAAATTTCAAATCACTAGTTCATGGCTTAAATTACAACCAAATCCATATGTACTTGACTTAATTTACCAATTTTTTCCATTTGGAACATAGTTTTATCTACATTAATTTAAAGTAACCTAAGTTATTGAATCAATTAGTGCTAAATTATGTGTATGTTAACAAAAATACAAATGTATTAATATCATGAGTATTAAACATATTTTGACCCACAAACCCATCCAAGATTCGATATGAGTAAATCTTGGGTAAATCCTCGCTTTGTGACTATTCTTGAATACTAATCAATCTCACTTAGGATGAAAGTTCATGATGTATGTTAGTATTTAGAAGTTCTATTAATTCATTCTCTTTTGTTCTCTTAGTATATATGTAGGCAAGTATTTTCCCATCTACGTGAGTGTACTCGGAGAACTTAGGAGAAATGTTGCGATTTTCTAAACTCTTAAAACACATCGTACACTCACAAGTGGGATTTCACATTTAATAATACAATAGGTTGTACACATTTATCATTATGCAAGATTAATTTGACCAAGAAAACATGTCCAATATTACTCACTAGAACTAAACCTTGAATTCAATTTTGGGACTATTCTTCAACATCGATAAAAAACACTTAGGATGTGAATGTATGGTGTATTGATTTTTAAGAAAAAAATAGCGGTCTGTTTCCATTTTGTTCTCTAGGCACATATGTAGGTGTGTATCTTCTATCTCCATTGAAAATGTTTTCATGTTTTCTTAAAAAAAACACTTATTGTATACTCATTGGTGAGATTTAGTTTTCAAGAATGGTGTGGATGGTAATATAGTTTTTACTACTTTGATAATAATCATACCTTTATATTTCTAATTTGTAACTAGATTTGAGCCAAGTTTGTTAGGTCTTATTAGAAAATTATGAAAGTTGGATTCTCATATGAAATTGTTGCTCACCATAGTTTACAATGGATCTTGGCAAGTTTATGAGTTTTTCCTTGGGAGGCAAGAGATAACCTGAAGATAGGGCGTACTGTCTTTCCAAAACTTGTGTTTTTTTGGTGAGCCTAGCTCATTGTATTGCTTTTTTTGATTTTTCAAAAATACAAGAGTATGATAGTATGAAACTCAATATGAAACAACCTCCATATGAATGTTGTCAAAGAAAGGTATAACACTATACACAATTAGAGCTGAGTCTGAAGAAAACCAATAGGAAAATCACACAACCAAAAGAATCATCTTTTGAAAAAAGCTTTAACATCACTAAGGATGAACAGCCATAACCTTTGTTCATCTTTCTCAAGACTTATATGAAAACTTTCATTTCTTTCTTTCTTTCTACAACCAGTATAGGACTGAAATACTAGCTAGTATGCTCTCTTTGTCATAAAGACTGCATAAATCTTCAGTTGAGCTCGGAACAGAACAACCATAATAGGAAAAGAAATAACTCCACACTGCTTTAGAGTAACTACAATCAAAGAACATGTGGACAATGTCCTCTTCCTCCCTTTTGCACAGAGAACATCTCGATGCCAGACTGATTCCCATGTGTTTCACACAACAGGAGGTCAAAACTTTGCCATGCCCAACCTTCCAGCCAAGCAGAAGAAATCTTTTAGGGCCTTTAGATTCCCAAAGCCATGGGAAGAAAGGAGAAATATCAAATTTTGTTCTTATTATATCAATAACATCTCTGAAATTGAAATCTAGCTTGCCTTCAAAGAGAAATTCATCAGCTCCTCCATTTAGAACGGGCAGATCCTTCAAAATGTTATTCATATTAGAATGCAACCTCGTTTTTTCATAAAACCAAGACTTGTTCCTAATTAAATAACTAACTTTAGCATCACTGGCAATCCCAAGTTGGATAAAGCATTGCAGACCAAGAGTATCAACCAAAAAGTTGGCACCAGGGAGCCAAGGGTCATTCCAAACAGAAAGGGAAGACCCATCACCCACTTTAACTTCAATATGATTCATAATATCATCCCTTGACAACAATAATTTATTAAAAAACCACGAGAAGGAATCATCGATGTGTAAAGACCAAAAGGAAGACTTAGCTAAATATTTTTCATGGACTCACTTTATCCAGATGCTATCTTTTTTCTTTTCTAGATTCCATACATTAAGCGTAATAGATTCTTTGATGACCTCTCTAATATTTCTTATGCCTCGACCACCTTCGTTCCTATTCTTGATGATATTACTCCATTTAACAAGATGGAAAACCCTCCTGGTCTCAGAGTTACCCCATATAAAGTCTTTACAGAGCTTATCAATGTCATCACAAACAACAGAAGGAAGAGGGAAAGTAGAAGTTCAGTAGAGATAAATGGTCGATAAAGTGGATTGCACAAGTTTGATTCTACCTTCTATAGACAACTGGCTTGCTTTCCATCCCTCTAATATCCTTTTAATTTTATCCAGAAGAGGAAAACAGTGAGTCTTTGAGAGTTTACCTGTAAACAGAGGGACACCTAGGTACCTCATAGGTAAGCTTCCTTCAGAAATCCCAATAATTTCCCCAATCAAACTCTTATCAACTACAGAACTAAAGATGACTGCACTTTTCTCAAGATTAATCATAAGGCAAGTAGTTTTGTACAGTTTGTCAATGACCCTTTTGATGGCATAGGCACTTTGAACATTAGCTTCAGAAAAAACTAATAAGTCATCTGCAAAGATTAAATGGGAGACAATGCAAGAGGAAGAGGCTTTCAGAGGCATAAGATTGCCCAAATTGACTTCACTATCCAGAAGAAGAGTGACCACATGCATAACGATAATAAAGATGTATGGAGCTAAAGGATCACCCTGACGAACTCCATTGCTGGGTTTAAAAGGTTCAACAACTACTCCATTGATCAAGATCTCATAGGTCATAGTATTGAAGATCTCTTTCAACCAAATAATCCAGCAATGTGGGAAATTCATCATATGGAGGATGCAAAAGATAGAGTCCCAGGAAACGGTGTCGTAGGCTTTAGAAATATCAAACTTTAAACACATTTTAGGAATTCCATCTCTCCTACTGAAGTCATGAATCAACTCATTAGAAAGGAGAACAACATCTTTGATGCTCCTTCCAGGTACAAAAGCACACTAATTCCAACTGATGAGGGAAGGTAAAGCAAACCTCAACCTATTAGTAAGAAGTTTTGAAATGATCTTAAAAAAGACGTTACACAGAGCAATAGGTCTTAGCTTCTTAAGTTCATTGGAGTCTTTAACTTTGGGAATGAGAGTAATGAAGGTACAATTAGCTTCTTTGAGAAGACAACCAGAATTAAAGAAACCATGGATAGCTTCCACCACATCTGTGCAAATGATACTCCATGTATTTTGTATAATTTACCATTCAGACCATATGGACCATGGCACTTGTCTGAATTTACATTGTTGATGACTTCAATGATCTCCTTGATAGAGAAACACCTATCCAATTGCATCTTATCAACTTCATTCAGACTTAGAAAATCGAGCTTGCTCAAGATTCTTAGATCAGTAACAAACCCACTGTTGAAAAGGCTACGATAATAATTCTGAATATGATCTTTAATAATAACATCATCAGTAGAAACATCCCCATCGATCATAAGAGCTTTTATATGATTAAGATTACGCTTCACCTTCACAGAAGAGTAAAATAATTTAGAATTGGTATCACCTTCTCTAACCCTAGTAATTCTTGACTTCTGTCCCCATAAAGATTCCTCATGTGACCTAGAAATAGAAGCTTCTTTTATTTTCCTAATATCATCAATTTAAAGTAAGACATTCGAGGGATCATGATCAAGTTTAACTTGAGCCTCAATAGTAAGAGATTCCAATCTTTTTGCTACCTCAAAGAAATTCCCAACAGATTCCTTATTCCACACAGACAGACCATGCCTTAGCTTTCTAATTTATAATAAAGCTTGAAGATAGGGAACCCAGAGACATCACTGCTCCAATTACTTTTGGACAGCATTCAAAAATTCAGTTTTCTCAGCCCACATGCATTAATAAATCTAAAGATAGTAACAACCTTAATCTTTCACCAATGTCCAATGTCAAAATCTTGTGATCACTTATAATATTGGAATGTAAAATACCTTTAAACTCAGAAAAAATCATTCATAAATCTGTCATTATAAAGGATTCTATCGATATAAGAAGTAACAAATCCATCTACACTTTGATGATTGTCCCAGGAGAACAAGGGACCCTTGAGACTTAGCTCAAATAACCCAAAAGACAACATACAATTGTTGAAGTCCTCCATGGATTTGGAAGAGGGGGGATCCTTCCCCATCCTTTCATCCACCTTTCTAACAATGTTAAAATCACCTAGAATCACCCAGGGACACTCCATGGTGGCATTTATACTTTCAATTTCATTCCAAAGACGAACTCTGTCAACATCAGGATTGTGCCCATACACAGAAGTAACATGGAAATTCTTGTTAGCACAAGAGAACTCCATTTGAATAGACTGATTAGTCTCTTGAATCTTTCTCACATAACATTCATTATCCTTCCATAGAACAACCACTCTACCTAATACATGGGAGTCGTGGTTAGAAATCCATGTATAACCAAGGAAATATTTCTTAATAAGTTTATCAATTTTCTTTGCTTGAACTTTAGTTTCATTCAACATAACCAAATGAGGCTTCATGTCACTTATTTTATTGCGGACTGCAGAAGGCTTGAGGTTAAGACCTCTGACATTCCACAAAAGTAGTTTGATGTAGCTATCCATCTAAACCTTTTGAAACCAGTACTTCACTGGTGTGTAGCTCAGTCCTCTCCTCACCACCAATGATTAACTTATCAAACTTGTTGGACAACGAAGTTTGAGCAGTCTGGTTTATATCTTTACTATTGATCAGACCTTTCCTTCCTTTTCCTCTGCCTTATTTCTTCTTGTTTCCCTTCTGCATTTCAAATCCATCCTCCTCAGTCACCAGGCCCTCGTTAACTGGAGGAGTTGACATATCAACTATGGACTCCTGGCCAATGCCATCCAATTCTGAAAGATCAGAATTTGAAGAACCATTGTCTTCGAAAGAGTCAGCAAGAATGTGAAACTCATCTTCTACATCAGTATTGACAACATCTTTTGTAGCAGGAGGAACTTAATTAATGATTTCTTCTTGAGACACCAATGGGACATCCTACTTAATAGGAACAAGCCTTTCATCAGTAACCTTAGCAGCAAACGAAATGTCTTTTTTCTAAACCCAAAATTTCTTTGTCACAGGAGGCTTCACCTCGCAATCATTGTGACCATACAACTTGCACACAAAACAGACCTTAGGCTTCCATTCATATTCAAATGAAATCATATGGATGACTCCCTTATCACTTGCTACTTCCAGTTCTGCCAGAAACTCAGAGTTGGCGGGCATAAGAACCTGTAGTCTCGCAAACTCCAGATTCCTAAGTTCAAAGGTAGACTTATCAGCCCGAAGAGGGTTGCCTAGGAATGAACCAATCCTAGAAAACATCTTCATATCCCACAATTCGAGTGGCAAGTTGTGGATACAAATTCAGACAGGCAAATCTGACATTCGAAACCTTCTAAGCACTGCACCTGGCTTCCATTTCATCAGCATTAGCGGCTTGTTCCTCACGAAGTATAGACCACCATTGAGAACATTATGTAGATCTGACTCATCTAAGAATTTGATTAAGAATAATCCTTGACTGTGGTTCATTATCTCAATCTTGCCATTCAGAATCCATATTTGCGATAGGTATCTCTCCAATGTAGGAAAGTGCGGCTTGAAACCAATGATGTACCCTATAATGCACTTGTTCTGTCTCTCTGCATTTCTTTCTGCCTCCTCCCCAGGGTAGATGAGCTTATGACCTTGCATCTCAATCTCTAATTTCTCCAAAGAGGTGTCATAAGTTCTTGGTTTCATCATTTCTGCCCAGGACTTGATGGTGTTATAAGAATGAAGATCGATAGATTCAGTAGAAAGCTCAGTAATGGATATCACATCTGATGAGTTGGCTCCAGGAGAACCTTCCTCTTCAGTAGATCTATTAACGCTCCACCGGTCTCCACCTCCACCTTCGCCAGACGCCACTATCGGGGAGGTTGTTAACTTTTTCCAAAACTTGTGTTAACAGTTTATAAACCAACATTGTTGAGAATTTTTTAAATTCATGTCACGTGCACTGGGATCATAAAGATTATACATAATTCTATTGGCATGATAAATTATCCTAGTTTGAGACCAATAGATATTGATGGCAATCACTATTTGGAAGATGATGTGGGGATCAATGTTGGATAAAAAAGAAACTAAAAAGGTATGTTGATGAGTTGCTAAATTGGTGTGAGCACAATACCTATGATACAACTTACTTATTTACCACAATTATACATGATTATGAGAAACTGCTAAATCAAGATTGCACTAAATGATATTGAGCATTGTCTTGATATTTTATAGTCTTAAAGTTAGTAGTAGGTGTAGCGAAAAAGTTTCACATATTTGTTTGTATCTTGTAAAGACATGTTGTCTGAAGGGAATGTGATCCCAACTTTAAAGTATGGAAAATAAACTACATTGTGCCCAATGGAAATGGGGGATATAAAAATACATGTACTTCTAAATGGTTGTGATTTATTTATAAGAGAGTATATTAATATGAAATATTGTCCAAAATGTGGGGCATGAAGATACAAACTAAAATTTCAACAAGGATGAAGAATGGTTCTTTTACCAAGGAGATGTGGTATCTACCTTCTAAACTTAGATTTTACATCTTGACTTCTAATCCAATATATGCTCATAATTCAAGTTGACATGCACACATTAGTGAAAAATGCATGGGTCCTTATGATATTCATTAGATTCACCATCCTTATGAAATTTTTATTTATTGTACCCTCAATTTTGTGACACACGTCGAGGAATTTCAATCTTTGTTTATACACCGATGAGATGAATTGTTAAGCAACCAATGTAGTGGATCCCCAATTATGGGTGTTACATACTCCTTGGTTGTGTATGATGAAGAAGTGTGGCATATTTTCATCATTGATCTCTGGTCCCAATCACCCTAGAAATGACATTGAGAGTTTCCTTCAACCTTTGATTGATGGCGTAATCAAGCTATGAGAAGAAGGTTTTTTAGTTCTGATGTTTCACATAATGAGAAGTTCAATTCTCATGCTATCCAACTTATCAAACATTTTTATGGATGTAGAACAACAAATTTCCTATTTGAGGAAAACATGGATTCATGTCAAAAAAATTATGGTGGAAAAACTATATATTTTAGTTGTTAAACATTACTCTCATCATTGCACCTTTATCTAAGGATAAGTAAAGTGATTAATGGTTCAATTAAGAAATGAGTAGGCCCAAAGAAATTATCAAGGAATACTGTTATTAAAAAACAAAAGGCACAAAAATTGTATTTAGTAAGTGACCATATAGTTTTCTCACTAGTGATAGATCATAATATAAGAAGAAATCAAAATTCTTGAATCATCTTGTTGGAGTTTGTTGATGTTCAATATTGTATCAATGTCATGCATTTGATAAAGATATCTATAACAGTATTAGTGGATGTCATATCACAACAATACATTGAAAAGTAGAAAACATTGAATGGCTTTTGAAAAGTAGAAAACATTGAATGGCTTTCATATATACCAAAAGATATAATCTCATACAACATGTGTTCCATAATTGGATTTTCCTTCAACACAAAGTGTCATGATGACAAGAGCACAATGGAAAGTTGTAGGTTACTATACAAACATCATCATTGTATTTTCTTAGTACAAAGGACAAGAGTCAACAACAAGCTAATATGTCATGTTATCACGTCATTGAATATGCAAGTTAAAGTTGAATGGATAGAGTTTAGAGTTCAAGTACATAGTTGTAAATGGGTTTGGGAAAATAAGTTTTCTAGTGGACAAGTTGGGTTTCACACTATTGAGTTTTGAAAAGATTGGTGAGAAAGATGAGAGATTAAGCATGAACTCATATGAAAAAAAGTATTTTATATTAAAACATGACTAGTATAAAACATTTTTTTATTGGTTTGACTAGTGTAAATTTAAAAGATAACACTCATGGATACGATGTGTATAAAAAATAACATGGAAGGAATATGGGTCGTGAATCAACGTATATGATGATTTTTGGGTTTCTTTGACTTGTGCCTAAATATGTATAGTTATATTTGAAATCAATGCACTCCCAACTAATTTGATTTATTTGACAATGTCAACTTTGCATATGTTTAATTATTGCATTATGATGGACTCGTAAGATGAGCGCCTAGCGGGGGAGTACCAAGAGTAAGAATACACTAAGGACCACACTTATAGATGTGGTTGTAGTAAGAGTGAGCTCACTGTATCACATGGTAGAGGGCTCACACTCATGTACAAGATATAGAGGTACAAAGCTAAACAAGGAGGAAAAACATTGAGTTTTACAATGCCATTACACCTATTGGTGACAATGCTAGTGCCTTCAGACACTACTTAAGTGTCATTGTATGCAAAAAAGTACTAGTAGATATATATCATAGAGTGAAGTTGATGATTCCATTTAAAGGTGTATATGCAATGACGTATCAATAATTTCTATATTTTAAGTTAGGTTTGCCAATTAGTATCTATAGATAATGTAATTACTATTGAACTATAGTGTCCTATATAATAAATGAACAAATTCATCACAAAAGGTAATTCAAATATGTGGGAAGGTGTGGAGGGGTTTTATGACCTATCTCACTGGAGATTGGAAAAATGCATATGGAACAATGTAAGTTATCAATATGTAATTGTTAATCTTAATGTGTGGAGTAAGTTTGTTTCCACACATGACTCTAATTCATTCAAGGTACTACAAATATGCTACATTAATCTTCTAATATATTTTGATTGATTTGGCTTAGAAAATCTCTCTTAACAGTACAAATCAGAATACATGTGAAGCCCTGAACTAATGGTGTGCAAAACAATGTGCATTACCAATGGTTGAGGACCAGTGGTTATGAATTCCATCGCTAAAACAAGACAAACATAATCTCCTCCATTGGGGAGGAGTTTACCCCATCATTGCCCACGTTAACTCTACATGAAAAGTAGTTGATGCCCATCCCTTTAGCATATATTCCCGATGCTATGGCAAAAGAAGTGTCTCAAAAATGATAAATCTCATCCTCATGACAAAAATTAATGTTTTATTTATCTATAATTGTTACTTATAATTATTTATGATTAGATCAAATCCATGTAAAACATACGAGGTTAATTTCAACAGTCATTAAAAAGGGGACGAACTGGTAGTTTTTCTTGGAACTCAAGAATACCCTGCTCAAGTTAGAAGGGTTGGAGATGTTGTAGGATTGAAACCTTATTTCTAGTCCTCCTAGTGGAAACACATATTTAATGATAAGGGAGGCAACATTTCATGATGAAGTTGAATCATTGATATAAAAGATGATAGTTGAGGAATTACAAACCTATCCATTATGTCCCCTCTTCTACACACAAGGCTCACACTCAACCTCCTATTCAAGAAACCAAGAGTTGTGATATTGGTCCTAATGAACAAACAAATTAACTCTATGTAAGTTTGTTAACGTTATTTAGTTAGAAATCAATAATTAATGTGATTCATTGCTATTTCAAATGGATCAAGGGTACACATTACGATTTATATGTGTAGATATCATTAATGATATTATCATGTAAGGCATGTTCAACTACCAAATAGGCAGCATATTGCATAGTTAGACAGTTATCATGATACATGTCTTTGATGGAATAGGTGACACAACACTCTACATTCCCCAGAATCAACATAATACTCTAAGGGATTTTGATGACAATGTAAATGCAAGAAGGTCATATTGTTGGAAATTGCACTTTTCTTCTTCTAATTAACCTTATGTTTTTATATCAATTTGGTTAATGCAAGGAAAGTACAATATTTAAAAACAAAAATAAGGCTACAAAACATCCTCCAAGGCCTAAAACCAAATTTGATTTCATAAACATATTTGATGACATGTACAAAAATCATAAAGAACTATGTAAATTTTTAGTTGGGAAGCACAATGAGGAAATATGGACTTGATAATGCTGAAGGTGATCACTATGAAATACGAGCTTTATGTTTTCCTTAATCATATCTTTAATATATTCACATGTTACTAGTTAGACATATAAATATTATGCATATGGTGAATGGTTATCAATAACAAGTTAATGTTGATATTCTAGTGTGGCCTATTTAGTAACATGACAACTTTAAAATTACATAGTGGTATATACATTAAACAACTATATTTGTTGTTTAAATCCAATTATATGTTGTTTTTGCAAACTTTATACATACAACATGACATCCTTAACTCCTTTGTTGATAAGCATGACATAAACTAATTATGAATCTATGTAAAAGTATGTGTCTTCTTCTTTCTAATCTTTCACTATCACAAGGATGTGAATTTATACCCTTGATGAATGCATATTCATCCTAGTTTTAGTTGCATTTTCAGCTTAGTTTTTCATTAATTTTACTTTAGAAATAGATAACATTTTGGTCTTCTTGATTTTATATTATTTTTGTGATTTTAATCAAAATCCTTGGTTTTCATATTAGGTTTAAGATTAATATCATATGCACTGATATAGGATCCTGCTAAACAACTACTGGGGCACAAGAATGGACCAAATTTCCATTGATATGCCCCTTAATATGTGGATCATTCCATTGGTTGATGCTTCACATGCACAAATCCTACAGGAGACGCCAGCCCACCTGGGGTGTGAGTTCACCTTGTATTGAAGTCTCATTAGTTTGCGTAAAGTCTATGTTTCCACCAGTTGTCTGTCGATGGAAAATTCTACTCAACAACCGATCATAAATCCCCCTCACACTTTCTGATGGAAGTCTTAGACATGCCTACCGATTGCCATCGCTTGATATAAGTTTAACACTCACCTTTTGATGGAACTCTTGGCACATTAACCAATGGAACCCTAACACTCACCTACTGATGGAACCCCAATGCTCACCTATTGATGGTAGCCTTTCTATGGAAATTCTATGGACCCACCTATTGATGAAAATTCTACCTACTTGTCTTGTGATGGAAGTCCTACATTCATCTTCTACCGATAAAGACACGACGTGCATCTTCTGATGACATTCTACTCATGCCTTTTGATGGAAGTTATGCACTCATCAACCAATGAAATCACATGGTCATCTACCAAAAAAGTATTCTAAGCTCTTGATTCTCATCCTAACCCTTCATCAATCGACAAAAAATATTGAATATCAGAGACCCTTATTCTACCTCCCGTCGTTGCCCCTTCGCATCTGGGACAGTCAAAACTTAAGTACAAGGCTGGTGGGAAGGGTTTCAGACCCTAACCCCCACCTATAAATACAAGTCTGCTCCTACCATGAAAAATGTGTCCATTAGATACTAATTGAATGCCAAAACAAAATATGAACATCCATGGTCCAGATCCATCAATCTTTTTCATCGGTTATCAAACGTCAATTGACAACCCTTCCACCTCTGCCTCTACCAAGGATCTAGGGTTCTATAAAGCCTACTTCTACCGATTGACAATTTCCACTATCATCAACCAGATGCTCCATCCTTACAATGGTCAATTTTCCACCGATGAAGAAATACGATGCCACCAGTCTCCTCCAAATGAATGCCAACGAGAAACCTTGTTGTTATGTTGACAACCATCTCCCCTAGCCTCTAAGACATGTATCTGAACACCACGCCAGCCCCTTTTTGTCTACTACGACGATGGATCTCTATCCTTATTCTAATGTTGATCTTGTAATTATTGTGATAAGAGAGTATTCCTCTTCCTAGGGTGTGGGTAGTGGCCTTGCTATCTGATTTGTTTCTCTTTATTTCATATTTTTAATGGATCATAATATGTTTATAATCAATCATTTTGTGCTTTTACTCTTGTGTGATCATCAAGTTCACATGTTTACCATATTTTGTGTGTAGAGAACTTTGAACTCGTGATCTAGTATGCCAATTGATTCTTGTTAAACCCTTGATGAGAACTTTAGCTATGTTTTTTTGAGGCAATAGATGACGCGACAGTGATATTAGAGCGATATTTGTCTGGGTTTCAATCCTAACACTGTAAGAGGGATTTATCTAGCCTCACCATATGTATTTTTATGCTTAATATGATGCAGTGAGAGAGTGAATGTAGCGGTGGTGAAACTTATTACACCCTAATGTTTCCATGATTGATATAAATCCCTAATCTAGCTTTTTATTTATTACAAACTTATTATAATCAACCAATACAATCTTTGTGTTAACTACTAGTTCTTACTAGGTTACTTTGATCAAACTAATTCTTAGAAACATTATCCTTTGGATTTTATCATAAACTATACTATTGTAGGATCCTTCCCCTTGCAGATTGTGATTAGTGTACTAGTTTAGGTAAAATTTAGGGATTTCTCCTAGGTGAATTTTCCTGTGCAATAACACAAGCATCAAATTTTTTCACAATGGTCAGGAATGATAGAATTTTCAGATCACTTTAACCAACTTGGATTAGTTAGTATTTTTCTTTTATAGTTTACAATAGTTCATGTCTTCTTTAATTCAACTCCATGCCAGTCATCTTAATTGTGGTAGTATTTCTTCCTCAAGATTCATCTATAGTGCATGTGACACTCTTCTAGAGTGAGACACCAGATAGAATTTGATCCTGAGATTAAAAGAACTTACATTAAATTACATGGTAATGCCAAGACAAGATTAAGAATGAGGAGATCGAGCAAAGAGTACTAGTCGCAATCAATGCACAATAGGACAAACTCATAGATGAAGCCAAACCTACTATGTAGGTAGAATTATGAGCAGATGAGGAAGTTGATAGACATGGAGAGCTATGAGAGTTCTTGCTACTTGAAGTTATATACATTTGCAACCCAATCATCCAACCATCCATCAAAGCTCAAAACTTTGGAATCAAGATGCAATGGGAGACGATTATGGACATAGAGAGTGTGCATGATCATTAATAGAAATTCATAGATCTCTATAGACTTAGCAAGCAAGCTGGTGTGTTTGAGGAAGCCATCATGCTAATGCTATTCTACTATTCCCTCACCAAAAATTATAGGTGTGGTATAACTCCCTAGATGATCATAGCATCACCACTTAGGAAGAGCATCAGAACAAGTTCCTAGAGAAATTATTTCCATCCTCACTCATTTATAAAATATGGGCACAAATCACCCAGTTTGAAAAACACAACACAAAAGCTCTCTTTGAAGCATGGGAACAATTCAAGGAATTAAATTGTAAATGCCCTCATCACGACATCCCCCCTACATATATTATTGAGAAATTTCTAAATGGGATTTGTTGATGACAACGGTGAATTCCTTGATGTTTCTTCCAATGGAGACTTCATGAGGCAAAGCTTCGGCATTGCATGGAAGATTGTCAACAAAGGAAAAGAGAACCAAGATAATTGGGGTTCGTCATGCAAGAAATGTGTTCTCAAGGTGGCCATGGTAGAAGACAAGTCTAATCTAAAGTATATTGTTGAATCTCTAAAGTCCCTTGCTCTAAAAAAAAAACAACCTTGAACCATCCTTGTATAGGTATGGGCTGAGAGGTCAATCCTCTTTTCCATCTAGGGCAACCCAATAGGTTTGGAAGAAATTCCTACATGGACCAAGTTTTTAAGACTCACTCACTAGCAAGTACACAACAACGAAGTTCAATACCATGAAACTAGCATGGACAACATCAAACATCATCTAGACCAAGATGTCCAAAAAACTCAAAGATCTAGGATCTTTAGGCATCTCTTGCTTTGTTGGGAACTCCACATGCCAAAAAGACCTAGCTGACCTTGGAGCGATTATCCCTATCATGCCTTATAGTTCTTACAAAAGGCTAGGCTTTACCACTGACATCCTTCACACTGGCATAGTGTTTTCAACTTGCTGACTCTTCTATAACCACCCCTATGAGATTCATGGAAGACATCCCAGTCAAAGTAGGCCCCAAATCTTACTATCCCTATGATTTTTTCATTATGAACATCAATGAGGATCTTTGATATCCCCTCATATTCGGATGCCCATTCCTTGCAATTTCTAAAGCTGTAATCAATTTTAAAGAAGGAATATTGACATTAAGGCTTGAGATGAACACAATTGACTTGAAGATTTTTGAAATTCTAAAGGGTCCCTCCATTTAGGAGCAATGATTCATCATTGACTACATTGACAAGATGGATCAACTATGGAACGAGACACCTACTTTTTAAGAACCTCTAGAGACAATGCTCGTCAACCATATGCCCATGAGATAAATGATGAACATGTGGAGTAGATTCTTTTTCACCTAGACAACACTAAATAAGACTTTGAGGCTGAGTTTGAAGAGATTAAAATGTCCACCACCCATTGAAGAAGAAGATAAGGAACCTACCCCACTAGGTATGAAACTCCTACTAAGGGAATAAAATATTTCTTCTTAGATGAGAAAGAGGTATGCCCAATATTCATAAATGCAAATCTTATTACTAGGAAGAAGATAGGTTGTTAACTCAATTGAAGAAAAGGCAAAAGACATTAGGATACAAAATGACTACCCTAAATGGAGTTAGCCAAGACATCTACATGTATAGAATTAACATGGTCGACAAATGCAAGCCCTCCATAGAGACTCGACGTAAGCTAAACCCATTCTGAAGGAGGTTGTGCACTAGGAGGTAATAAAGATACTACTTTTTGGGGTTATGTATCCCATATCTGATTCACCATGGGTGAGTCATTTGCAAGTAGTACCAAAGAAAGGAGGCTCTACAATTGTTTTGAACAAGAAGAATTAGCTTATCCCCACCTGCATGTAACTGGTTGTGCATGTGCATTGACTACGTGAGCTCAACAATGCTAATTAGAAGGACCACTTCCCCCTTCCATTTCTTAATCAAGTCCTAGACAGAGTTGTGCACCTTGAGATATTATGTTACTTGGATGGATGCTATGGATTATTGAAGGACCCATCCACCCTAACAATCAATAAAATACTACCTTCATCTATCTCCTTTGCGCGCATGCCTTATGCGAGATGTCCTTTAGATTATGAAGTGTGTCTGCACATTCTAGTGATGCATGCCCGCTATCTTTATCGACATGACTGAAACAATAATGCCAATCTTCATGGATAACTTGTTAGTATATGGAGATTCTTTCGATGCATGCATGTACCATCTTTCCCTGGTCCTAAAATGTTGTGAAGAAGCACATTGGTTCTTAATTGGGAAAAGTGCCACTTTATGGTGAAGAAGGGAATAGTTCTAAGACATCATGTCAGTTCTAGAGGCATTAAGGCCGATAAGGAAAAGATAGAGGTGATGACCAAATTACCACCTCCAAATACTTTCAAATAAGTTCGAGCATTTTTGGGACATGAAGATTCTACATGAGGTTTATTTGCAACTTTAATAAGATCACTAAGCCTCTTACAAATTTTCTCCATAATGATGTGAACTTCATTTTCAAATCTAATTGTATGAAGAGCTTCAACACCTTGAAGGAAGATCCCATATCCACCCCAATACTTTGTGCCCCATATTTACCTCTTCCTTTTGAAATCATATGTGATGCCTGTGAGTACATCATAGGTGCAGTTCTAGGGAAACACATCGACTAGAAACATCATGACATCTACTATTCCAATAAGACAGTTGACGATGTGCAAAAAAATTATGCAACCCATGAAAAGGAGACTCTTTCCATTGTCTGTGCCTTTGACAAATTTTATCCTATCTTATAGGTTTGCAAGTGATTGTCTTCATTATTCATGATACTATCAAGCATATAATGACAAAGTTAATGTCAAAGAAGGATGCAAAAATTAGATTGATCACATGGATTTATTATTGTAAGAGTTTGATGTAGAAATCAAGGATAAGAAGGGAGATAAACTTTTTGCTATTGATCATCTTAGCCAATTGCATATCCAAGATAGGGACATGTGATCAATGACTCTTTTCCCTATGGCCACTTGCTAAAAGTATCAACATTTACCCTGTCGTA
This sequence comes from Alisma plantago-aquatica, assembly GCA_963693085.1. Lineage (NCBI taxonomy): Eukaryota > Viridiplantae > Streptophyta > Magnoliopsida > Alismatales > Alismataceae > Alisma > Alisma plantago-aquatica. Next base: position 1,325,661,095 of record OY856409.1, read on the forward strand.
TGCTAATTTTGTGAATTACCTAGTTGCTCAAGTCCTTTGTCCAGATTATAGAGGGAATGAAAGGAAGAAGTTCATGTCAAACTTTTGCCATTACTACTGGGATGAGCTTTATCTTTTTAGGTTGCGTTTGGATGGCCTCTATTGTCAATGCATCTTTAAGAGGAAGCTCCTATCATCCTTAAACAATGTCATTCTAGTCCAACTGGAGGCCACATGAGCTCCAAAAAGACTACATTCAAGGTCCTTCAATGCGGGTTCTTTTGGCCTTCTATCTTCAAGTATGCTCATAGCTTTGTCAAGTCATGCGACCAATGTCAGTGATTTGGTAATATATCTAAGAGAAATGATATGCCCCTCTATTTTGGCAAGAAGTCGAAATATTTGACGTTCATATGTGGACTATATGGCTCCATTCCCCTCTTCTTATGGCTTCTCCTACATCCTTGTCGTTGTTGATTATGTTTCCAAGTGGGTTGAAGCCATCTTCTCACTTTTTTGTTAATCCAAGCTAGTAATAAAGTTTTTTAAGAGATTATCTTTTTGTGCTTTGGACTTCCTCGCACTGTCATTTCTGATGAAGGATCCCACTTCCTTGAGTGTAGTTTTGAAGCACACCTTTGCAAATATGGTGTCCCTAATTGTGTGGCTACTCCTTATCAGCCTCATACTAGTGGTCAAGTGGGAGTTTCTAATCTTAATTAAAATATATTATCAATAAGATAGTCAGCAGGACACTACAAGTTTGAACTCATAAACTAAATCTAGTCTTATTTGACTATTTACAAGACCCCTACACCTTTTTATCAAATTTATAGGAAGTCTTGTAATCTACCAACATAGATTTAATGCAAGGCTCCTGTTACAACCTTGACTTTTCTCTCTCCTTGATTGTTTCTTTCTCTGTCTCTTCCAATATGTGTCCTAGCCCACTACTCTAACCTAACTTTGATCCCAGTGATCAATTCCATGATTTGAACACCTTGATGTTTTTTAAGAGTCAACTTGCTAGTATGATGCTAAATGTGACATTATTTCTAGTTTTGATCTAAGTTGGAACTATATTGCATGTCGTTGGATACATTAGCTTCATTTGAAGTTTTTGACCCTCATCACTGAAACACTTTGGCACCATAATGTTTTCCATGTTGAAGGGCTCTCAAATGTGAATCTGACGACTCAATAATCTCATCAATTAGAGTACCAGATCAAAAGATATGGATGTTAGAAAATATGACTTTTTTAGTCCATTCCTTGTTTTTTTATCTTGTGTTTGTTCTGATTTTGGCCACTTTGGTCCAAAGTTGAAGTTGAGGCCCATCCGTTTGCTCCCACTCCCCCCTTCCCCTTTAGGAAACTATCAAAGGGTTGCGTATTCCCTTATTCTTCCCCTTCAAATCGGGTAATGGAGGGAGCTCAGAACCCTAACTTGTTGCTCCTTTTATACCTCCCTCTCGTTGCCTCTTTTCCATTTTGCCCTTGTTTGCTCCAACCGACATGCATCTCCTTCCTTCTCCCTTTCTTCTTCTCAGCTAATCCTTCTATAAAAAGGAAAACACATAGGTTTTGAAGGCTAGAAGGTACCAACCTTAACTCAGTCCCCCCCACCTTGGTGTAGTCTTGTGAGGCCGGGGGAGCAACCAACATGTGCCCAAAGTAGAAGGAGCCTGTTGGCACTCTGGGTTAGTGACTGCATGACCTAATAGAATGGTTTGTACAGGCGCACCCACCTACATGCCTCTACAATCCCAACTACCTTGGGAGGAGTTGAGGTCGGGGATGAGTCCAACTAGAGGTTGTTCATGGATGGTGTGCCCTAGACCCCCGACCATGTTGTACCTTCTGTCTTTCGAGATTTTGCGGGCACAATAACTGGTGGTGTTGATGGGGGTGACTTGCCATGTTTGTCCTCTATTCCTGCGGGGAGAAACAAATTTCACAAGGAGTAGGATTGGGGCACAACAGTGAGTAGGGGATCATGACCCTGCATTAGTGGTTGGCAACGTCTGACCACAACGCGTGGCCAGAGGTGATCGCTAGGTGAGTGACCATAGCGGTGAGCAGTGGGCACATGTAGACCCAAACCAGCAAGGCATGGTGGTGGGTGACCCAGATCGTGCACGCCAGCTGTACTGCATATCCTCAATCTGATGGTTTATGTCACATGGGAAATAATCAAGGGTATATTCCTTGATTTCTCTTATAGTTTTCTTTTGAAACTTTAAAAATTGGTGTCTCTATTTTGCTAAAAGTACAATCCTTGTCTATACTTGAACACATTTAATGCATATTTATGATTAAGCTTGAACCTTTGATGACCATATATCCTCCTAATCATGAAGTCATTATCTTTTGTGCATATTTAAACTAAATGGGATCCTAATCACCCCAGTTGCTTATGGATGTCCCTAATTGTGGACGTGTGACTTGCTTGGATCTTAATGATGTACCTTGCCCTTTTAATGATAATGTTGCTCCCTAAGGACACAAAACACTCATTCAATATTGGAAAATAGTAACCTTCTATCTCTCTATGATAATAGCATCAATCCTAATTCCCTTTGGCCTGTGTTGTTGTTCTTATGGGCCTAAATGCATAAATGTACCCCTATTATGTGAATGTTAGGTTATATCTTAAACCGATGATATGTTTCACCTAACTTATATATTATACTCTTTCATATATATAAAACTAGAAAATTAATGACACTTTATGACTCAAATGGCTATGGTCCCTCTCTCTTATGTAGTTTGAGATGCATATAGCATCACAACCTACCTTATTTGCCTAATGTGCCCATATACAACTTGTTTGCTATGATTGTGCCCTAAAATCAATGTGAATCTTATTACTATGTTCTCTCCTCTCATATCAGAGTTGATTCTTTTATTCTTGATTACCTTGATGTGGATGTCCACCTAAGCCACATGTTGAATCTTGATGGCGTATGTGAACTCTGACAATTGAATGTGTGTAGGTGTGTTGATACTAATGTTGGAATTGGATGCCTTGACCCTAGGGGACATCGACCTATATTTGAAAGTGATTATAATGTTATACTATTTATGATCTAAATCTCTCTATCCTTGGATCTCATGAATTGACAAGTTATGTCCCTTCTTTCCCTTTTATGAGTTTATGACCTAGTTATGTACATAAGTGACTTAAATCTTGTAACGTCCATGTAAAATGAATGGAGCATCAAAATGACATGAAACTTGAACCAAACCTTCATGATGAACTCTAAATCACTAAAATATCATCTATCATGTAATTAACCCATTATGAACCTAACTTGTCCCAAACCCTAAATGGAACTAGTTAGAGTTAATGAGGATAATCTAATACATGTATGCAATATTGTGCTAATCAGGTGTTTCTTATGGCTAGATGGTCAAGGACGTGTCGGGTTATGAATATCTGAATCAGGTACGAGCTTTAAATAATTATATGACTATGATTTCTTGTTTGAAATGTGATACATATGTATGCTTGTTTACTTGCCCAAATATTTCCATGTAGTATTCTAGTATTGTACTTGATGTTTGCCTCATGTCGTTGTTTTATAACTTGCAAACAGAATATAGAAACTCCATTATACAAACCTCATGTACCTAAGTGAAGTTTTAGAGTAAGGACATACGATTGGGCATCCTACTTGAGATGTCAAGATAGGGCGGACCATGATGATAAAAAGGTTAGATCTTGGTGATGGCCTTGATGTCTCTTAAGAAATAGAGTTGGCTAATCTTCAATACCCTCATAGACTCTTCCAATGGGAAGTTATTCAATAAAAGGCCTTATGAATACATGATATTGATGATTACATGTAATGATGGTATAATTGGAGTAAAATGATATAAACCATGTGATCTTGCTATGTTAAATACTTAACTTGTTTATTCTTGTTTGTTACATATGCAACTCTTTTCAAATTATTCAAAGCTTATGTATATGTATCTCTTAGCCCTGTACTCAACACCTCGTGTGTTGACCCGCATTATTTCATAGATGGATAGAAGTTGATGTTCATGGTGAGGTATGTCAGGAGTACTTGTTGTAAGATCCCTAATGTACATGAGCAGACTTATAAAATTTGACTCTTGAATATGTACTTGAAATCTTGTAATAAAATATTGTTGCTTAATATCTCTTGTGGATTGTTAAGATTATATTTGTGCTTTATCTCATTATCTGTTCATGAATGCTAAGATTTTATGCTTCTGCATTCGTTCTTTGATAATAACATGACAAGGATAGATGCCTATGTCTTATCCCCATGACTTTGTAGTCATGTGGAGTTAGAATTTGGGTAATAAATGGCTTCATGGAAACTCCATGCACCATCAAAAAACTCAACTTTGATCTCTTTATAGAAAAATAAAACCATTTTCTTCAACTGTAAGAACTAGAAGAGCTACGACTGGTGGCATATAAGAATGTATGAATTTACAGGGAATGTAAAAAGATGTGGCATGATGGCCACCTAAAGAGTAAATATCTACAAGTTGTGGATCAACTATTACTATACAACTATCATCTTCATAATTTCCTAGGAAAGCTTAGGACAGGAAGGTCAGGTCCATTCATCATTAAGCACAATTTTCCTCATGAAGTTGTTAAAATTTGGAGTGAGAAGATTGGTGAATTCAAAGTTAATGGCCAACATCTCAAATGATACTTCACAATGGACGATATGTAGGCCAACCAAATCATGATTGAGCTTTAGGCATCAAGCCATTGATGTTAAATACAACTACTTCTTGGGAAGCAACCCAAGTATTACTTTTATTTTAGTTAATTTTCTATTTTACTTCATATTTGCATTTGATTACTTAATGCATATCGTGACAAGATCATAAGTTCTAACAATTTTTATTGTAGGTGAATGAATTTTGCTAAATGGAGTAACCACATCTCATACACCAAACAACAAAGTTCCTCCCCTCCATCTTGTATTTAGTGTTTGCTCGAAGATAAGCACATATCTAAGTTTGGGGTGTACATATTCTACTCTCTACCCATGCTTATCTATTTATAATTTATGATCTTATCATTCCATTTATGCATTACATTAAGCTTTTTTTATATAAAATTATTCTCTAGAGAAACCCAAGTTGTTATCTAGTTGTATTAGATTTAAGTTCATATTTGCATCTATGCATGCTGAATCATTTAACTCCCATTATTAAAAGCAACACCTCACAATGACCAATTTTTAAAATAATCAGTCTCTAGAAATCATCTTTTCTGGACTAGGAACCCAAACTTCATGTTTCCTTGGAATGATGGCAAGCATTTGACCAACTGAGAGGGATTAAACACATCGTTCTTCTAAATGACTAGTAAAACAAATTCATGGAATCATCACTTTTCCCTTACCATGTCATTTTCGATCTTATTAGGACTAGGAGAACAACCTAATTCACTAAACCATAAATCAAACTGCATGGTGATCTGACCCCTCTTCTATACTTGTTCTTTCATCTACTTTCCTTCCTCCATCAAAAATAAAATAGAAAGCCATAAAAAGTACTATACTCCAACTTTGGTGTGACACACCACCTCTTTACTATATTTGCTTATTTTATACCCCTATCTATATAGTATGGGTGTACCATAATAAAGAAAAGATGTTGATGTGCACACAAAAGGATGTTGCAATATATATATATATATATATATATATATATATATATATATATAACTCATTCATAACAAGAACAAATAGATATGGGCTAAATGTTGATCCTTGATGTACCCCAACTGTGATAGGAAATGTTGGCATCTCTTATAAAGCATCTGCACCGTTCTCGCGGTTGTTATAGTGAGGTATCATGCAGATATATATATATGTATATATATACATATATATATATGTATATACATATATATGTATACATATATGTATATATATGTATATATATGTATACATATGTATATGTATATATATGTGTGTGTCTATATATATATATATATATATATATATATATATATATATATATATATATATATATATATATATATATATATGAACAAATAAATGTAATATCAAGTCAAGTAAAGGAGCGATTTGCATCTTCCTTCTGCATCCACCCTTTCTCTCAATTTCCACCTACAGACACAATGAATGTCTCATTTTGATATCCTTTTCAGGCACCCCCATTTTAGATCATATACATACATGTCGTTCTACGTGATTCTCCGAACTTTTTTGAAAACTCTTCAATGTTCCTCGTATTGGGAATGGTGGTGAAGAAGTATTTATGGGAACCAAAATTGGAAACAAAGACATAGATAGATGTATTCAGTGATCTCAAGAAGTTGGACATCTTGAGCATATCAGGTGTAGGGAAACTAGCATGATGTGAAGATGATGCAATTACACGGGTTGAAAGTATTCATTCAATGAATATTTTAGAATTTATGTTACTTGAGGACAATCGACTGTTTATGTTTGGGGTTATTTGATGAATGCATATTCATCCAAGTTTTAGTTACATTTGTATTTTAGTTTTTCATTCATTTCCATCATTTTACTTTACAACTAGCTAGCATTTTGACCTTCTTTGATTTATGATAATTTTTAGCATTTTGAACCAAATTCTTGGTTTTCATGGAAGGTTTGATCTTAATATCTTATGCACCAACATAGGAGACAGGGGTCCCTCTAATCCAGAAGTAGGCATAAGCAATTTGTGATAAATGGACCAAATTTCCATCAATTTGTCCCTTTGTCGATTGATTATTCCATCAATTGATGCTTCATAGGTGCAATTACTATGACACATGCCAATACTCCCCTAAGGGGTGGGTTCACCTTATACTGAAGTCTCATAAGTTCTCGTAAGGTCCCCATTTTTACTAGAATGCCAAAATGTGACAATAAATCCCCCTTAAACCTTATGATGGAAGTCCAGGGCCCAACTACTTACGGTCATCATCCGAAGGAAGTTCCATACTCACCTTCTAGTGGAATTGTTGGCTCATCAACTGATGGAACTGCAATGGTCTTGCCTACAGAACCCCAACGCTCACCTACTGATGCCCATCTTTTCATAGAAATTTTGTGCACCGCCTACTGACAAAAATTTTTCTTACTTGCATTCTGATGGAAGTCCTACATTTGTCTCTCAATAAAATTTTTGGTCATCTACCGACAAAACTTTATGTGCATCTTTTGATGGGATTCCTACTCACACCTTTAAATTGAATTTTTGCACTTGTCAATTAATGGAACTCAAGGTTGATCTATTTATAGAGACTGCTCATCTACCATTGGTTGTCCTAAACCTTCACCAACCAATAGGAATATTGAATGTCATGAAACCCTTGTCTACCTCCCTATATTTTCCCTTCACATCCATGAAGGATCAAACTTAAGTGTAAAAATATTGGGAGGGGTTCCAAATCCTAAATCCCACATATAAATACAAGGCCCCTCCGACCATGACAAATCTAGGTGTCAGAGGTTGCCATGATTCTAAAACCAACTCTGAACTATTGGTATGTATTTCCATAGAGCCAGCCATATGATGATTGTAATGGCATACTTTGTAAATGATTTGAATAGTAACAAAGGCAAATTCCATCTATATGTTTAATATGTTTTGAGATAATGATATAACATATGTTAGATGTCTAAAGATTGTATTACTCAATGACATATGTCTTCGGGTTGAGGACCTGAACAATGAGATCATATGGATGTTAAGAGTATACATTCTTGTTATGTCCCTTGTCAGTCGTTATTGTGGAAATAACCATAGACAACAATAACACAAAAGACTAGAGTGTGTGTTGGTTGATGACAGAGTCTCATTAGTCATGTATGTGATATCAAACCAAGCACATCGATACACGTTAGAGAACAGTGTATCAGACATACCCACCATAAGAGTGATGCATGGAAACCACACTTGGTTAGTCAGAATCATCTCTTATTGTAATGGTGGTGACTGTGGTTCTTAGACCTGAAATCACTATACTTATCACATGTGATTGGGTACACTTTGACATCATCAAATGCATTCATGAAACATGGGTTGTTATAATGATGATGATTGGGTGACTTTGACACATGGGGACTTGACTGCGAGTGATAGATATGGAATTTGTCCCTCCTAAGGGAGTGTGATATCCTGGCCACTTGAGGAGTGAGATTGAGAAATGCATGGCCATGCACATGTAAGTCAATATGTGATATTGAGCTTACATATATCTCAGACAGTCTACTCTGAGTCAAGAAACATGGATTGAACGTTTGTAGAGGATGACAATTCCTCGAGTTCAATCCGGATATCAGTGATAAAGGGACTATACATTCACTGTAACACCAATAAAAAATTGTAGGTTGAAAGTTATTCTCCGACTTTCCTCTTCACTTGGGTAGCATTGATGTGCGACTAGGCACCACTCTTTGCTTTTGATGTCACAAGTTAGTTATGGACATTCACTACCAACGTGAAATGGAACCTATAGGGTCACACACATAGGATTAACCTGGAAGAGGAGTTTATCTATGGATGATGTTTAGATTGATTACTAAAGTGTTTAGGTACTCAATTAAACATTCAATCAATAGAATTGACTCAGAATCACCAAGTTCAAGTGTTGAACCAATTGATTAGAGTGTCAGATTGATTGAGAACTACATTGACTGAGTTCTGCACAACCTGGACCACCAACCGACCGGTTCACTGGGTGAACCTATCAGCTCATGGTCAGTAAGATGACCGGTTCACACTGGTGAACCGATGAGTTCACATGGACCAACCGAGTAGGTGTTGGGTTTCCTAGCTTGTGAGAAAAGATTATCGTTTCACTTGTTCAATTTGATTGGGACAAGAATTAATCTTTGTATTAATTAGAAACAAATAAGGAAAGTCAATTGGAGGCAAGTCTGGGAAGTGAAATGACTGGTTCACTAAGTAAACCAACCAGTTCACACTCCCAACTGACTGGTTCACAAGTAAATCGATCGAATCACATTGCCAAATGACCGTTTCAACTGTGAAACGACCGGTTCGCCTGCCGCAGTGCAAATTATTCATTGAAATTCCAGACCATTCTACTCCCGCACAGACTACGAACTCTAACCCCTCCCTCTACTATAAATAGAGGGGTACAGGGGGATTCTCCAGACACACAAGTCAGAACATCAATTGCTCTGCAAAGTTGTTGTCCTCTCTGGTTGTGGTAACTGAGAGAGCCCAAGCAAGTTCTACCTGTCCTGGGAGGAACAATGAGAGAAAAACAGCTACATAAAAGCAACTGGTGGTGGGAGAGTGTGTCGGTGACTAGTACACCAACAGAAGGGGATGACTCCTTCTAGTATTTCCATCCGGACGACTAGAGTTATCGGTGGTCCGTGTGGACTATCTATAGAGGCGGGAGATTTCTACCACTCAAGAGGACGACTGTCAACTATAGTTCGAGTCTACATCAGGTGCTGCATAGACTCCATCAAAGGCTAGGTGGTTGAAGACCGCACTAGCTATGAGGTATTATCAATGAGCAAGCCTCAAGACCAGGTATATCTCACTAAACCATCTTTCCTATTGCATAGTTGTTGATGCGATCTGCTAGTTATGGGTTTGTGGTTAGATAAAGTTTTTATTTCCGCTACCTGTTCAGTCCCACAAAACCCAACAGTGGTATCAGAGCCACATAAACATACTATATTTTAGGATTAATCAATATGATCGGATTTTGGGTTTTTACCAATTATTTATTGCATGCAATGTGAATACTTTAATTGATTAATGTGCGGATCTGATTAAACACCACTATCCCCATATACATATATGATATGGTATATATATGCAATTGAAATGCGTCGCCCTAAAATGGTTTTGATGGTGGATATGTAGTGTGGTTATGGCCTATAAACCCCTATGTGTGTGCATGGTTGGTTGTGGTTGCTTGCATCTCAGTCTGCGTACCGAGTCCTTTCTTCTATTCTAGATGTAATTCAAGATAACTTGAGCCTTATCTTCTACCTTTGCTTCCCCGAATGTAACTCGAGGTTTTCCAAAGAAATTTATAAAAGTAGGATAGTTTTATTTCCTGTTATGTCAAAGAATGATGGAAGGGTGATTGGAGGACCGAGACGACTGGCTGATGGTGTGAGACGAGCGATTGGTGGCTTGATGAGGAGCGAGACGACCCAACAAACTAACCATCTAGAGGAGCCAGATGATCGGTTGGTGACAACCAATCGACTGGCCAGGAGGCGAGCTGATCAGTCATAGAATAAGCTGATCAACTCAGAATGGCCCAAGCACATATCTTCATCAATTATAGGTTGCTACATGTGATGTAGACCTAGATGAACGTAATTCCTTGTGGCTCTAGGAATTACAATAGGATGGGCATAATCATCACTTTATCGCTTCGCTTGTTTTGTTGTGGGATATAGCATGCATATGATACATACTATATATGTGGTAATTGGATATGTATATGTATATAAATACCAAACCCCTCCAATAATATTAAATCTTAGATGCTTTCCATAAGAAGCACACATGAAAAACTTCATCAACCAAGCGTAGGTTACACCAAAGCGTGGTGCACAGTCTATCTTGTAGAAGTATGATGGTAGATATGTAGGTCTGCCAAAGTAGGGTACATAGTCTATCGTGTTGCCTTTTGGGTCGGGCTTAACTAGGTGATCTTAATGAGATTAAGTACCTAGAAGCATAAAGATGGATCATGACAAAAGTTTGTGCACACCATCTATCCAAGAGGGGCATTCAGATGCAATTGGCAAAAGTTGCCTATCTAAATAATCTGGTTGTGGGCGATCAGCTAAAGCTGACTCATGATTAGATGAAATATGGATCTTGCCTCACTAGAAGGTTGTACGCTGCAATCTTCCGAATTGATGGTGAGGGAAAAATATGGATCTTGGCTCACTATAATGTTGTACGTTGCAATCTTCCGAATTGATGGTGAGGGCTATCAATTTGATCAAAATAGTGGGAGTGATAATTAATTAAAGACCTAATTAAATATCATCAATTTTATTCAAATCAAATCAAAAGGAGTTTTGATAAAATGCAAATGTTGTAAAGAAATCATCATTTAAATCGAGAAATTTAATTGAGATAAATTTCCATAACTGGTTAAGGACTATGAGAAGTGTTATGCATATTCCTAAGATACCAGTGGTCGTAGAATCCACTTTATGTACGCTTAAGGCATTGTTTGAGGAACAAAAGAAGAAGGATAGTTCCATGATAGTGATTAGTGGAATGGAGTCCAAGGACACATGCAAGACAGTGATGTGTTCTCCCACCAAGATGAAGTCCAAGTCTTCTGCGCTCAAAATATGGAAAGGATTTAGGGAATCAAGGAAGATGAAGCAAGAGACAGAAATATCTACTTCCGGTGTATACATGTTTAAGATTAACTTTACTACTTCTTCATCATGGGTACTTGATACTGGATGTAGATCACACATTTGTTCAAATGTGAAGGATCTGAAAAGAAGTAGGACTTTAGCGAAAGGCAAGGTTGAACTATGTGTTGTCAATGGAGTAAGAGTTGTTTCTAGTGTAGAAGGAACCTATGAGTTATCTCTACTAAGTGGGCTGATAATAGAGTTACAAAACTACTATTATGTACCTACCATCAATAGGAATATAATTTCTATATCTTGTTTGGACAAGGATGGATTTGAATTTCTTATTAAGAATGGAAAATGTTCCATTTCTAAAGATGGGATCTTTTATGGCAGTGCCCCAATGTCTTATGGTCTATATTTGATAGATCTATAGACAAGTGTATACAACGTAAACACCAAAAGACAAAAACTCAATGACTCAAACAAAACATACCTTTGGAATTGTCGTCTAGGGCACATAAATGAGAATCTCATATCTAAACTCCATAAAGATGGATATCTGGACTCTTTTGATATTGAATCATTAGAGACATGTGAATCTTGTTTATTGGGTAAGATGACCAAGGCTCCCTTTTTAGGAAAAGGTGAGAGAGTGAGTGATCTATTAGGACATACATACTGATGTATGTGGGCCTTTTAGAACAAATGCTAGAGGTGGGTATCAATACTTCATTACCTTTACTGATGACTTCAGTAGGTATGGTTATGTTTACTTGATGAAACACAAATCAGAAACCCTTGAAAGGTTCAAGGATTTCATGAATGAAGTACAAAACCAACTTGGCAAAAGTATTAAGGCACTTCAATCCGATCGAGGTGGAGAATACTTAAGCCAAGGGTTTGAAGACCTTCTGAGAGCCCTGGTATGGTATCACAATGGACTCCACCTGGAACACCACAGAATAATGATGTGTCAGAAAGAAAGAATCACACATTATTAGATATGGTGCAATGTATGATGAGTTTTTTCGATCTTCCAACTTCCTTCTGCGACTATGCTCTTGAAACCGCAACGTTTACACTTAACTGCATACCATCTAAATCGGTTCAAAAGACACCATATGAGATATGGATTGGGAAGCGTCCCAACATGTCTTTTATGAAGATTTGGGGATGTGAGGCTTATGTCAAGAAAATGTTTCCTGATAAGCTGAGCCCTAGATCTGATAAATGTTATTTTGTTGGATATCTCAAAGAAACCAAGGGATACTACTTATACAATCCAACTGACAACAAAGTGTTTGTTGCCATGGATGCTACATTCTTAGAAAAGGAATTTATTTCCAAAGGAAATAGTGGGAGGAAAGTAGAACTCAAAGAGGTTAGAGACCAACAAGAAAACATTGAACCAATATATGAACAAGAGGAACATAGAGAATCACAAACTATTGTGGAATCTCAAATTCCTCCAGTAACACAGAAACCTCGTAGATCTAGTAGGACACACCTTGATCCTGAAAGATTTGGATATCTTGTGACTCAAGAAGGTGGTGAGTTGGTCATAGATGATGAGCCAACTACCTATCTAGAAGCTACATAGGGACCAAATTATAAGAAATGGCTTGAGTCCATGAGATCTGATATGGAATCCAAGTATGCCAACAAGGTATGGACCTTAGTGGATCCACATGAAGGGGTAAAGCCCATATGGTGGAAGTGGGTCTTCAAGAAGAAGACCGACATGGATGGCAATGTGCAAACTTATAAAGGCAGATTGGTTGCAAAGGGTTTCAAACAAGTTCAAGGTGTTGACTATGATGTAACCTTTTCACCAGTTTCCACGATTAAGTCCATCAAGATCATGCTTGCTATTATAGCCTACTATGACTATGAGATTTGGCAGATGGATGTTAAAACTTCATTTCTTAATGGGAATATTGCTGAGGGTGTGTACATGACACAACATGAAGGTTTTATAAATCTAAAGGATGCAAATAAAGTCTATAAGTTGCAAAGGTCAATCTATGGATTGAAGCAAGCATCTCAGAGTTGGAATCTTTGATTTGACAAAGCAGTCAAAGAGTTTGGCTTTAGTCAAAATAAAGATGAACCTTGTGTATACAAGAAGGTTAGTGGGAGCATGACTACAGTCCTCATATTGTATGTAGATGACATATTGTTGATCGGGAATGACATCCCTTCTTTACAAATGGCAAAGACATGGCTTGGAAATACATTCTCAATGAAAGACTTAGGAGAAGCATCCTATATCTTAGGAATCAAGATCTATAGAGATAGATCTAGAAGGCTTCTTGGACTAAGTCAAAGCACATACATTGACAAAGTGTTGAAGAGGTTCAACATGGAGAACTCAAATAAAGGAAGCATACCCATGAGGCATGGAGTTCCCATCTCTAGAGCTCAATGTCCCAAATATTGTGAAGACAAGGAACACATGAATGGGGTTCCATATGCATCAACAATTGGATCCATCATGTACTCAATGTTGTGCACATGTCCCGATGTCTCGTATGCACTCAACTTGATGACTAGATACCAGTCAGATGCCAGAGATGCTCACTGGACATCCGTGAAGAACATCCTAAAGTACTTGAGAAGGACTAAGGACCAGTTCTTCATTTACGACAGTAAGGAAGAGTTGCTGGTAAAGGGTTACATTGATGCAAGCTTCCAAACTGATAAAGATGATTACAAATCATAGTCAGGATTTGTGTTTTGCCTCAACAACAGAGCTATGAGTTGGAAGAGTTCCAAGCATGAGACAGTTGCATATTCTATGATAGAGGTCGAGTATATTGCTGCATCCCATGCGGAAAAGGAGGTTGTGTGGATCAAGAAGCTCATTTCTGAACTTGGGGTGGTTCCTAGCATCTGTGATGCAATTGAGATTTATTGTGACAACAATGGAGCTATTGCACAAGCTAAAGAACCCATATCACATAAGCGGTCCAAGCACATATAGCAGCACTTCCATCTCATACAAGAGATCGTACAATGAGGAGATGTAAAGATTTGTAGAGTATCAACCAAAGACAATATTGTTGATCCCTTGACTAAGACACTTTCATAGCAGAAGCATGATGGTCTTGCTAGATCACAAGGACTGAGGTTCATGGGTGATTGGATCTAAGTGCAAGTGGGAGTCTGTTGGTATGTATGTCCATAGAGCAAGTCATATGATGATTGTAATGGAATACTTTGTAAATGATTTGAATAATAATAAAGGCAAATTCCATCTATATGTTTAATATGTTTTGAGATAATGATATAACATGTTAGATGTCTAAAGAATTGTATTACTCAATGACATATGTCTTCGGGTTGAGGACCTGAACAATGAGATCATATGGATGTTAAGAGTATACATTCTTGTTATGTCCCTAGCCAGTTGTTATTGTGGAAATAACCATAGACAATAATAACACAAAAGACTAGAGTGTGTGTTGGTTGATGACAAAGTCTCATTAGTCATGTATGTGATATCAAACCAAGCACACAGATACATGTTAGAGAACAGTGTATCAGACAGACCCACCATAAGATTGATGCATGGAAACCACACTTGGTTAGTCAGAATCATCTCTTATAGTATTGGTGGTGATTGTGGTTCTTGGACCTGAAATCACTATACTCATCACATGTGATTGGGTACACTTTGATATCATCAAATGCATTCCTGAAACATGGGTTGTTATAACGATGATGATTGGGTGACTTTGACACATGGGGGCTTGACTGTGAGTGATAGATATGGAATTTGTCCCTCCTAAGGGAGTGTGATATCCTGGCCACTTGAGGAGTGAGACTGAGAAATGCATGGCCATGCACATGTAAGTCAATATGTGATATTGAGCTTACATATATATATCAAACAGTCTACTCTGAGTCAAGAAACATGGATTGAACGTTTGTAGAGGATGACAATTCCTCGAGTTTAATCCGAATATCAATAATAAAGGGACTATACATTCACTATAACACCAATAACAAATTGTAGGTTGAAAGTTATTCTCCAATGCTCCTGAATCAGGAGACCAACTAAGTCATTGTAAGCTATTGCCTCAGCCCTGCTTGTTATAGAATCCCCAATAGGATCATACTCTTGAGGTAGGCTATTTAGAATCAACAAAATCAGGTCGTCATTAGGAACTAGAGAACCAGTCGGGCTCCGTTTCCAGAGCAGTTATTTTAGGGACAAATTTCCCCAATGAAAACAACAACAAACTATGGCTCTTGGCCCAGACAATGTCCTAGGCGTAGGGAGATCAGAGCAACAGGCCTAGACGACGACGCCCGTCCTGGGCTGCAGTAAGTAGATCGAGAGGTCGTCCCGCCCCTTGTCCCCGAAGATGGGTAATATGTTCTCATACAATGTGGCTCCAACTTGATTCTATAGGGCTGGGATGGCGAGCGATCCCAGTCCGTGGCAGAGAACAAGACAACAAGTGCGAAGGAGAAGAATTTCAAAGACAAATCTTTCAGTCACCTTTTCTTTTCCTTGGGCAGACCCTCTGACAAGGTGAGCCAAAACTCTATGGGATATGGGAATATGACCGATGGTGTGTGAGCAAGTAACCAATGGCGTAACCATCTTCTACTCTTCGGCACTCCGAGAGTAGAATAGACACGGCAGCCAAGAATTATCCGTAAGATAGGGTGCTTGAACGACAGAACTAGCCAAAGTCAGAAAAAAAAATCACAGAGACAATCTCACTTGTGCGGTTGTAGGACATGTTCCTTATTGTTAGAGGTTTCCTTCGCTTGGAACAATAACAAAGACAACTACAATTCCAACTGGATCCAATGAGAAGAGAATTCGAACTGCTTGCGGGGATAACAGCCGAGGCATACCGCTGCTTGCTGCTTGCGGCTTGCAGTCTCTCTTGCGGTCATACCGCTGGCTGCCGAGATAACAGCTATCGCTCCCCAGGATCAAGGAGGCCCTTATCAGAGAATGGAGAAGAAAAATAAAGAACCACAACCAGTGTCTCAAGGGCTGAATTGCTGCTGTCTATCTATACCAACACCTATGGGGAAAGGAAATGGACTACAATCCCAACGAACTACCATTATTCGACTCGCGATTTTTTTGACCCGGTTCATCTCCGACTCGATAGACAACATCCGGGGGTGATCCGACCAGTCAACTGAAACCCTCCAAAATGAAGTCTTACCATGTGCAGATTGTATCCATTGTGCAAAGATTGGTTCAATCAAGCATCGAAAAGATCCTCCATGACTTGGAGGAACGTGGGCGCTCTTTCCTCCTTAGGATAGATCCTATTTGACATTATGAATGACACATTGGACTCTTACCTGGACATGAGGAACCTATTTAAGCCCATACAGAGACTTGCGAAGACGACAAACATGCGTCCCTTTCAAAGTAAATAGTGTAACCCGTATGGAGCCATCGTTTGGTCAACCCGCTGTAGAATTACTCGAGGCACCTTTTTTTTCCAGAGCGGGACGTAGTACTATGACCACTACGTACCCGATTTGGCCCATTTTCTCTATTTTTCCAACGGGGATAAGGGGCATTGACATAATAGAAATATTTCGTCTATTTAGTAGGATTCCCCGAATACCTAAAATAGAGATGACCTGGACCACCAACCGACTTGTTTGCTGGATGAACCGATCGACTCATGGTCAGTGAGATGACCGGTTCACACTGCTGAAGTGATCTCATCACATGGACCAACTGAGCAGGTGTTGGGTTTCCCAATTTGTGAGAAAAGATTATGGTTTTACTTGTTCAATTTGATCGGGACAAGAAATAATCTTTGCATTAATTAGAAATTAATAATGAAAGTCAATTGGAGGCAAGTCTGGGAAGTGAAACAACCAATTCACTAAGTGAACCAACCGGTTCACACTCCCAATTGATCGGTTCACAAGTAAACCGATTGGCTCACATTGCCAAATGACCATTTCAATTGTGAAACAACCGGTTCGCCTGCCGTAGTGCAAATTGTTCATGGAAATTTCAGACCCTTCTACTCCCGCACAGACTGGGAACCCTAACCCTACCCTCTACTATAAATAGAGGGGTACAGGAGGCTTCTCCAGACACACAAATCAGAACATCAGTTGCTCTACAAAGTTGTTGTCCTCTCTGGTTGTGGTAACTAAGAGATCCCAAGCAAATTCTACCCATCCAGGGAGGAACAACGAGGGAAAGACAACTACAAAAAGTGACTAGTGGTAGGAGAGTGTGTTGGTGACTAGTACACTAATAGAAGGGAACGACTCCTTCTAGTCTGTCCATCAGGATGACTAGAGTTTCAGGTGGTCCATGTGGACTAGAGGTGGGAGATTTTTGTCGCTCAAGAGGATGACTGTCAACTACAATTTGGGTCTACACCAAGAGCTGCACAGACTTCGTCAAAGACTAGGTGGTTGAAGACCACACTAGTTTTGAGGTATTGTCATCGAGAAAGCCTCAGGACCAGTTATATCTCGCTAAACCATAGTTCCAATTGCATATTTGTTGATGCGATCTATTGGTTATGGGTTTGTGGTTAGATAACTTTTTTGTTTCTGTTGCCTATTCTGTCCCACAAAACCCAACATGAACATCTATCTTGAAATTCCATCAGTTGTTTTGATCGGATGATGAATGCCAATTGACGGCCCTTCCACCTCTGCTTCCAAGAAGGATACATGGTTTTAACCTTAAAAGAGGTTTTTTCTGTGGAGCCTACTTCCATAGATTGACGATCTCTACCATTGTCAACCTATTGCTCCATCCTCACAATGATTAGTATTCCATTGGTGAAGGAAGGTGATGTCGCCAAGTCTCTCCCCAATGAACATCAATGGAAACCTTACTATTTTGTTGACTATCATCTCCCCCGACCTCAAAGACAAGCATTTGAACACCAAGGTGTTTCTTTCTTGGTCTATTATGACGATGACTTTCTTTTCTTCTTTTGATGTTGATTTTTTGTTATTATTTTGACGAGCAAGTAGTCCTTTCCCTAGGGTGTGGGGAGTAACCTCACTACCCATTTTTTTCTTTATTGCATTTATTTTTGTATGGACCATTATATGTTTAGAATCAACCATTTTATGCTTTTACTCTTTCCTAATCATTAATTTTATATGTTTATCATATTTTGGGTGTAGAGAACTTTGAGCCTAGGATCTAGAAGGTCAACTTATTCTTGTTAAAGACTTAATAAGAGCATTGGATAGGAATTTTTTAAGGCAATAGATAAATGGTTTCTAGATAGCATGACAATGATCTTGGAGTGATATCTTTCTAGATTTTAGTCCTAATGACTAAAGTAGATTTACATAGACTCAACATATGTATGTTCATGCTTAATATGATGTAGTGAGAGTGTTAATGATAGGTAGCGATGATGAAACCCATTCCACCTTAGTGGATCCACCATTGATAATAAAACTTGTAATCTAATTTCTTATTTATAGCAATTTTAGTATAATTAACCAATCAAACCTTTATATCAAGTAATACTTCTTGCTTGGTTACTTTGATCAGACAAATTCTTAAAACATTTTTCCTTTGAGTTTGATCCTAAACTATATTATGATAAGATTTGTCTTCTTGTTGACGGTGACTAATGTACTGGTTTGGTGTCATTCTAGGGGATTCTCCTTAGGTTATTTTCTCTATAAAACAATACATACATCAATCCTTTTCAAGAAGAGTAAGTATAGTATGTTATGATTTGTTACCATTTATTTTGTTCACTCTTTGATATTTGACTTTTTATATTTATCCTTTTTGAAACTTAGTAACAAGCATTGGATATTATTAGTAATCACCCCTAGTTAAATAAAGATATAAAGATGTAATTATGTTGACACATTGCATAAATAAGTAAATGTATTTAAAAAAACATTTTCACATCAAACCCATTAGTTGGTATATTCATCATGATTTATGTCAATTTAATCAACAAATATGTCTTCCAAATTTAAATCACAAGGGTTTTACTATAAATAAATATGAGACAATGAGTTTCATAACTAAAAATCCCCTAATTGCACCTACCCAATTGACATGAATGTACTAAAAGAAATGTCCATGTAATACTATATTATAAGACATCATGACATACTTATGACTTTCTCTAAATAAAGTGTTTTTAGATAGTTGTCAACTTTTCTAAAATGGCTCAGTTGTTAGGATATGAAAAAATCATTTGATCGGGTGAGATTTATCCCAATAGATTGTATATATTGGATTGTGAATGTTGATGTGAAGATGTGAAAGGTAAAGGAAATTAATTGCCACAGTTTTATTGGTGTATAGCTATGTATAATTTTTTGCACGTGTGTACACTTGCACATAACATGTCGTAATCATGTAGTATGTATGTGATTATAAAAAATTATAGGTATGGACTGAGAATATGTGATCAATTCAAATAGATGGATTTTGAATGTATGTGTAGGTAAAAGATAAAGGACAAGTGGTTTACACAATTAAATTTGGGTATACTTATATGATTTCTAACAAGTACACTTGCATGTGTATAATTCTATAGGATAAAATTATAATACATGTAGTGTCAAGTAATTATATTAATAATAACACTCAATTTACAATTGCATACATCACCATTAGCATTATAAACTAATTTGATTGTTATTTTGTGTAACTAAATCTATCGACGGAAACTAAAGCTTGTTACTTAGTCATATAGTGACAATATTTCAACACTGATGTTACACCCAACAGTGATGTCTTTAGAAAAATTAATTATAATTGCAACATCGATCTGTCCTATAATAAAAAACTCTCAAAGCAAAACTAGGAAGTCAATTTTTAATCAAAAAATTCAAGTGACGTCAATCGTTATTATCCCTATGATACAATTCTTTTTTGATCGATACTACAACCCTTATTTGTTGTTGTGTGTATTTTTGATATATTACATTAATACTTCAATGATTTAAGGATATATAATGAGGTTATGTAACCAAAAGGAGAAGATCATGACCAAAAAGAAGTACAAGAGTATATATTGCAACATCGAACTTGGTTTATTATATTTTTTAGATATTTTAAACCTTTCATTGTATTTGTTACTAATATATAGTATTTTTAAATATATCATGTATATAAGTGGACCCACATGTTTAAAATAACTAGTTGTCATTGTAGTTTAGTTAAATGCTATGAATATCTAGTAAAGGACCTATGTTCAAGTGTCGTGATTGACATATATGATTATATTTTTGAGAGGCATGAAAAACTAATATCACAAGTTGGTATCTTTTTGGTTCATTCCAGTATGGTTCAAATAATCCAACAAGTCTATCCATAATTTCCACTTGTTCGATAACTAAAATAACTCTAGATAGTACATATTTTTGTGGTAAAATATGCAATGGTTCACTAGTCCAACATGTCCTAGTATTCAATCAAAGTTCAACTACCAAAACATTGTGTTGGGCCGCAACAACTTTTCTATTAGAGAATTGTAGAGAAACTGGGGCGACAGAAAAGGCAGTGAAAACAAAAATCTTAAGCCTAATTCATAGAAAGCTCGTGTCAACAAGAATGTATCTAGGAAGGAAAGGTTGAAAGGTCATACATAGTCTTCGAGCAAGTCTAGCAACATTACCCTTACAATAGCATCGTGCTTATTCTTCAGGAAGTACCTCACTCCTTCTTCACAACACTTGAATAGTAGTCTTTACCGGCCTCCTATTGTAGCACCATGGGCAGTGGTTGACAGTGTCCTCTTAGAGGCAGACAACAACCTCCCACCTCTAGAGCTGTCCAAATGGACTACCGAGAACTCCAAGTTGCTCTAGCATAACCAATGAGAAGGAGCTATCCCTTTCGAACGTCAACCTGCTAGAGTTGATATGTTCTCCCACAATTGTCATTCCCTTACTATCCCTATTCATCGGATAGGTCTTTCTTGGGCTCTCTATTGGTTACTATAATTAGAGAGGACAACAATTATCAGAGTCAAGTGTTGTGTTATGAGAAGCCCCCAATACCCCTCTATTTATAGGAGAGACTAGGATCAGGGTTCCCAGTCTGTGCGGGAATCAAAAGGGTCGAATTTGTGAATTTTCTAGAACATGCACAGAGTGAACCGGTCAGTCCACACACCCGACTGGTCAGTTGGTGCACAAGGTGATCGATTCTCTAAGTGAAGTAGTCAGTTCGTGTAGTTTTTGTTTTGAATCAAATTGGTAATCAATGTACAATGAATGTACAACATGATATCAACACCAATCCTTAATCCAATCAAATTAGCAACAAAACCAGGCAATTCACCCCATGAACTAGTCAGCTGAGATATGTGAACCGGTAAATTCACTATGTGAACCGGTTGTCTCACTCCATGGTTTAGCCATTGATCAACCAATGTTGATTCCAATTGACTTGACACTCCAACCAATGGGTTCAACACTCGAACTGGTCGGTTCATAGTCTAGTCAGTCAATTTTCAACCTTAGTTGTTTAATTGAATACCTGAACACCTTTAGTAGTCAATTTAAACACCATTCATGAATATACTCCTTTAATCCAAGTGTATCCTATATGTGTGACCCTATAGGTCTAGAATTACATTGGTAGTAAATGTCCATAAAAAACTTATGACATCACAAGTAAAGAGCGGCATCTAGCAATACATCATTTCTACCCAAGTAATTTGGAAAGTTGGAGAACAACTTTAACTTACAATATGTGATTAATGTTATCATGATCGCATAGTTCCTTTGTCTTTGATATCCGGATTGAACTCGAGGCATGGAATCGTCATCCTCTCAACGTTCATTCTGTGTTCCTTGAACTAGAGCAAACTGTCTGAGATGCATGTGAGCTTACATATCACATATTGAGTCATGTGAGTATGACCATACATTTCTCAGTCTCTCTTCACAAGAGGTCTTGATATCAATCTCATATAGGAGGGAAAAATCCCATATACATCACTTACATTCTATTCCCATGTGTCATAGTGCACCCAATCATCACAGTTATGACAACCCTTATTCGAGATCACATTGGATGATGACAAAGTACATGAACACATGTGATGAATGTAGTGACTTTAGGTCTAAGAACCACAATCGCCACTATCACTGTGAGAGATGATTCTGACTACCATTCCATGGTCTCCATTATCACTCTCATGGTGGGTTTGTCCAATGCACTATTTTGTAACATGTGCCTGTGTGCTTGACTTGATATCTCATATCATGACTAATGAGATTCTGTTATCAATCAACACACACTCTAGTCTTATGTATTACTACTGTCTATTTTTCTTCCATAGTAATATCCGACTAGGGATATAACAAGAATGTATATACTCTTAACATCTCTATGATCCCATTGTTCAAGTCACGCACTTGAAGACATACATCATCGAGTAACATTATTATTTAGACATCTACTATGTATGTGTCATCATCTCATGAGTGAGAAAACAAATAATAGACAAAATTACCTTTATTATTATCAAATTAGGCATTTAGTGCCGCATTCCAATCATCATATGATTGGCTCTCTGGGCATATATACTAACATACTCCCACTTGCATTTAGAGTCAATCAATCACAAATCATATTCCAAGTGATCTTAACATGTCCATCATCTTTCTGCTATGCAAGAACTTTTTTAGTGGGTTAGCAACGTTTGCTTCAAGTCAGTATTTTGCAAGTTTCACATCTCTTCACTGTATGAAATCTCATACGAGATGGAAGTGTTGTAGTATGCTATCTGAGACTCCTAGCCCATTCAGTAGCTCCATTGTTATCACAATACTTCTACTGTGTCATCAATGGTTGGAACCTCACAAAAGTTCACCCATATGAACTTCTTGGTCCATATAGTGTCCTCTACTATTCCCATAACACATAAATACTTGAATTCTCTTATAGAAAAACTATATCTAGCTAATAACTCCTCCATCTTACAATTCTATTTTAAGGTCAAACATTAACATAGATGGTGATCATTAATTTTATTTGTCACTTCAGAAGCTTGCATCGGTGTAACTCTTTACACCCACATCTTCCTTATTACCATTACCAAGGAATTGATCCTTTTAGTGCTTCTCAAGCACTTAAGGATGTTCTTTATGGTAGTTCAATGACTCTCACTAGTATGTGACATATATCCTCTTGTCATGTCCAATACATACGAGATTGCTAGATAGGTATATATGTATCCTCTCATCATGTCCAATAAATATGAGATAACTGGATATTCTCTCATCATGTCCAATATATACGAGATAATAGGATAAGTATATAACATTGTATTCAAGATAGATCTAATAGAGAATGCATATGGCATTTATCCATGTGTTCCTATTCTTCACAAGAATTGGGACACTAGTCTCCTGAGAGACTAACTCCATGGAGCATGGACAAGTTTTCTCTCATTGAGTCTTGCATGTTGAACCCCTTCAACATCTTACAATTGTATGTGCTCTTTCTCTAGGTCAAGATGATTTCTAGATATGTCTCTATAGATCTCAATTATTATCACATAGGATGCTTCGCCTAAACCCTTCAGAGAAGGTACTTTCCTTGCCAATTTTTAATATTTGTAGGATAAGGACATTATTCCCCATCATTATGTGGAATATTAATATGCTTCCACTAAATATTTTGTAACACATATTTTATTTTCATTCGGACTCAAGTCAAACTCTTTAACTGCCTTTAGGCTATGTATCATAATTATAGAACCTTTAGGCTATGTATCATAATTATTCCAGTGAAGGAATATAGCTTTAACATCCATATGCCAAATTTCATAGTCCTACTAAGCTATAATTGCAAGCATGATCCTGATGAATTTAAACATGGTAATTGGTGAACGACTTCACCATGTTCAACACCTTGAACTAGTTTGAAACTCTTTGCAACCAATATATCCTTACATGTTGGTCTTCTCTCAAAGACTCGTATGCACCTTATGGGTATACCCTTTCAGGTGGATCCACCAAGGTCATACCTTGTTGGTGTAATGGAGTCAATCTTGGATCTTATGGCCTCAAGCCATGTTTCAGATTTTGGTTTCTCAATAGCTTCTAGATAGATAGTTGACTCATCATATATGTCCAACTCACCGCCTTTTTGAAGATATCATAATCTTTCAAGCTGAAGGTGTGTTCCACTAGAACTATGAGTTTTATGTGTTACATAAGGAACTTGAGATTCCAAAAAAACTTGTGATTCTCGATGTTCATATTATACCTCTTATCTGTTCAATGTTTTCTTATATATCTCAAACATTTCATTTTGTACTTTTCTCCCACTGATTTCTTTTGAATTAAATTCCCTTCAAGAATTCATCCATCCTGGCAACAAACACTTTTTTTGTTGGATTGGGTTAAAAGGTGGTATTAAACACAATAAAATTTATCTGATTTTGGACAAAGCTTTTATGAAACTATTTTCTTGTATAAAATTTCAATCCTAATCACTATAAAAGACATATCAGGACAATTCCCATGCCATATCTCCTATGGTTTTTTAAACCAATTTAGACGGTACATTGTTTTAGTGTAAATTATGTTCCCAAAATAAATGGGAAGATTAGCTAAATTTTATTGATAATCTCACCATGAATAACAAGGTGTGATTCCTTCTTACTAATACACTCTCATGATACACTATCGTTATGTTTCAGGTGGAGCTCATCATGATACTTTATCATGATATCCCAGAAAGTTCTCAAAATCTTGGTTTGAAATATTTCAACACCGATCACATCAAAGTATCTTAATACTTTTACCAAGTTAGTTAGATACTTCATTCATAATATCCTTTAACACTTCAAGAGATCTTATACTTCCATTTCATTAAATACAAACTTCCATATCTACTGATAGAATTAGTAAATATAATGAGGCACTAGTACTACTTTCAACATTTGTTCCAAAATGTCTAAGTACATCAATATGTATGAGCCCTCATAGAACAATTGCTCTCCCACTACATCTAGTGAATATGCTTTTGTCATACTGCACAACAAATAAGACTTGCATGTCTCTATTGGTTCAATAACCATAAGAGTCTAGATAACCATCATATGGAGTCTAGAAATACATTTCTCATTTATGTGCTCTAGATAATGATATAGGTATTCAATGTTTGAGTCATCAAGTCATTCAGTACACGTGTCATACACATTTGTCTCTACAACTATCAAGTATAGTTTATAAGACATAGGGTATTGCCATAAAGATCATATCTTTTCAAAATGCAACATCAATTTATTATTGTCCATACAAGATACATGATGTTATCATCAATGGAGGATCCATAATAGAAATTCAGTAATTCTATTAAGTGCCCTTGAATGGCATATTCCAACTGTAGTGGCGGCAACCCTTACTCCATAGAGTTCTAGCTTACTTCTTATTGGATCCTGAACTAGAGATCTCTATCTCTTTCTTCTTCCTTTGTTCCTTTAAGTGAAAAAGGACATATTCCTTTTGCACTTACCATTTTCCTTATCTTGAGTGTTTAAGACTTAGACTTCATATTTGCCTCAAAACTCTTCTTGGCCTTGTCTTTGCCATTGGACTTAGTTCCACTGATCACCATCACAAATTTGTTCTTCTTCATTCTTGCTTTAACATCAACATGACAAGTAGTTTTGACAACGGTTTAGCCAAGTTACTCATGAAATGGTTGTATGATTAGTGCAATGCTTGCAGAATAATATCTATGGTCAACTCTTGACCTAACAGAAATCCTAGTATCTTCATATGCCTAATAATATTGAACACATGAGGATCTATAGGATCTCCCTCTGTCAGTCTGCACTTAAACTACGCTTTGGAGACATTATACCTTTCTTGCTTTACATAATTATTTAAGATGTATTACCATCTCAAGAATGTCCATGAATTCACGTTGATCATGCAACTCATAATTCATACAACATAGCATAAGGTACTTAATGTCTACAACATCATTGGCATGCTTTATGTAAGCATCCATTTAGCGCATTTGGAGCGGGTTCCTCTGGCACGGTGTTTCAAGAACATAGAGCTTTTGCTCACTAGTGAGAACACTTCTCAAAGCCCTAAACCAAATGTGGAAGATTATCCCATTTTATTCTTCTTAAGGACTGATCAAAATAATAACGTGTTTGTGTTTGTCTACAAATGATTTTTTTTCAACTTCTAAAAACATTTTTTTATTTGTTAAAAATATTAATTAGGCCTTTAATTAATTATTTTCCACTATTTTGTTCAAATTGATAACCCTCATGTATCAATTTGGAAGATCGTAACTTACAGTCTTCTAGTGATCTAAGATCTAAAATAATTCAACTATTATCCAGACAATGCCAGCATCCATAGTCAATTATTAAGGTAGGAAACATGCAATTCTTGGATAGATGATATGCACAACCTTTTTCCATAGTCATCTGCATGCCTCTGTTGCTTAATCTCATTAAGATCACATAGTTACACCTGACCCAAAAGCCAACACAATAATAATACACCCCGCTTGGTAGGCCCATATTATTACCATCATACTTCCATGAGATAGACAACACACCACCCTTGGGGTACCCACACTTAGTCGATCAAGATTTTCATGTGTGTTGCTAATGGAAAGCATCTAATACTTAATATTGTATTGAGGGATTTTATATATAAATACATATACATATCCAATCACCACATACTTATAGTACGTATCACATACATGTTATAACCACAACGAGAACATGTAATAATTAAAACACACAAGTGATGATTACAACCATACTATTGTAATTCTATAGAGCCCCAAGGAATTACTACCACCTAGGGTCCACATCATATGCAACCTGTTATTGATGAAGATCTGTGCTTGAACCAATTTGTATTGCTTGGTTCAACACTTGAACTGGTCAGGTCACCTCCTGGTCTCTCAGTTGGGATCTTGAAATGGTTTTCTAGTTCCAAGTTCAACTAATGTCTGGACTCCTTCAGTCGGTCGATTGGGCCACCAATCAATCGGTTCATCCTCCTTTCCTATGGCCTCCTTGGTCCTCCAGTCGATCAGTTTGTCTCACAAATCGGTTAGTTCATCTTTGTGCAAACCTTCTTCTCACAACGAAATAAAAATTAAAACTATCATATTTCTTATTACATTGTAAAATGAAAAACCTCAAGTTACATTCAAGGGGAAATAGAAAGAAGAGCATTAATTTACATTTGGAAAGGAGAGAGAGTCTTAGTATGCAAACTGAGATATAAATAGGAATAAGCAACTACAACAATGCACACACAGATCTAGGATTATTGGCCATAACCATGCTAAATATCCACCATCAAAATCAAATTTTGCGACGTGTGTAAATTGCATATATATCATATCATATATACATTCACACACACACACACACACACACACATATATATATATATATATATATATATTTGGAGCGTATCTAGTAGTTAATCAGTATTGCACATTAACCAGATTAATATTCACATTGTATGTGATAAAATAAATTCGATCATATCAATTTAGATCCCAGATACATCGTAAATTGACATGGCTTTGATACCATTGTAGGAAAATTGGGGAGACAGATAAGGCAGTGAAGACAAAAATTTAAAGCTCAAATTCCCTGGATAGTAAGATCGTGTCAACAACAATGTATCTAGGAAGGAAAGGTTGCAATATTATACCTGGTCCTGGAGCAAGTCCAATGACATTACCCTTACAGTAGCATTGTGCTTCTTCTCCAGGCATCAGTTCACTCCTTCAGATGCACTCGAACAGTCGGCCTCCTGGTGCATCCCCATGGACAACAGTTGATGGTGTCCTACTAGAGGCAGACAATGGTCTCCCGCCTCTAGTGTAGTCCATGCAAACCACCTAGAACTCCACGTTATGCTACCAGAGACAATGAGAAGGAGTTGTCTCCTTCGAACATCAACCTTCTAGAGTTGATACACTATCCCACAATTGTCTCTCCCGTTCTATTCCTCACTTTATTGGGTAGGATATGCTTGGGCTCTCTATTGGTTACTATAATCAAAGAGGAAAACAATTTTTAGAGCCAACTATTGTGTTCTGAGAAGCCCCCAGTACCCCTCTATTTATAGGAGAGGCTAGGGTCACAATTTCTAGTCTGTGCGGGAGTCCTAAGGGTTGAATGCATGAATTTTTTAGAACCTACTCACAAAAAACCGGTCGGTTTGCATACCCAAATGGTCAGTTTGTGTACGAGCCGGTTAGTTTGCTAAGCGAATTGGTCAGTTTGTGTAGTTTCCTATTCTGGGTCAAATTGGTGATCAATGTACGATTAATGCACAACATGACGTCATCACCAATCCTTGATCCAATCGAATTGGCAACCAAATCGGGCACTTCATATAGTGAACTGGTCATTTAGGATATGTGAACCAGTTGTCTCACTCCCTGGTTCAGCCATTGATCAACCAATGTTGATTCCAATTGACTTACAACTCCAACTGATCGGTTCAACACTTGAACCGATCGGTTCAGAGTCTAGTCACTCAATTTTGAACCTCAGTTGTTTAATTGAATACCTAAACACCTTTATTAATCAAGTTAAACACCATTCATGAATATACTCCTATAATCTAAGTGTATCATATGTGTGTGACCCTATAGGTCTAGAATTACATTGGCAGTGAATGTCCATAACAAACTTATGACATCACAAGAAAAGAGCGACGTCTAGTAACAAATCATTTCTATCCAGGTAATTTGAAAGGTTGGAGAACAACTTCAACATACAATCTGTGATTAGTGTTACCATAATCATATATTTCCTTTGTCTCTGATATCCATATTGAGCTCGAGGCATGGAATTTTCATCCTCTCAACATTCAATCCATGTTCCTTGAACTAGAGAAAACTTTCTGAGATGCACGTGAGCTCACATATAACATATTAAGTCACATGAGTATGGACATACATTTCTCAGTCTTGCTTATTAAGAGGCTCTGGATATCAATCCCATGTAGAAGGGACAAATCCCATCTACATCACTCACAATCTATCCCTGTGTGTCATAGTTCACCCAATCATCATTGTTATGGAAATCCTTATTCAAGATCATGTTTGATGATGTCAAAGTACATGAATGGCATGTGACAAATGTAGTCACTTCAGGTTTAAGAATCACAATAACCACTATCACTATGAGAGATGATTCTGCCTACCATTCTATGGTCTCCATGTATCACTCTCATGGTGGGTCTGTCTGATACATTGTTCTCTAAAATGTACCTATGTGCTTGACTTGATATCACATATCATGACTAATGAGATTCCATCATGAGTCAACACACACTCTAGTCTTATGTTTAACTATTGCCTATTTTGCTTCCACACTAATATCTGACTAGGGACATAACAAGAATGTATATACTCTTAATATTCTATGATATCATTGTTCAAGTCACATACTTGAAGACATAGGTCATTAAGTAACATCTATGTATGTGTCATCGTCTCATGAGTGAGACATACATAATAGATAGAATTACCTTTAGTATTATAAATTTAGGTATTTATGCCACATTCTAATCATCATATGATTGGCTCTCTGGGCATACATACCAACAAGAATAGCTTTAGTATAGAGACACTATGATATGGAAGCAACTAGAATATGTAAGATGCTTAATTGTTTGATATGTGACTACCAAACATTAATGTATGCTATGATTATGCAGATGACTAGAAAGAGGTATGGATGAAAGGATAGATTGTAGTGTTCTTCCATGAAGGCCCCTATTGTTCAAAGAGAAGAGGACAAGTACAAAGGTGTAGCCAAAGTTTTCTATACATCCTACTTTGACAAGAAGAGGAAACTAAGCGGTTCTTGCTTCCAAATCATTATGGTTGCCACACTTGGATAAGCTACTTTTTATGAAGATGCCTGAGACAAAGCATATCAACCACGTTGGTATCTCCTGAAGGGTGACTTAGAAAAAGTACAAAATATGATTTTGAAAAGTGAAGGCTAGGAGGAGAGGTGAAATCTTGACTTGGAAGAACTTCACTTATGAGTGTTACACTAAGTGATTCCCTCCTACATTTTTGGGTATCAAGATCTAGAAGTTAGAGAACCTGATGCAAGATTCCATCAAAACTAGGGAGTTTGATGTACTATATAGACCAGTGAGCTTTTGCTCATAGTTAGTTCCTGGTGAGATAGATAATTGTAGGAGGTTTTAGGTGAGTCTAAATCCTAAGATTGAACAATACTTATCCATGATCAACTTCAGAGATAATGTTAACTTTGATGGGTTTGTTTAGGTAGTGTGCATGATCGGGGAGTCTATGAATGCATCTAGGTATGTGAATATCAAGAAGCAAGTTGGTGAATTTGGAAGAGTGAGAATTGGTATCGATGGTGTTGGTGTCTTAAAAAAATTAAGTAGATTCCTGTGCTTACGCTGGGGGAGGCATCGGTTCAGTGCAAGTGTTTCTTCTTCCTTCAATAAAATTATTTATGGTTATGGTAGGTGGACCGATGTAACTAGGTATACTTCAGAGAGATATGTATGGTCAACTTCTATGGAAATTTCCTACATATAGGAGGTCCCTTAATGCAAAATATGTGGGTAGGCATCATGAACAATAGTATTGGGAGAAGAGTTTCACATTTAGAATTATTGTGTCGACATAGAATATTTGGACATGAATTGACTTGATCTACAACGTGCTCTAGTGCAAATTCAATAATGACATTATCAAGGGAAACAAGAATAGTCGTTTGTAAGAGGGTAGCATTCTTTAGTGGATTTTGATTTTGAGGGGGAGAGCCCATTTATAGTGTGCAGTGGTGACATCATGGTAATTCAAGAGATACATGATGTTTCTATTCCCTAACATCTTATGAAGGATTAGTTTCCATAAAATAGGTAATAGCATGTAAACTTCAACTTTCATAGGTCCTAGGGAGACATTCTTTTATTTAGTTTGTGCATTGAATGAATCCCTATCCAAGGATCTATTTTAAATTTCTTTTATTAAGAATACCTTTGGATGAATGCATAATACTGGCTAAGGTGTGCCTTGGCTATTGTTTGAGTTTTGGAGAGCTTATCGTAAAGGTCAATATTCTACCCTTAGGGATGAATGCTTTTGGAGTCTTGTTTTGATTGTTTAGAAATGTATTTGTGTATTTGGATCGTTGGAATAAGGACGCGACCTTTTATTATGGAGATTTTTAAAGTGTCTTTAACAGAGATAATAAAGTTTGATATATGTGTGTGGTGTTTGTAATAATGGATGACATAATGTTGAGGATGTGATGTGATGTTTTTTGGCACATATCATGCATATCAAACTCATAAACTCAATTTGGCATAAGTATCTATTTGTGAATGATATTATAGGTGTATTTTATATGAGATCACAAACATTCCACCTAAGTGGTCAACTGAGTTTGACATTTAGCTTTGCCCAGGTAGAGATAGTTAGAACAAATAACATATCATATGGTAATAGTTTAATTTAAGATATTGATGAGTCAACTTTAAGAATTTTTAGATAAATATTGTGGTTATGAATCAAGCATATCAAGTTAAACAAGATTACGATCAAGAAAAAATACTACTTTTCTAGGATTTATGATATCTATGACCTTCTTAGAGGAGAAAAAAATATTTGCTAATATCAATTTAAGATCAAGATACAACTAGTTGAGGATCAAGGACAAGGATGTGCTAAGTTGGTGTTCAAGAATAGGATGTGCACTATGAGTTCTCAGTCATGCCTTTTGGGATGATTGAAAAACCATTGACGTTCATGAACATGTTAAATTCAGTTTTCTTGTGGTATATCATGAATAACACTTGAGGATGGCTTTATAGTTTCCTACATAACATTGAATTTATGGCGAGTCCATCAAGTGTAGGTTCTATTTGGTGCAAGTTTCTTTCATGGGTCATGTGATTTTAAGATCAAAAGTTCACATGGATCCTAAGAAGGTGGAATTCATAGTTTACTTGTCGGCAACCAAAAACGTGTACTAAAGTCAGTAAATTCCCAGGCTTAGTTGGATATATTGAAAAGTTCATCAAGAACTTCAAGATTATCACAAACCATCTCACCAATTTGAAAATGAAATAGGCTGTGTGGTTTGAAAATTTTGACTAGATCTTTCACTGGTCAAAGACAAAGATGACTATAACAATAGTGATGACTTTGCCAAAAAATATGTAAGGTTACATCATGTATGTGATGCATCTGAGATGGGCTTGGAATATATATTAATGTAGTAAGACAAGGTGATAACTTATACTTTGTATACAATCAATAGAAAAAAAGACAATAGTCCCACTCATGATTTTGAGTTGGTAGTAGTAGTACATTCTCTAAAGACATTCTATAAAGACTTTATGTCATTATTTGTACAATTATCCATGTAAAATATTTACAAATCACAAATGAAAAATTGTACTCGCAAAGATATAAATGTAAGACAAAGAAGGTGGTTGGAGTTCATTAAATATAATGATTCTACCATTGAGTATTGACATATAAGTGCCAGATCTCATGGTTATTCTCTAGTAGAAAGTCTTCTTCTTAAAAAAAAACATGTGATTGTTCAAGAGTTTGACATGTTTTGAAGCTGAAAATTGAATGTGGATTTGGAAGTTTCTACATAGGGTGCCTACATTGTACAAATGCTAAGATAGTTCTCTATGATTAGGTTAAAGAACTACATTATGAACATCATCTCATCAGACAAAGTGTGTTGGAGATAGTTTAAGGGAAGAAGTCGGAGTTTTGATTTCTATAACACCATTTTCTATATGTATAGAAAGTCATCTACATCAAAAATGTTTTCTTTGAATTTTTTGAAGTGTGATATATTGTTGAATCTAGGAAAATTGAATGTGCAGTTGGATGATTCTCCATAAGGTGGCTTATTACTTCAAATACAAGTTAATATATTTATATATGACTAGGTTAAAGATCTACAACATGAAGATCATCTCATTAGACAAGGTGTGTTGGATATAGTTCAAGGTAAGAGGTAAGAGTTTTGGTTTTTAGAAACCCAATTGCCATATGTGTAGAATAGGTTTTGTGTTTTGAGTTTAGACGATATGATGAGGGACATTTTCATTCTTCAATGTATGCTACACATTCACGAAATTAGGAAATGTATATAAACATGAAGAATATGATTAGTGGGTAGGTATAAAGAGATATCTTATTCAATATGTTGACATTCGTCAGATACATTATAAAGTCAATGTTGTACACCATAGTGCAGAGATGATGTTACACACACTCCCTATATCAAAATGGAAGCGGGACCACATCATGATGGACTTCATAGAATATGTTATGGATTTGACTTTGTATGTGTGATTGTGGACTGAATTAGCCAAATCAATTATTTTTCTTTCAGTTAAGTGAACCTTTGATACACTTAATCTTTCCAAAATATATATAAATATGAAAGTCCAGATAAACACAAGGTTCTATCATCTATCATTTTGGATAGAGACCCTAAGATCATATGTAGATTTTAGAATAGAGTGAATGATGCTTTTATAACCAAGTAACCATTCAACAAATCTTTTTATCCTTATATGGATGATCAGTAAAAGGAAACAACCAAAATGCTTCAAGATATCTTAAGGACGTGTGTCCTACATTTTAGTGCTACTTGGGAGTGAAACCTTATTCTTATGGAGTTTTCCTATAATAATAGTGTCCATTTTTACTTGTGTTTATCTCTATGAAGATGTGTATGGTTGGAAGTGAAAATCCTCTATTTTTTGGTTCAAAGGGGGTTAGAAAAAACTTCAAGGTCATGATATAATAGAAGAAACAATAGATAAGATTGAAGTGGTATGAAACAATTAGAATTGTCAATGACATGCAACATAGGAATGTCGACAAATGGTGTGTGCCACTAGAGTTTCAAGTTTATGATGGGGCTTATATGAATGTTTTATCTTGGATAAGTGTGTTGAGGTGTGACAACTGTGGAAGGTTGGTTGCGAGATATATGAGATCATATCATATCCCTCATGAGGATTGGTATAACAACATACATATTGGATCTGCCACTAGAGATATCAAATCTACATTGTGCATTCAACATTTCTCTGGTAAAGAAGTATCAACCTAAAACAAAGAAGATCTTGAATGAGGATCTATACAACTTCAAGAAGATGTTTTTTATGTGGAGATATCATTCTATTTTATTTAACCCAAGATTCAAAAGTAAAGGAAGAGATAGATGTCTTTATTCAATGTTGTGAGGAGGAATCATAGTGTAGAAGAAGCAATATTGGACTTGGAGTCTGAGTTGCATAATAGTTCTCCTATCCTTTATTGAGAATTTCAAGATTAAATGTTTGCTAGAGTAGGATATTGTTACGAAATCAACCTTCAAGTATAATCCAATAATTTTTGGATCTTATCATGATATTAGCATCTTCTTTATTATTTTTAGCTAATTGACATTAAACCATAATATACTTAGTTTAACTATGAGTAGATAAGATTTAATTTGTTTGGGAAAGTCAAATCAAACTCTTTATCATTTATGTATGAAATAAAAGCAACAACCAAGTGTTTTTGTATGTGAACTATATGTTTGATTGAATGATTGATTGACAGTTTGACTAGAACCAACAAGGCAGAAATGATAAGGTGATTTGAAGAATAATTAGAAATCAATGGAAATGCCAATAATGTGTTGTCATATTTAGTGACATAAAGAATAACCTTTCATTTATATGGTAACCAAAAGAGAAATATGACATAAAGAACAACCTTTCATTTTTATGTGAGTTAATAGAGGTACATGCATATGTGTTTTGGGTGTTTTTAATCAGGGTTTGGTTGACATCGACCTTGACATATCAATGTCAAGATAACCTTGGTGGATGTTTGTCTCAATCTAGATCAACATTGACGGGAAGCAGATTAATGTGGGATAGCTTCAGTTCAGCATTGATGAATAACATATCATTATGGAGGACCAAATAACCTATTGGGAGTCTTGGTTGGAGACAATCAATTGGTAGGTTGTTGTATAAGACTGACCTACCTTAGAGGTCTAGGTGAGCGTTGATCCAAATGTAGATCAATGTCTAACAAAACTTTGTTTAAAGTGTGTTGGAGAGATTGACATTTAGTTGAGTCATGTCAACGTAGGGGGTCAGTATGAAAAAGAGATCTACTGACATGTAGAGAGATCAACGAATCTTTCAAGAACCAACTACAATTTCTCTCACGAAGGGTAAAAACACAAAAATCTTCACGTACTTCAATCGAACCAAAATACTTGAGTTTAGAACTGTACCCTTACCAAATCTTGGTTTGCACCAAAGTGATATAGAGTGATGTTTAGCTATTCATAAGTAAGGGTGAGAAAATAAGGGGGCGAGGGAGTACCTAGCAGTGCGGCTAGACAATCTCCAATGAAGGGATCCAGGTTCAACTCTGGCTATTTTTCTCAGGGTGTAATAAGGCTCCACGTTGATGAGCGTGCTGAGGTGCCCCCAATGTGCACAATTGATTTCAGGGTTTATCCTTAGTTGTGTCAGGTTCAATGGTGGCCTTACCTAAGAGGGGTTTCTTGTCATAAAAAGGCCAAGAAGGTACATCTGAGTTAAATTTTGTTAACGTTCTCTATTGGAAAGATGCTCCAACGAGTTGTCAGAATATTTTTATATAGAATTTTGGACTTACAAAAACATTAAGTTTTGTGAGTTGGGATTTTGGTTCAAACTATTCTTTTAGCTATACATGTCTGTGTATTCCTCATTTATACTATGATTAAATAGATTCAAACTCAAATGCAATAATTAAACAACTCGTGTATTTCTATTATTGTTCTTGACCTTAATTTTAGATTAATGAACAAAACCTATTTTTAATTATTTTCATGTCATAGAATATATTAATATACTCTTCATTGGCAAAATTACATGCATCTAAATAATACGATTGACTAGTGGAATTCAATACAACTGATTGATCTGGGCTTGCATTGGCTTCACATTAATCTCCACACACTTCTTATTTGATGAATTAGAAAGATTCTCAGAATGACACTGAGTTTAATATGTACTTAGCACTTTTTGTGAATTTAGTAAGATCATATAAATTAGGTGGCTAGTTGATAGTATGTCCTAAAAATATATGGAGTCAGTGGTTCACTGAATAAACAAAACAAGTGTGGAAGTTCACCAAAATTTAAGTAAATAGAAAAAGTTGCGATACCCCAACCAGTGATCACACATACACTTAAACAACCCTTGAGATAAACCCATAGGAAAAAATTTAAAACAAAAATAAAATCATGCTTTGAAATTTTCAAAAAAATATATAATCCTAAGGTGAATCGCTCCATAGTAAGCATTCATGCAATAAATTGAAATACTTAACTCTAAACATGTGTTTATGATGCATAATTACATATGACCACAAAGTTTCACTACTTAAAGTTACAAACATAGCCTCCTCAGCTAACTAAAAACATGTATACACTATTAAAAAACTCTAACAATAAATTAGAAGTAGTAACACCCCCACTCCCAAAATATAGATAAACCAAGATGACTCTATACTCATACAATGATATGAAACCTCCTTGAAATTGTTGTTGAGGTGGATGTTGTAACATACTCAATCTTAAATATATACCCTAAATTTTCTCTTTCTTTATTATCATTTATTTATATACTTTTTTTCGTGATTTAGAGTGTATTTGGATGTTAGGCCCTATAACTATAGAGTTTTAGTTAAATAAACAATTATTTGAAGCTCAAGTGTAAGTGATTGAGATAATATCATAATTAGGGGCTAATTCTACAATTTTACCATTATATATATATATATATATATTAATATATATATAAGTTGAAATTGGTTCTCTAGAATTTTTCAATGGTTAGGTGAAGGAAAGAAAGAGTCAAAAATGAAATTTGAGAATTTAAGGAATAAAGAGATTAATAAATACATTATTTTATTAATTAACGTTCAAGAAATGATTTGATATACTTAAAAGTGTCAAGAGTTGAAACTAACTCCAATTTTGGATTCCTCACCCCTCAATTAGCTAACCTACCAATTTCTAATTAAATTGGACATCAGTTACCCACTCAATTTCATAAGGAAAGAAACATGTAAATCAAATCTATAAATCTATAAAATTTTGGTCATTTCATACTTGAGTGGTTGTCACACACGTAAATCAAACTTTCGGCACATCGAACGCCTCCTGTGGACTGTCCAATTAAGATTGAACGATGCATTCATCATCTCATTCCTCAAGTATGAGAACCTTGCATAAAATAACCACCCCATCCCCCATTTTTTCATTGCCTCATTCTCTCTCTCAAATCCACCAAATCATATGATTTTTTTCCTATACAGTTCTTGTGCGATTCCACACACATTGAGATTAACTCAAATCCTAGTTTTACTTATTCACAAAACACCCAACTTCCTTCCCAAGCTTCTTCAATCCCTTGACCCACAGAGGCTTGAAACCCAACCTATATAAACCTAGCTACTCCCAAACCTCTGCCATCCCTCTAGAAAATGCTCCCAGATGCCAATTCCTTCTGAGAATCTATGCTTTATTGCCACCAACCCTGACTTTGTTTGTCACACTAAAATTCCACAATGAATAATATATCATGAAATTAGGACATAACCTAAGTTCAAGAAAACTAAACGTTTCTCTTAACTTTTTTATCTCTTTTTGAAACTTAAGTCTTATTATGAAATATGTCACATGAAACATGTATACAAAACAATATATATAAGAAAAAAAACCTTATTTCTTTGATTTAAATGCAAACATAAAAAATAGATTAAGTTATCTATTCTATATTTTATGATTTCATGATTGTTGTCTTGACTAATAAATACAGCAATGATAAAACATTATTACAACTTCATTCATATATAATGTTTTGAGCTTCTAAACTAGGACCTAGAGTGATAGTGATTGATTATTAGAATTTCTCTAGCATCTGACTTGTTGAAGGACTTCTATTATACTTTTAGATCTCCACATGTTGAGGGTGTATCTAAAAATTTTGTGAGTAGAATGATGAGCTACTTGCCCACTGAATGGGTACTTCAATGAAATAGTTTAAAGCACTGCAAGAGTCAATGATATAATCTTGAGCAACATAATTTTAAGTAGAAAAATAAGGGACTATAAAGGAAAAAATCATTCACAGACATATAAACAAAAGGATTACTCTAGATAACTATGAGAAGTAAATCAATATATGAACATACTTGATTATTCTCGAAGGGAACTAGTCATTCAGAAAATTACAAATGGTAGGTTACTCCATATAACTACAAAGAGTAAATCGATCATTGAACATACTTCATTAATCTTTGCTCATCTTATTATGCAATGAATCCACATGAAGTGTTGTGATGGAGTGAATTTTGCTTTTATTTCGAGGATGAAATTTATTTTAAAGTGTGTAGGATGCGATGGAGTGAATTTTTGAAATCCTTAAATGTCCAACGATATATTTGAATCCATATGTTTGAGTTAGTTTGAGAGTTCCAAGTGCTTTGGTAAAGTTTCATGGTAGCATGAACAATAGTAAAGTCTGACATTTGCTCACTATGCAACTCAAACTAAAGAGAACATTGAACTTATACCAATCTTTAGGGTTAGATTAGTCATCCTTTAGAGACTATATATGACCTAGCCTCTAGGTTAGCACCTAGATGTCCAAGAATAAGGCCTAGACTGGTGCTTGTTGCATAGCAAGTCCTTAGATATTGTACTTGCCTTGTAGTGCAGCGGTATGGGACGTTGCACTATTTGGAAATGATGTGCATCAAGGGAAGGGAAACCCTAGACATATTGTGCACGTTGTCTAGAGTAGCTACACTAGTCTACACCATGTTCTCACCCTTTTCACTAGTTTTCATGACACTGGACTCTCTACTATGTGTGGGACACTCATTTTCAAGATTTGGTTTTTGATTCCAAACAGATCGATCCTCGGTAGTTTTCTCTGACGCTTGTTTTATCGGAGAAAAACTATATAATATTTTATTATGTATATGTATTACAAAAATGTGTCCCCACACATGTATGAGTAGGAAGTGATCATGCAACCTAAATGAAAGTGAATGACATCAGTCTAGAACAGAGAGTAGTTCTAGATTAGATGTCTAGAGCCTTGTTAGAATATATGATAGATGGAATAGATGATATAAGTTTTGATGATATGATGTGAGTCTTATATAGATGATATAAGATGGTTTATGATGATCTGTGTTTGTCTTTGAGGACTTAAATTCAGTTTTGAGGATGCAAGATAAGTTTTGATGTTGCAAGTAAATAGACTTTTATGAGATAAGATATGCTAAGTTAAGACAAGGATGTGGATCAACATGAGCCTCAAGCTCTTTTACAAAGGAGGACCTCTAGTGTTGGGACCAGTTTTAGGGTTAACTCCAGAGAGAGTGAGACCCATTGGGAGAAGGTTAGAGAACCTAAACTCTAAGATATGAAAATTATGAGATATGTGATATAATATGTCCTAAACTAGACTACTCCTGAGTGATTGAGTTGAGTCGCTCTATGTATGATTCCTATAGTTTTCTTGAACCCTAGATATCCTTGGGAGGACCAAACCCTATAGATAGAGAGAGACTCGTTATATGTGTGCATATGTGAGCATGAATATGAGTGCCTGCCATCTGGGTGAGGGAGAGAGCCCAAGACCTTGGAGGAGGTAGCTATCGTAGTTTCTGTGAAGCCTCATGCTCGGGTTGGTGATTTCCCACATAGGAATCTAGTGGTGTATATAAGAGAGTTTTGGGTAAGCATGTTTCATGGGTAGAAGACCTATGAAGAGAATCACATAACATGTTTTGGTTCGTGCTTATGTGGATAGAGCTTGTAAAGCCATTGCTAATGCCAACGAGGTAGACCCAGAAACCCTAAACCAAAGGGGGAGGATAAAGTATATGCATATGAGATACTCATAGGGCTGAGTTAGCTCAGAGAGACTGAGCATGTCACTACCCTCATGATATGGGATAGGAGAACCTCAGTTGGACTAGATAAAGTTTTGATATATGTTTAACAAGTCACTCACATAAGTTTATTTAGAACAACCATGATATAATATATATAAGGATGTGATCCATTCTTGAGCTATGATAGTGGATATGACATGATGAAAACCTTAGAGATGGTTTAATAACTCTTTATGCATAAATAGTTAACCATTTAGATGAATAATGATGATAATGTGATAGTGTTGGTTAATCTTGTGAGAATTCTTTAGTAAATGTTGCAATTTATTATGAGCAATGAAATAAGGTCATGTGAATGAAACATGTTACCTGATGTGTTAATCTTAGTGCTTAATAAAGATGAAGAATATGTTTAATAGTTAGCACAACATAATATTTATGACACCTTGATATGATCTAGATGGATAAAGTGGGTTAACTTTAGTTAACTCCCTCCTAAAAGGCATATGTTAATGTTGAACATGTTTTAACAATTAGCTCAATAAAAAGCTGATGACACCTTGATATAATGAGATAACTTTAGCTAAATCCTTTAGAACATAGTAATAAGATGTGGAAACCCTCATGCATGGACAAAGATAAGGATTCAACCTTAACATATGAGATATTCCATGACTTAACATGAGTTTTGAACCCGTTTTGAAGGGGCAATTCCCCCTAGATGCTTTGATAACCTCCTAGGAGTGGTACATCTATGTTTTAGACATGATGTTTATGGAATTGTGGCATCAAGAATAGTGCCCTAGTTGTGTATGAAGTTCCTTGAAGTAAGAGGATGGATTAATTTCGAGGACAAATTTTATTTTAAGATGTATATGATGTGATAAAGTGGATTTTGCTTTTATTTTGAGGACAAAATTTCTTTTAAGGTGTGTAGGATGCGATGGAGTGAATTTTTGAAATCCTTAAATGTCCAACAATATATTTGAATCCATATGTTTGAGTTAGTTTGAGAGTTCCAAGTGCTTTGGTAAAGTTTCATGGTTGATTATGTTGATATTAGTATTAAGATTCACAAGTTTATGCCTCTTTGAGGAATATAATTGATAGGTCATACGGTTGAGTTTTGGACCAATGCTTCATGTTGAGAAGCTTGGGATTTTTGAAATGCTTGTGTCACGCAGCCCATCCAATGTTATAGAAGCCGCATATATGAAGATAATTGGATTCACAACCTGGAAATGTTTCACCCTTTGGATAAAGCCTAACACAACAGTGGATTCACCTTTTTTTACCACTGTCAGATACATAGTCACGTTGAGAGTTTAGACCACGACACTAGTCATCTCCATGACTTCGATTGTGGGTTATCACACGAAGTAAGATGGGTAGAACCCCTTCAAACTCTTGTGGAATATGGAGAGGAGACGAGGGAACTCTAGCTCCTCACCCCAACTACTCCTCCACCCAGCGATAACGATGTAGCCCTCACCTTCCTGATGGTACTCCGAAGGCCTGAGTCCAGTGGAAGCACCCACCAATAGAAGTAAATTTTGAGTAGATCCTCATGGATGCAGTTGCAACAGGCGAGGTGGCATGGATCACCGATTGTCCCTATTCGAAGTCCACCTCATGTTGACGCTGAAGACTGGCGCAAGCATCGTTAGGTGGAGAATGATCTGCGTAGAACCAGAGGCAGAGGATGCGGTGGTGCTTGACGGAGAAGAAGGCAGAGGCGGCAGCTGCCTCGTGTGCTGGAGAACTGATGGGTAGGGTCGCGAGACAAGGAGACGACGCATGCTACTGCCCCCATGCCCGACAGTGGCGCTCGCACAGATCCCAGGAGGGTGGAGGCGGTGTGTGACAGGTAACAACGCACACCGACATCGTGTGTTGGGCGTCTAGAAGGAGATCAAGGGAAGAAGGATCAGAAGAGAGAGAGAGAGACAGAGAGAGATGGTGGTCAGGCCCTGCGCTCGTAGTGATGGTCTCGTACACTAGAGTCTCCCTACAACGACGCCTGAGATCGTGGAGCCAGATCGCACAGAACGAGCGTCTTTCCCACTGGAGGAGAGCCAGGCGGCAGTGCATGCACATGCCGAGAATGGAGAATGAATGGGTGGGATCCCGTAGTGGTAGTGAGGAGGATTGCAGTAGCAGATCGTCCTCACCAGAGGTACCAAAGGCCTCCATGGCCAACATAGCCGCGGGGACACCTCCAAACTTACAAGCAGTCATAAGAGGCGACCCAGAGTCATCGGGCGTCCTTGCTGCATTTAGAACGGTTGATAGGAGACAAGTAGCGGTAGTGATTCTTCACTGGAGTCTGATAGGGCGACAATGCTCTTGCCTGCTGGAGAAGGCACCACAAAGTGGCGGAGAGCGCTCGCGTTGTATGTCTTGCGAACGAAGAGTGGAGCAGTTTGGGCTAACAGATCTAAGATACGTGGATCTAACCAAGGACCCAGTTTAGCTCCCAAGAATCAAGAGGGCCCAGCTGTTCCAGCAGGTAGTGGACGGCCACGTGGCGGTGTCTGATTGGCCAGAAAAGGTAAATAATCAGAA
Organism: Alisma plantago-aquatica; assembly: GCA_963693085.1. Classification (NCBI taxonomy): domain Eukaryota; kingdom Viridiplantae; phylum Streptophyta; class Magnoliopsida; order Alismatales; family Alismataceae; genus Alisma; species Alisma plantago-aquatica. The sequence goes on from OY856409.1 coordinate 1,325,703,992, forward strand.
AATCTCAGATCTTAGATAAATCATAGTAATTAGCTTAGTTATCAGAAAAATACAAACTGGGTACCGTATTTCTCAAAAAAATGTGTAGAACAATATGGAAGCATAATATCAGTGCCACTGTCACTATCACTTTCTCCTCCTTTCTCCACCATTGGTATCTACTCTATTCTTTTTAATGCTTTAATATCATTGATATCATGTAAGATGTGTAATGCTTAGATCATGGATAATAAATATCAAATGATGATATGAAATTATGATAACATGTCAGTAAGTCTATAATCATGTTTATAATGCATATGATGTTAGATATGGTCATGTTGATGCACGGAAGCATATAATTCGACTAATATGGCTAATTAGGGCTAATAACACTAAATATAATGCAATTAATGCATACATGCTCAATTAATGATGGAATTTATGAAATACCCTCATATCTGTAATTGAAAGCTAATATGTAAAAATGAGATCAATTTTATACACGAAATTCATGTTATGTGAAGAGCATCCTTAATACATGTGATGTAACTCTAATATGGTTAATGAAAGTGACATAATGTTAGATATGTTCACATAATAATGTGACTCATGAGTATATCCAGTTGATGAGCTATAATTTAGAATATGACATCAGTAAGATAAATATATGGCAAGAAGACAAGTAATCATGATAATATCATAATGAGATAAGCAAACCCTAATATGAACATGACTAGGGTTAAGTTGAGATGTAAGATGATGAGAACCTGATGGTGATATGTGATCTTGTCTTAATCAGGGTTGACCAAGGATGTAGATGACATCAGGGATGTGATTAGGTTTGTCTTTCTTGATCAAGGTACACCATTACCTCTTGCTTGGCTTATTATACATTATGCTTGTGTTATATGGTAGTAAAGACTTGGCATATGGTATTGATTGAAATGATTGTCTTGTATGATATGTTGCTTGAATTTCCCTACTTATGGCTATGAACACCTGCAAACATAATATAGATGTTCCATCATAAGATAGCTCATAAACCACTTGGTGGTAGAGCGCATGCATAATGATCACAAACCACTTGGTGGTAGATCATATGATGTTTGTATAATGATCACAAACCACTTGGTGGTAGATCATAAGGCCTAAAAACATCAAAGCCCCTTGGGGGCAGATGTATGAGATATATGATGGAAATGTACTTAAAATACGTGTTCTCTTTTGTTAATGAATATCTTTGTACAAGTATACACTTTTCTTATATTCTTCTGTTACTGTGAAGTATTAGTTTTATCTTATTGCCAAGATACGATGAGAGGTATATAAAAGACACATAGGCATACTCAGTATAATATTCATGATATTGTGCTGACGTATACCACATGTAATCTTTTGTTTAGGTTGTGGTTATGCTCTTGAAGACCAGGATAGTTGAGAGTTGTGTAGCGAGCTGATGTATAGGTGGACCTGTTGTCTTAAGATCCCGTTGATTAGTGGTAGTACATGTATATGTAGGAGTTTGTTGTTCAATATGTAATATCAAATGTTGTAACAATTCATGTTGTAATTATATGTTGAATGGTGAACGTGTGTATGGTTTTATTATTGTTCATGTGCATGTGCTACTGATTGTTTCCTTCTGACTCCCTTGATTTTCTCTTTCTTAGCCTAGTGTGTGATGTTTAAATTGGGATTCTCACTGAGGTGAGGGTTTCAATTTGAACGTCACACATCAGATTAAGTTTTAGAAAATCCAGGACGTCACAAGTGTACCACAACATGTAAAAACATTGAGCAAGTTGCTACATGACTTAGTGTAGATATTGGACCCTTAAGTCTTCTAACTAGATACGTGATCTACAATGGGCACTACCACGTTTGTCCTCGATAGTTAAACAACTGGCTGATAAAAATGAACTCCTCTTCTAAACATTGGTAATCATGTGGAGAGTCAAAATCATTCTAGATAAAATTTCCTACTCCATCTGTTCTACAAGAGCTAGCACACTCAATAATAATTGAAATGGATACCACCAGGATCTCTGGTAACTATTGGATACCTAACTAAAATTGGATTGAACTTGGTACCACCAGGATCTCTGGTTATTGTTGGGTACCACTGCATATCACTAAAATATTTTGTTAATGTTGGATACCCTTACTGTTGGTATGTATGTCCAGAGAACCAATCATATGATGATTGTAATGGCATATCTTATAAATAATTTGATTAATAATAAAGGAAATTTTCATCTATATGCTTGTCTAGTTATGAGGTAGTGATATAACATGATAGATGTCTAAACAATGATGTTACTTGATGACATATGTCTTCGGGTTGAGGACCTAAACAGTGAGATCATATGAATGATAAGAGCACATACATTCTTGTTATGTCCCTAGTTGGATGTTATTGTAGAAGCTGATAGAAAACAATAACATATAATACTAGAGTGTGTGTTGGTTGACGAAAGAATCTCATTAGTCATGATATGTAATATCAAACGAAACACATAGGTATTTGTTAGAGAATAGTGTATCGGATAGACCCACCTTGAGAGTGATGAATGGAAACCATTGAATGGTAGTCAGAATCAACTCTTCATAGTGATGGTAGTGATTGTGGTTATTAGACCTGACATCACTACATCGGTCAAATGTTGTTGGATGCACTTTGAAAATCATTCAACATGACCTTGAATAAGTATTACCATAAAGGTGATGCTCAGATATGTTGTGACACATGGGGATGATTCTGAGTAATGTAGACGGGATTTGTCCTTCCTACTAGATTTGATATCGACCAGTTGATAAGTGAGACTAAGAAATGTATGGCCATACTCATGTGAATCAACATATGATATGTGAGCTCACATGCATCTCATACAGTCTACTCTAGTTCAAGGAACATGGATAGAACATTAAAGAGGATGATGATTCCATGCCTTACGTTCAATCTGGATGCTAGAGACAAATGAACTATATGATCACTATAACACTAATTACATATTGTAGGTTGAAGTTTCTCTCCAACTTTCCAATTACATGGCTAGCAATAATGTGTTGCTCAATACCGCTCATTGTTTGTGATGTCATAAATTAGTTATGGACATTTACTACCAATGGAACTTGTCACCTATAGGGTCACACATATAGGATACACCTAGAAATGGATTTTACTCACGAATGAGGTTTAACTTGATTACTAACGTGGTTGTCAGAAATCTGAAATGACCGGTTCAGAATGTGAACATATCGATTCAGAATGTGAACTGATCAGTTGAGGTTGCAAACCAACAAGTTGGAAGATCAGTAAGATTGGATCAATGATTGAGATTGATGTCATGTTGTGAATTAATCAAATATTGAAATCTAATATGATTGTGAATAGGAAACATAGTAAACCGGTCGATCATCTCACGTGTGAACTAACCGGTTCATGGTTTCCAGGTTCTAGAAAATTTTTATAAAATTATGTCTCTACGACACCTAGTTGATCTCGAAATCCTGACCCTAGACCTCCTATAAATAGAGGGGTATTCAAGGCTTTTATAAGATACAACAATAAGCTCTGAAAATTTCTGTCTTCTCATAGTTGTGGTAACGTGAGAACCCGAGCAAGTCTTACTCATAACAGGAAAAGGCAACAAGGGGGAGAAGTCAATGCTAGCACATTGACATTGAAGGGACAACTCCTTTGTGTTAGTTCCAAAATAATAACAGGAGTTCCTGGTGGTCTGCATGGACTACATATAGGCATGGAGGCCTTTGCCACTAGCTAGGAGAACGTTGTCAACCATTGTCTATGGTTCTACACTTGGAGGCCGCCATCGAAAACTATTTGGGGTGTTGTTTGCAAAAGAAGCATGCCACTACAAAGATAGTCTCTGGACTAGCTCTAGGATCAAGTATATGCTTTGCAACCTTCTATCCCAATCTATTGTTTTTGACATGATCTATTGTTCAAGGGGAATATGGTAAGAATTTTTTTTGCTGCCATTTTTGTCTTCATATTTCCTTACAATGGTATCAGATCCACATTAATATACTATATTTTGGGATTTAATCGACACGATTGTATTTTGTTATATCATTTATTTATTACATGCAATGTGAATTTTTAAATGATTAATGTGCATATCCGATTAAATATCACATAGGATCTCGACTTATATATATGATATGGTATTTATGTAATCATACGTGTTCCCTTGGAATTATTTTGATGGTGGATGTAAGTGTGGTAATACCCCCTGAATGTTTGTACGTGGTTGAATGATTTTTTATTCCTTCCTTTTTAAATTCAGTTTGCATACTGAGTATCTCTCTCTTTTTCCATATGTAAGTTAATACTTTCCTTACTATGCTCCCCTCGAATGTAAATCAAGGTTTCACTATTACAATGTAATAAGTTAAATAGGAATATGACAATTTTATTTCCTATTTTGACAAAGAGAATGTGTTCTACACCAGAGAAGTCGACCTACTTAGACATTGAACTGGTCAACTAGAGGACCGAGGAGGTTGGATGACAGGAGGAGTCGATCGATCAACTGATGCCCCAACTGATCGACTGGAGGAATCTAGACATTACTTGAATCAGAGGTCAGTCAACCGATCCCAGAGACCAATCGACCGACCAGGAGGCCAATCGATTGACTCCAGTCGACCGACAACACTAGTTATAGCACAAATTTCTATAAGTATAGGTTGTTGCATATGATGTGGACCTTAGGAGGTAGAAATTCCTTGTGTCTCCAAAGAATTGCATTAGTGTGGCCATAACCATCACTCCTATTTTATAATTTCATGTTTTGTTTGTGGATATAGTATGTATATAATATATATTATAAGTATGTGGTGATTGGATATGTATATATATTTATATAGATATAAACTCCTCAATTTAAAATTAAGTATTAGTGTTTTCCATAAGCAACACACGTGAAAAGCTTGATTGACTAAGTGTGGGAATGTCAAACATGGTGCTTCGTATATCTCATGGAGGTGTGATTGTAGTTATCTAGGCCTACCAAGCATGGTGCATTACTATCATGTTGGCTTTTGGGTCAGACTTAACTAGGTCATCTAATGAGATTAAGTACCTAGAAGCATGCAAATGGACAATGGAAAGGAGTTGCGCATACCATCTATCCAAGAATTGCATCAGATCCAATTGGCAAATATTGCCTACCTTAATAATTGGTTACGGACGTTGGCATTGGTCGGATAGTAACTTAATTGTTTTGGGTCTTGGCTCACTAGAAGGTTGTATGGTGCAATCTTACAAATTGATATATGAGGGATATCAATTTTGAATAAAATAATGGGAGAGATAATTAATTAAAATGCTAATTAAATATTGTCAATTTTTTTGTCAAATCAAATCAAAATGTTTTGATAAATTGCAAATTAATTTTGTAGAAACAAATGACAACCAATAACATGTTTTCCTTATGATCGGTCCCTGAGAAGGACAAGTTGAAATGGAATAATTTCTACAATTGGTTCAGGACATTGAGAATCATTCTCACACAATAGCAAAGCTCTATGTCCTAGAGACACCAGAGCCAAATGAACCAACTCCCACTGCATCTAAGGCTGACATGGATGCTTATAAGAAGCACTCTAAAGATGCCCTAGATGTTAAGTGTCTGATGCTACACTCAATAAACTATGATTTGCAGAGAGAAAATGAGAATATGTATGTTATTGAGATGGTAACACATATTAAGAACATGTACCAAGATCAGGAAAGACAAGAGAGATATAATGTCTCCAAGGTGTTGTTTAAATGCAGCATGGCAGAATGAGATCCAATAGGTCTTCATGTTCTCAAGCTAATTGGGTATGTGGAGAACCTTGCTAGATTGGGATTTCCCTTGGGTCAAGAGTTGGCCACATATGTGATTTTGCAGTCACTACTACTAGAATCATACAACCAGTTTTTCATGAATTACAACATGTGGATGATTTTGGCAAGTCGTTGTCAGAATTACTTGGCATGTTGAGAATAGTTGAAGCATAGATGAAGAAAGACAAGCCCAAGTCGGTGACAATGATCAGGAGAGGCAAAGGTAAATCCAAGGGCAAAGGAAAAGTTAATAAGAGTTCTAAAGCTAGCTAGAAACCCAAGTCTTCTGCACTGAAAGCTAGGGAGGGTGACCAAGGGAGGCAATTGTCACAACTATCACCAGCTTGGACACTGGACAAGGAATTTCCCTCTCTACCTAGATGAACTTAGGAAGAAGGAGGAGATGGAGATCTCCACTTCAGGTATATATGTTATTTAGATAAATACGTCTACTTCTTCATCATGGGTACTAGATAGTGGATGTGGATCACATATGTTCAAATATATAGGAAACTAAAAGAAATAAACCTTTAAGAAAGGGCAAGGTCAAACTGTGCGTTGTGAATGGAGCAAGAGTTTTTGCCACTATTGTTTGAACCTATCATATATGTGTGCCCATGGGGCTTGTAATAGAGTTATAGAACTACTATTTCTTACCTAGGATGGAAATGAATTTCATATAAAGAATGATTAACATTCTATTTCAATTGATGAGATCTTTTATGGTAGTGCCCCAATATCCTATGGTCTTTTCTTTCTAGATCCAGTGAAAAATGTTTATAATGTAAATACCAAAAGATTAAAATTCGATAACTCAAACAAAACATACCTCTATTGGGTAAGAAGACAAAGAATCCCTTCATTGGTAACAGTGAGAGGGGAAGTAATCTATTAGGACTCATACATATTGATGTGTGTCACCCTTTTGGAACAAATACTAGAGGTGGTTATTAGTGCTTCATTACCTTTACTGATGACTTCAGTAGGTATGGTTATGGTTACTTGATGAAACATAAGTCAGAAACCCTTAAAAAATTCAAGTATTTCATGAATGGAGTAGAAAAACTTGGTGATAGTATTAAGGTAAGAGTTTGAGAACCTTTTGTGAGACTATGGTATCGTTTCATAATTGTCTCTACCTAGAACACCATAACACAATAGTGTGTCAGAAAGAAGGAGTCACACATTGCTAGAAATGGTTTGATTGATGATGAATTTTATTGATCTTCTGACTTCCTTTTGGGGTTATGCTCAAGAAACCGTAGTGTTAACACTAAACTATGTACCATATAAATCAGTTCAACAGACACCAGAGATATGGTATGGGAGTATCCCAATGTTTTTGACGAAGATATGGGGATGTGAAGCTTATGTGAGAAAGTAGTTTCCCAAAGAGCTTGGACCCAAATTAGATAATTGTTATTTTGTTAGATATCCTAGGTAAACCAAAGGATACTACTTTTATACTCCTTCTAACAACATAGTGTTTGTTTCCAGGGATGATTTATTCCTAGAAAAGTAATTCATTTCCAAAAGAATCAGTGGGAGGAAAGCAAAACTTGAAGAAGTTCAAGACCAACAAAAAAGCATTGAACCTGTAGAGGTACAAGAGGAACATAGAGAGTCACAAACTGTTATGGAATCTCAAATTCTTCATATGACATAGGAACTTCGTCGATCTAGTATGACATGCCTTGATCTAGAAAGATTTGGTTATCTGGTGACTCAAGAAGGCGATGAGTCGGTCATTGAGATGACCCAACAACCTACCTAGAAGCTATTGAGGGATCACCAATCTGAGAAATGGCTTGAGGCCATGAGATCTGAGATGGAACTCAAGTACACCAACAAGGTATGAACCTTGCTGGATCCATCTGAAGGAGTAAAAACCATAGTGTGCAAGCGGGCTTCAAGAAGAAGAATGAAATGGATGTTAATGTATAAACTTAGAAAGGTCGATTTACTACAAAGGGTTTCAGACAAGTTCACAGTGTTGACTATGTTGATCTCCAGTTGCCATGGTTAAGTACATCAGGATCATGCTTGCCATGCAGCTTATTAGGACTATGAGATTTGGAGGATGGAAGTTAAAACCACATTCCTTAATGAGAATTTGTTTGAGGATGTTTACATGACACAACCCAAGGGTTATATAAATACAACAGATGCAAATAAAGGTTGTAAGATACAAAGGTCAATCTATGGATTGAAGCAAGAATCTCGGAGCTAGAATCTTGGATTTGACAAAACAATCAAAGAGTTTGGCTTGAGTCAAAATGAAGATGAACCACATGTTTACAAGAAGGCTAGTGAGAGCATGATTGTATTTCTCATATTGTATGTAGATGACATACTATTGATGGGAATGACATCCCCACTTTATAGATGGTAAAAATTTGGCTAGGAAATAGATTCTATGTAAAGGACTTAGGTTAAGCATCTTATATCTTAGGAATAAAGATCTATAGAGATAGATCTAGAAGGCTTCTTGGCCTAAACTAGAGCACATACACTAACAAAAGTGTTGAAAAGGTTCAGCATGGAGAACTCAAATAGAGGTAACTTGTCCATGTCTCATTGTGTTAGCAACTCTAGAGCTTAATGTCCTAGTTCTTGTGAAGAATGAGAATGCATGAGCAAGATTTCATATGCATATGCAATTGGATCTATCATGTACACAATGTTATGTACTCACCCTAATGTATCCTATGTCTAGAGTAGGACTAGCAGGTATCAGTTAGATCCCAGTGAAAGTCCCTGGACTACCATAAAGAGCATCCTTAAGTATTTAAGAATAGCTAAGGATCAATTCCTTGTGTACGGTTGTGAGGAAGAGTTGGTGGTAAAAGGTGACATCGTTGCAAGCTTCCAAACTGACAAATATGACTATAGATCACAATATGGATTTGTGTTTTCCCTAAATAACAGAGTTGTAATCTGGAAGAGTTCCAAGCAAGAAATAGTTGTTGATTCTATAACAGAGGTTGAGTATATTTTTGCCTCCAATGCAGCAAAGGAGGTTGTTTGGATCAAGAAGTTCATCTCTGAACTTGGGGTGGTTCCAAGCATCAGTGATGTAGTAGGTCTATATTGTGACAACAATGGAGCTATTGCACAATCTAAGGAACCCAGATCAAATCAACATTCCAAGAACATACAAAGGTAGTTCCATCTCATATGAGAGATTGTACAACAAGGAGATGTGAAGATTTGTAGAGTACCAACTGAAAGAAATATCGTTGGACCCTTGATAAAGACACTTTCCCATCAGAAGTATGAAGGTCATGTTAGATAACTTGGGATTAAGTTCATGGGTGATTGGATCTAAGTGCAAGTGGGAGTTTATTGGTATGTATGCCTAGAGATCCAATCATATGATTATTGTAATGGCATATCTTGTAAATTGTTTGATTAATAATAAAGGAAATCTTCATATATATGTTTGTTCAATTATGAGATAATGATATAACATGATAGATGTGTAAAGAATGATGTTAGACATATGTCTTCAGGTTGAGGACCTGAAAAGTGAGATCATACAAATGATAAGAGTACATACATTCTTGTTAGTTAGATGTTATTGTGGAAGTCGATTGACATCAATAACACTTAAGACTAGAGTGTGTGTTGGTTGATGATAGAATCTCATTAGTCATGACATGTGATATCAAACCAAACACATAAGTACTTATTAGATAATAGTGTATCACACAGACCCACCCTGAGAGTGATGCATGGAAACCATTGAATGGTAGTGAAAATTAGCTCTCATAGTGATGGTGGCAATTGTGGTTCTTAGAACTAAAATCACTACACTAGTCACATATTGTTCAATGTACTTTGACGTCATCCAATGTGACCCTGAATAAGGGTTACTAAAAAGGTGATGCATGGTTCATTGTGACACATGGGGATGATTGTGAGTGTTATAGATGGGATTTGTCCCTCCTACTGGAGTTGATATCCTAACCACTTGATAAGTGAGACTGAGAAATGTATGTCCATACTCATGTGAATCAATATATGATAAGTCAACTCACGTGCATCTCAGACTGCTCTAGTTCAAGTAACATGGATTGAACATTGAAGAGGATGACAATTCCATGCCTCGAGTTCAATCTGGATATTATAGATAAAGGAACTATACAATCACTATAACACTAATCATAGATTGTAGGTTAAAGTCGTTCTCCAACTTTCTAATTACTTGGGTAGCAATGATGTATTGCTAGAGACCGCTCATTATTTGTGATATCGTACATTATTTATGGACATTCACTACCAAGGTAACTTGGGACCTATAGGGTCACACACATAGGATACACCTGCAAAAGGAGTTTACTCACGAAGGAGGCTAAACTTGGTTACTAAAGTGTTTAGGTGTTCAAGTTAAATAAAATTATCTGTCAGAAATCTGAAATGACCGGTTTAGAAAGTGAATCAATCAGTTCAAAAGTATGAAACAACTGGTTCAGGTTGTGAACTGACCAGCTGGGAGATCTGTAAGACTGGATCAAGGATTGATGTTGACATCATGTTGTGCATTAAACGTATATTGAAAACCAATATGACTGAGAATATGAAACATAGTAAACTAATCAACTCAAGTGTTGAACCGGTCGTTTCACATGTGAATTGACTGGTTTAATGGTGAACCAACCGGTCCATGGGTTCCAAAAAATTAATGAAATTCCATCTCTTTGACTCCCAATTGATCAAAAACCCTGACCATGGCTCTCCTATAAATAGAGGGATAGTCAAGGCTTTCAAAAGACGCAACAATAAGATCTGACAATTGTTGTCTTCTCATAGTTGTGGCAACGTGAGAACCCAAGAAAGTCTTACCTATAAAAGGGAGAGACAAGAAGGGAGAGAATTCAATGCTAGAACATCGATGTCAAAGGGACAACTCCTCTCTATCGATTTCAAAAGAAGGCAAGGAGTTTCCAGTGATCTATGTGGACTACGTAGAGGTGTGAAGGCCTTCTTTACCCTCTTGGAGGACATCACCAACTACCGTTCGTGGTGCTACACCAGGAGGTCACCACTGACAATTTTCTAGGTGATGCTTGTGAAAGAAGCATGCCATTGCAAGGATAGTTGTTGGACTAGCTCCAGGACCAGATATATGTCTTACAACCTTCTTTCCCAATCTATAATTGTTCACAAAATCTATTGTTCAAGGGGAATATGGCAAGAAATTTTTGTTTCTACTGCCAAATGTTTTTCCATATTTCCCTAAACTTACTATTATAAGGAGTCCTTCCTCACTGGGCTTTGACTCCCATACTCTCTGGTACTCTCTGTCTACCTCATCATGGACTCTGCCAGTTGGTATGTCATTTCCTTCACTGTGGTCTATGGTGGAGACCTATGCAGGAAATCTAGATTTTTCAAGGCATCTAAAGTCTAATCAACTCTTAAATTTTAATTTACAATCACCTTATCAACATTTTTTAACTTAGCCTTGAATTAAGTTCTATTCATAATTTTTATGTAATATGTATTCTAAATTGATCTATTGAGCTACTTCACTTATTATACTAAAAATAAAAACATGAAAATAATTGATTTATTGAATGCCCTATTGTTAGGATTTCACTTCTTTATTCACATATAACATGGTTTCATATAAGAATTTACTATATCATAAACTTTTCCTTGTAGAAAGATTATTTCTACTAGCTCGCATACAACGAAATATGTATATGAACCCCTACAATTAGACTAAACAAGGGTTTGCACACCATTCACAAAAATATAATGCATGAAGAGTAAACTAATTAAATAAAATTAAAATCTTCAAATGAATCATTTTTACTAACTTCAATTTTTTCTATTCACAAAATTTCCAATTTTTCACTTGTCTAGGGTTTCACCCTATTTACTGGGATATCAAGAAAACACTAATGAGTTTAATGAAATCCGTAGATAACATCTGACATATCTATATAAAATATTTCCATAAAATAATTGAATAATATATAATAAGATTCTGATCTATGATGTTCTTTACTTAGCTTTATATTGAAATTTTCGATATAACTGAAAGTCCTAGGTTTGTATTTTCTTATATTTCTATAATAAATTTAGTATATTATTCTAGAATATTCATATCCTTTTCTAATATGATTTCATCATTTAAATTTAATAACATCAGGAATAATCCGTTTCTGAGTCATCTTATAAAATCTAGAACTGAAAGGCAAACTTAGGGTTTATTGTCGCATATAGGAAGAACTAAATATTTTAGTGGATTCAAGACAATTTAGTGAAATATAATGGTAAACGTAAGTAGTCACTCACCTAAGGTATAAACCACCTCAAAAAACGTAGCCCAAGAACTTATGTCATTGAATCCATATCAAACTTCAAGCAATCCACTATTTTCTTCTTCCAACTCAAAACCCCTAGGAATAAATAATTATGGAAAAGGATGAGAAAAGAGGGTGATTTCATACCATATTGAATCAAATCAGAGGGGGGATGTAATCTAGACATGAAATAGAAGATTCACCATGAATACCTATCTAAAGAATGTAAACTTACTTGCTTTCATCACTCTTTAGAAGATAAAACCCTAGATCAACATCTCCACCTCCTTCCTCATTCAAACCCTAATTTTCCATCTCTCTCTAAAATTCCATTTATATAGAATGAATCATGAAACATGGATGCTACTGGTGTGTTAGATTGCATATAGAACAAGAAGGTGCCTGAGACAATAATAAATTAGCCCTACCTTATATTTTTTATTTTAGCAGGCATGTCTGTCATAAAATGTGTACTGAAAACATTATATAGTCGAAACTCTTATGAAAATATTCAAAAGTAGTGTTTTGTCTTAAATAAAGATTCAGATATCTAATTAAAATTTCAGGTCATTCACAATTACCAAAAAATAACTAAAAATCAAACACTACACTTCTATCTTGTAGTCTACAACATGGTCAGTCCAACATATTCAAGGAACGTTCAAATATTATGAAGATTTACAATAAATGCATAATTAAGTTATAAAATTTCTATAAAATTTTGATGAATCCAAGCTACCAATAAAAGATTAAACATAGTTTATTACATCATTATATTTATCAAATTATATGCTCATATACTATTGAATATTAGTTTTGGCCAACTAGAGTTTACACTTCTCAAATCCCATTTATTCAAAATAAAAGCAACCTTAGAGTTTCTTATAGGTTTAAAATATCATAATTATACTCTCATTATTCATTGAGATTAAATCATGATCACTCTAGTTAAGCATATGATCATCCAAATAAATGTTAATTAGATGGATAAGGTGAAATCTAGTTATTTAAATATATCCTCTTTAAAAGGTTTCATCCTTAAAACATAAATATGCAAGAAAAGTACATTTAAGATCATTACTTAAATTATGAGATCTTTTATTTGATTTACTTTTGTTTTCCTTATATTAATATTGAATTCAACATTGACTCCTTTATTTATCTTCCAATTACAATAGGTTTAAGACAAAGATTTTAAATAATAGTAAAAGAATTTTCTATCTCACAGTCAGTTACTAGGAAAGAGAAAGAAAAATGAACCATATTCAATCACGGCATACTCTCTTGAGGTTTTATCTTAATATTGGTTATCCAATCTAACATATCAATTTATACAGTTCAATCTATACTATAGTTCCTTAATACATTTGAGTTGCTAAACAAAACTCATTTTGCTATTTTGAAGTTTACTATTGTGCTACTCTGATATCAAAGCACTCATAAGATGAAAGATTAGAATTAACAATAATAGTACAATACTGGACATGACTACTAGTATAAATGAATAGAATCATAACTAGTATCGTTTCAACTTAAAATTTTGCTTGAACATGCACAACTGAAACATATGTAAATAAATGTACATCTTGGTATACCTTTAGCAATTTATATTTCTTAAGAAAATGGTCATATATTACTAAAAATCACTTGTTTTCTCTTACTTCTTTCTTATGCATTACTACTTACTGTGTCTTATTCATCTGTCTCCTTTTGATCATATAAAATAAATATCTCTAACATGAAAATAGCCAAGGTTAAAAGGGATTATCCATCATGATTTCTATCACTATAAGAATTTGGTGTAGATCACACTTTGGTCATATCATACTTGTTCTTTTGTTCACATCACACTTCTTACATTTCAAATTTATTTCTTATCCTCTGCTCCTAATCATTTTCATGTTATTTATCTACCTTTCTCATTTTCAACCTTAAAACCATGTATTACTATCACTGCTATTTTCTTCTCGTATTGTTAATCCCATGATCTTATTTTATAATGTTGTTACTACTGAAATTCAAATTACTGGTGATATGTCATGAACTACTACAACCCTAAAAGATTCCAATATGTGATCCTTACTGATCATCTAACCACATAGTAACATGATTTTGCATTTCTTAATTCAAAATTCAAAATTTATCTCTCTTGAAGTTTAGTAAAGTTTCCTTTATCTTTATCACTTGAATTTCTTTTCTCTTATCAGATATCTCTAATGAGTTACTTTCTATATGAACAACATTGGAGTTTCATCGTTCCATAATGTGTCATCATTACATTCAAAATGTGTCTCTCTTATGATGTTTATGTATCATTTAGAATTTACTTTCTTGTCACTTTATCCCCACGTTATTCACCTTAAGGAAGATACAAAAGAGAAGATGATTTTGATATTTATAATTCTAATCTTCAAGTATTTAATTAACACATTTCTTATATTTAGGTTTAACTAGTTATCATCAAGGAGACTTGACTATATAGAATTTGTTTACATCTAAAAATATTTTTTCAACTATATTACTTTGTCATGTTTCAAACCCTTTCTTTATTTTCAATGATTCTTTCCATGTATGTTACTCTTTCATCTGTCATCTTTAACTATTATTGATCTCTCAAGATCTTGTTCCTCATTCATGAGTATGATTCTATATTTCATGTTATATATTTCCTATTATCTTTTTACTTCATCAATTTGAATTTATAATCAACATTATCCCTACTAGTTTCTTTTACACCTAATACATTAGATGTCATTCATTTCAATTCAAATGGCTCACACAAGGTTGAACATTCTTTTTATCAAGCTTTATGTTCTGCAGCTGCATGCAAATCATATTTACATGGCTCATTAATTTGTTTTGCATCGTCCTTGTTTTTCTTTTACTAAAAAATAGTTTCAGTTCATCACATGGAACTTATTGACTACATCTAAGTGAAACTATGTAGTTACTCTATAGAGAATTTGAATTCAAATAGTAGCAAGGATGAATGCATTAGAGTTCATAATATAAGTTCACATTTAATATTCCCTAATACATCATGTAACCCTCTTTTCTTAATCAAGATCGTCATGTCCATAATTTCCTCTTGTTTCCACTTGAGTTCTTATCTTAAACTTATATTTTACATGTTCTTCTAGTCCTCTTTACTTTAATTATTCTAAAATTTCTCCACTTCTATGTAATGATTGCACACTTTGACTCTTTTCTTCTATTTTTCCTTTGTTCTGAAGTGTAGAAATGCATTTTACTTGATTATATGACCCATTCCTCATAATTTATTCTTTCTATTTTGGATTTTTATTTACTTTTCTCTTATCGTTCTCATATCACATATTTAGAGATTTCATGTAATAATGATCATTAAGCTTTATTCCCAACCTTATATAATTTCCTTTTAACTTCTTTCTATTGTGTTTCTATATTTGACATACTTTACTATCATGAGGATTTTCACAATTGATTCATCTCATGTGTGTCTTTTAATATTCTTAACTCATTTCTTCTTTACTTTCCATTATTTCAAATTAAATAAATTGCTTGAATTAATTATATGATTAAGTTCTCTTTATCCATTCTTTCTTCTTCATTTCGTGTGTTGTACACAAATATGTGTCTTGAATCTATATTATTTCTTCCTTTATATTCAAATTAGGGCTTCTTATCTGATCCCTACACCTTGAACATAGTTACTAATTCTGATTAATTCTTAGTTAACCAAGTCTTTCTCTTGAATTTGAATATCTTAGTGTATGTGCATTCTCTTTGGATTGTGGGTTTACATCCCCATAGTTACTCTTATTATATTAGTAATAAGAATCATTGATCCCTTTCTAAAAATTGAATATGGATTCATATGGATAAGAGTATTTCTATTCACATCAAGTCAAAACAATAATATAAAATTAAATTTGTATCACATTTTGTCTTTATGCTCTTATAATTTCCTTACTTTTTGGTCTTCTAACACAAATACTTCTAGGATTTCTCTCTATTCCATCTTTCCTCTACATACTTGACAAAGGCATACATAGAAGAATATATAATCTTGATACTATTCAAACTATGTATTCAAATAATGGGCTAGGGTACCCAAATACTCAGACTTCCCAGGGCTTTAGCTACATCACCTTCTAACTACCACACTTATTACTCTGACTTACAAACTTAATGGTCCCTGATGACTTTGTCTAAGTTTTGATACCAAGATATCACACCCAGATTCCACAATCACTAATATATCATGAAACTAAGACATAGCCTAAGTTCAAGCAAACTAAACACTGCTCCTAACTTTTTTTATCTCTTTCTAAAATCTAAACTGTATATGAAATGCAACCACATGAAACAACATGTATAAGAAATAAAAAATTTATTCTTTGATCTTATTGCATACATAAAAGACTAGATTAAGTCATCTATACTATCTTTTATGGTTTCATGATTTTTGTCTTGACTATTAAATACAAACATTGTTACGATCAAAGATTATCACAACTTCATTCATATTCAACACTTTGAACTTTCAAACAAGGACCTAGAGTGACAGGGGCCGACTATGTGAACTTCTCTAGCATATAACTTTGTGACAGGACTTCTATCATACTTCTAGATCTCCATATGATTGTGTGTACCTAAAAATTTTGTGAGTAGATTAATGAGATACTCTCCTAGTGAATGAGTACTTAAAGAAAAACTATAATAGACAAAAATAATCACTGATATAATCTTTAGTAGCTGAATTTTAAATAGAACAATAAGGAATTATAAATGAACAAGTCATTCACAATCATATAAATGGAAGTTTTGCTATATATATAACTACAAGAAGTAAATCAATGTCTGAACATACTTGATTAATCTCAAAGGAACCTATAAATGGTACATTATCCCATATAACTACAAAAAGTAAATCTATAACTGAACATACTTGATTAATCTCTTATTCATCTTATTATGTCATGAATCCACATGAAGTGTACCACAACATGTGACAGCATCACAGCAAGCTACGATCTCAACATACAAGACTTAGAGTAGACTCGTGACTCTAAGTATCCAACTAGATACCCGCTTTGCAATGAGCATTGTCACATCTGGCCTCAGTGGCTAAACATCTAGCTGGTAAAATTGGACTCCTCCTTTAAACATAAGTACTCTGGTGGAGAGTCAAAAGCACTCTAGCTAAAATTATCTACTCCAATAATTCAACAAAGGATGACTCACTGAGTAGTAACTTAGATGGATACCACCAAGATCTCTAGTAAATGATGGGTACCTAACTGAAACTATATTGAACTAGGTACCATCGAGATCTCCGTCTAATGTTGGCTACCACGGGGTATCACCAGAATCTCTAGTTAGTGTTGGGCGCCCCTACTATTTTAAGGAGTCCTTATTCACTGTACATAGACTCATACCCCTCTGGTACACTCTGTCTACCTCATCCTAGACTTTTCTAGTTAGTATGTCATTTCCTCCATTATGGTGTAGACCTATGGAGGGAATCTACAGTGTTTAGGGTATCTAATGTCTAATTCACTCTTTAATTTTACTGTATAATCATCTGGTCAACATTTCTTAACTTAATCTTGTATTAATTTCTTTTCATATTTTTTCTTAAATATGTATTGTAAACTGAGATACTGAGCTACTTCACTTATCATGGTGAAAAATATTGAATAGAAAATATTTTATATATCAAATACCCTATTCTTAGGGTTTCATTTTCTTTATTCACATATAACATGCCTCGCATATAAGAATTCACTATATCATAAACTTTAACTGGTAGAAAGACTATTTATACTAACTCACACACAACTAAACATGTAAATGAAACCCTAAAATGAAATTGAAATTTGGTCACCATTCACTAAAATATCATGCATCAAGAATACAATGATCAAAGAAAACTAAAATCTTAAATGAATCACTTTTACTGACTTCCATTCTATCTATTCACAAAACTCCCAATGTTTCACTCATCTAGGGTTTCACCCTCTTTAGTGAGATATCAAGAAAACATTAATAATTTAAATTAACCGCTAGAAAATATCTAACATATTAGTACTAAATATTCATATAAAACAATTGAATAATATATATGAGATTTAGATTGGCAATGTTCTTTACTTAGCTATGTACTGTAAATTCAAATATAACCAGAAATCTTAGGTTCGTTTATTTTCTTCTAGCTTCTGCAATAACTTTAGGAATCTTATTCTAGAATATTTGTATTCGATTTGTAATATGATTTCATCATTTGAATTTCATCACATTGTGAAATAGTCCATTTCTAAACCATCCTGTAAAAGCTAGAACTTAAAGGCAACTTAGGGTTTATTGTCGCATATAGGAAGAACTAGTCATTTTAGCAGATTCAATACAATTTAGTGAAATCTACTATTAAATGAAAGTACCCACTCGCCTAAGGTGTGAAACGCCTTAACAAGCATACCCTAAGAACTAATCTCATTGAATATATATCAAACTTTAGGCAATCTACCATTTTCTTATTCCTTCCAACTCAGAAACCATACAAATAGTGAATTGTAGAGAAAGAATGAGAAAGGAGAGTGATTTGATGCCATGTTGAATCAAATCATAGAAGAGAAGGAATATAGACATAAAAGAGAAGATTCATCATCAAAATTTATCTAAAGAAGATAAACTTACTTACTTTCAGTACTTCTTGGAAGATAAAACCCTAGACCCACATCTACACCTCCTTCCTCACTCAAAATCAGATTCTCCATCTCTCTATAGGGTTTTGTTTCTATAGAATGAATCACAAAATACAGGAGATATTAGTTTGTTACATTACTCTTATAGAGCAACTAAGGTTCTTTGGATAATTACAAATCAGCCCTACCTTACATTTTCTTTTATTTTAGTAGAATTTTTTTTCATAAAATGTATATTGAATTTTTTTAAGAAAAGTCCATATATAAATAATATGTTTGTAAACATAACCATATGCAAACAAAGTAGTACATGGTGATCAATCTAGAACGACACTAAGATGGGGTAAAAGAAGGATGGAGATACTGATGGAAAAAATAAAGTAGTTGTAATAGTCCTGGGGGGGCAACCCTTAACAGTAGACCTCAACTAGATAAAATACAAAAGATATCCATATAACTCTGCCAAAATTTCCTCCAGAGTGAAGTGCCTACCCTCCCTACTTCTATTCCCAAAGATCACCATCTGAGAGTCGTCATCTCTCCTCTCCATGGTTGAATTCATTGGATTTCATCCAGTGCAGAAAGAGAGTGTATGTATGATTAATCATTATTGTCATATGTTGTTGTGTGTTATAGATGTTGTTATGTTTTCTAGAATTTCTTTCTAACAAAATATTTCATACCCTTGTTAGTATATTGGACTCATGAGATGAGTTAATAGGTGTAAGGTGGTGGATTAGAAATGTAAAATTCATATCAATGATGTCAATTTTTCTAGTGGAAGAAAGTATTAATTATATGTGGTGGTGGAACAGTGGATGAAAAGGTGTTATGTAGTCTCTTCATTGTTGTGACACATGTAACATATATATGGTCCATAAAATCCTCTTTTTCTTATATTTTGTTTAGTTTGTATTTTGTTGTGAATGAGGAGCCAAATGAGGATTTTGGTTTTTAATGGACAGTTAATTTTCCATCAGTATGATAGGTTTGTGGTAATGCCTCTAAATTTGAGAATTAGGTAGGCTTTATGTGGAGTATATATGTATCCCCACTTTCATGAAATGTGGTTAGTGGTGTTGTACTCCAAAACATGTATAATATCTAGCATGGTGTTGTTTGATAAGTGTTGTGTAAGCAGTTGTTTGAGGGAATTTATTTTATTGGTGGTAAGGGGTTTCAAAACTTTGTAGTACTAAGGAGTATCAGATTTTGTGGGATATGAAAATTTAGTCCCATATATTATATCTTCATGTCATGATACCATGGATCATTCCAAAAGTTGATATTTTTGGTAACACGTGGTGGTGTGTTGATCATATGCGTGATAGTGTTCATGTGTTTTTTGATGTATTTCAATAGTGGGGATTCTATGCTTTTTCTGTGTTCCACCAAGGATTCATATTCCTAGAGTATTTGTGGACGATGAATGGTTTCCATATGTTTGTGGTGTTTGTGGAAAGTGAATCTATGATCTTTTCTATAAGACAGATAGCATATGTATGAAGGTTAAAGATACCCCATCCACCAAATTTTTTAGTGCACAAATGGTTTTCCAGTGTACCATGTATAGCTTTGATTTCTTAGAGTTAGTGGTGAAATGATTCTATAAAAAAAATTTGAGTGATTCAGTAGCTCTGCGAGATTTATCTGGTAATGGTATACAACTGAGATTATGTGTGGTAATGTGAGTAATGGATATGTTAAGAAGAGTGAGTCTACCTTCCAGGCTGAGGAAGTTGTTTGTCTAAGATGATAATTGGTGCATTTTTGGACTGCCTTGGGTTACAACTAGCCAATTGGATTTGATTAGATGCAACTTAGGCAAACACACATGGATCTTTAAAAATTTATAAAAGGAGCCTACTATAACACACCGGATTAGACTATTGGCACTTCACCCACAAGTGCACAGGGTTGTGTTGTAGTATAGGCAAGTGATAAGAGAAGGGTCGATCCTCAGGGAGAGGGGCACTAGAGCTAAGTTAATGTGCTCTACGTTCCTAAAGAGTAGTGTAGAGTTTTAGGGTTTAAATGTTGTTTTTGGTTGATTACACTACGATTGCAAGAAATTAACAATAAGAAAGAAGTTATATTGCCAAAAACACTAGATTTCCCTAAGCAAGTTAAGACTTGAAGCTAGGCTAAATAATTAACTCAACAAGAGCAAAGAACTACAACTAGGTACACTAGACTAGCAAATTAAATTAACAACTAAAAGGAAAGTTAATCACAAGATCAAGAAAGAACCTAGGTTATCCCTAGCTAAAAAGATCAACACAAGCAATCTCAAAAGAGCACTAACTACCTAAGAAAAACCTATCTATCAAGAACTACGCAATTAACTAAGAAGCAACAAAGGAAATTAACTCAACTATCTTTAACAAGCTAAGATGAAAAGTTGGGTTTTAAGCAATAAGATGGATATGTGGTCTATTTGGGAATGATTCTTTGATGTTAGTTGGGGAAGGTTACATAACAAGTAAGTTTTATATCTTCAATCTAGATTTCCAAACCAAACAACAAGGCAAGTTCTATTTTAATCTACCCTATGCGACTAGTTAGGAAACTAGGGCTAGGTGTAATTCAAAAAGGACATGGCAAATCTAGGTTTCTAGGGTTAGTGGTATTAGGGCAATTGAGAGCCAAGGATGGGAATGGGGGTAGAGATGAGGGTGTTTCACCTCATGTTACCCACCATCTAGCCTTTAGAAAACTCTAGGCAATTTCACTAATTGCTCTTACACTAGCTACTTAAATCTCACACCCACTTATAAGAGAAAGGAGTTGTATGTCAGAACAAAGGGTGCTAGATAGGGATCCACTAATTGGACCTAGGAGCAATTCCTAAGATAGCCACATACAATTCATTCCCCCTAGAAGCTAGGTGTCTTCAATCATCATTCAATAAGCAATTCATGTTTAAAAGCACAAACCACAAGAAAGATAATGGGAAATGAGATAGAAGTAAGAGGAAATCATCATAGAATGGAAACATAATCAATATAAGTTATTTTCCCACAACATGGTATCAAAGTAACATTTTAACTGCAAACAGCCCACCACTAGGGCTTAGCTAGACATGATCAAACAAAAGAGCAAAAAGGAAAGAAAAAAAGAGATAGAAGGCCATGGAGCTCATGGATGCTTCTTCTCCTTCACCTCCTAGATGTTGTAGAACATCCTCCCTCCTCCAAGATGGATGAAGAGCATCAAAATGTAGGGGATTACAGTACAAAACCTATGAAACTAGGTTTTTATGGTGGAAATGGAGTGGAAATAGTAGGTGGAGGTCTTAAATGCAAGGGAGATAGCTATGAATTCTCTAGAGTATCTAGGAGGGTGTTAGGAAGCTAACCTAGTGTTATGGCCATCACCCATGTATATATAGGTGGTAGTGGGAGCACTAGGGTAAGTGGGGGTATAGTTGGAAATTCAGTGTAGAAAAAGCTAGGTTTTGGGTGATAGCATGGCCGTTTTGGGTAGAACGGTCGTGGTGGGTGATGGTTGGAATGGCCGTGGTGGGAGAGAACAGTCGTGGTGGGAAATTAAAAATGTTAGAGTGGAAGTGGTGAAATGTAGGCTGGTAGCACAGCTGTGCTGGGCAACACAACAATGGTGGGGGCTAGGTAGCATGGCCATGGTGGGTGAGGTGGAGTGGAGGTCATTCTTGTCAGGATGCTCATTCTGATCATTGGCATCATAGTCATGCTCGCTGGCACGACCGTTTTGGGGGCTTCTTAGCACGACAATGTTGGGTAGCACAGCCGTTTTGGTGGTGGCATTGTAGCTTGTCAAGATGAAGATTTTTACTGTGACTTTTGCATTGGTGAGCACTAGGGGTAGGTTGAGGGAGGTTTGAGGTATTCTTTGGACCCCTCAAAGGGCATAGGAATCCCAAAATACCTTCCTTGCCTCTCATCCATCCAAGGCATGGTCCAAGTACCTAAAAAACATGCAAAGAACGTCCATGAGTGCATTTGACAATACTATGCATATTGAGGGAATTAACTTGCATTGTAACGTGTTTATATGTGATTGAGATGTAAAAGGCACACGATGAGGCCCTAAAATAGAGTTTCATCACCACCCCAAACTTAAAACATACTCATCCTCAAGTATGCTCCAACTTAATCTCTCTTTCAATATAATCAAGGAGTTTAAAGATAATGCAATTATTATGATTTTTGTTGTCTAAAATGAGTTCACGTGAGGAATTAGGCATGCAATCCACTACTCTCTATTCATTTTCATTTTTTCAAGTGTGAACCAAGCACATATCATAAGAACTTAGAATATGGGTCACCATTCACATATGCAAGTGATGCAATTTTTATAATGCTTCGAGTAAATCGTATCATGCATGGAATACATTCAAAAGGTTACAATTATTATTTCATTTACTAGAGCTACCTCATACACTTCATTTCACTACTCATGACCCACTTGGCTTGTGTAGGGAATGAGGGCTAGAGGTTATTTACCCTAGCCCTACTTGGCATACAAAAAGAAGAAATGGTTATGAAAGCGAGTGTGTTATTACATGCATCTTTTCTTTTTTTGGGTTCTCTTAAATAGGAGCACCCTTTATTTTCTTTTTGCTTTTTCTTTTCTTTTTCTTTTGTTTTTCTTTTATTTTTCTTTTCTTTGCCCTTGGTGTAGGTAGGGCATATGATAAAAAGAGTGAAGTGGGGAGGTAGAGGTATGACCACCCCAAACTTTTGGGGTGACTAAGGATGATGTGTGCACTTTGGCATCCTTTCATGAGGCGGAGAGGTAAGAAGATGGTGGAAGAAATGTCAGGTCAAAGAGGGGTCAAGACTAGTGGAAATTCATGTATAATCTCACTCTAGCAAGTTAGTCCATGTAACATTCACCAATCAAACAAGTCATGCATAAAATGAACAGTATCATAGATTGCATCCTTTTCATATAGAACAAATGAATCCCAAATGTTCAAGACTTCCAAGAATCATCCTTTTATTCCAAACAACATATTATTTTAAGAGGCTTGGAGCACATGTAAAATTATTGCATAGGACTCATTCTAGTCAAAAACATCAAAATCAAGTTGCATTATCCAAGATTTAATCATTCACATAACAACATACAAAGATTCAGTTGAAATACACTTTTGGGCAAGAACATTCAGATTTGGGAAAAATTGGCTAAAATGGTTCATTCAATCACATTACAACCTACATTTAGGAAAATTAAAACATAAAGCAGAAAATCCTAGTTAAAACACATAAAAATTACCAAACTCTACATGAAAATGCAATGCATGGCATCAAAATGGTCAACATAGAAAAAAAAATGAAAAATTACTCAAAATTGCATGAAAAAGAACTACATGTATGCATGAATGCAAACAAAAGGAAATCTACACTAGATAGAGTGAAATCAAAAGCAAACAAAGATCAGGTGAGACAGGCATCAACAAAATAATCTAAGAAAGGGGGCATACCACCCTACCACCCCAAACTTTTAAATCATGATGTCCTCGGCATGAAACTAAAGCTTAGGAATGATAGGGTAGATGTCACTTCTCTGGTGGTGTGGGATCCTATAGTGGGATAGCTTGTGGAGGTGGACAATGGTAGTAGTGGCCCCAGTAGTCTGCATGTGGGGGCGGGTATGTCTCCTGATATCCAGAAAGGGCTCCCTAGAAATCCTCCCCCCATTGGGGGTTTCTCTGCACCTACACATGTTGATACTGGTGCATGTGGTTGATTTGATGGTGCATCCGCTGCTGAGCTAACCACATGGCATGTTGTGTATGTTGAATCACCTCCAACTATGAATGAATGGTTGGCATGTCATATGCATTTGTTGGAGGTGGTTGTGAATCAAAATCCTCATATCTCTATCTCGTGAGGTGGGGCTGCTCAAGAATGCATTGTTTCTCTGGCACATTCTTCTCTCCTCCTTCAAGTAGATCCACCGGTAGTGCCATGTATCTTTTTTTGGGGTGGTCCTCCTCATACTTTGATAACAACCCCAAGAAATCATTCGGTGGTTTGACATCCGTGAGTAGGAGGCTAGCATGATATGGGAGTTCTAAGGTGATGCTAAGGTATTCGGGGTTCAAAATATAAAAGATCTTGTTGTTTTTGAGGTAGATCATTTGGGATCTTTCTAGATAGCTTAAATCAAAAAATTTAATTCCTTTTACCTTAGTAAGTCCCTCTAAATCACATCCCACTATTTTTCCAATTGTGGTGATGATTCCCCCCATGATGAATGGATTTTTGCTTTTAGAGGGAATGGTCTTCAGGTGGTCATCACCATGCTTCCTATGTTGATGAAGTCTTTACTTGCTATTGTAGCCATCACAGACAGATCCTTTTGTGAACAACAACCTTGATTGTCATAACGGCCAAAAATGGTGTTTGCTAAGACCTTTTGCAAATGTCTCATAAAAGGGTTTTACACATTGCTGGTCTTAGATTTTCCTACAGAGAATGTTTCTTGGCCCGTGATGGCTTTCCACATCATTGAATAATTTGCTCTCCCATTCTTATCAAGCCTTACCTCATCAAATTTCTTTGCCATTTTTGGATTGGGGGCAAAGATCCCAGTGATTTGGGAGGCTCTTAGCACGTGTGTGGAATCAAGCAGTTTCGATCTTATTGCATCTTCACCTCTATGTTTCACTTTCTCTAGTGACACAAAGAATTCATGAGTTATCTCCAGGTAGGTTTCTTCAACCTCATGCAAAATCTTATATAGCCCACTATGTTTCAATTGACCTTTGAACACGAATTTGATCCATAAAGCATGCATGGTTGTCGTACATGCATACCTAGTGGGAATCACTCTCCTTGTCAAGCACTCGGGATGGAAAGCTTTCGTGAAAACTTTTCTCAAAGTGCCTCTTCCATATGTGGCTCGCTCAGGCTACTTTCCCACCCATTTCATTATATCCTCCTCTAGCTTGGATAAGAAGTCCAAAGGATCACCCTCCGTCTCCTCACTCTCAGTCTCATTGACCTCCTCCTCCTCTTAGGTATGTGACCCTAAACTTGTGTTCAAGTTCAAAGGCGCCATCTCAATGGGTGCATCAGCATATTCTTCTTCAATCAACAACCAACATCTAGTGGGTTGTTGAGTGGTGTGAGGTTGTCTGATGAAGTAAGATTCCTCGGTGGAGTCAGTAGTGGAGGTAGGCATGAAGACAACACATCAGCTGCTTTCTTGACCCTCCTTTCTTGGGATGGTGCATCAACATCTGTAGAATTAATAATATTTTCCAATTCTTCTTCTTCATCATCCTCCTCCTCGGGGTTGTTATAGCTTGGATCCAAAGTATGGTGACTCAAAGAGGACCAAAGTCAGGAAGCATTCGTTGATGCTGATCTCCAGAGAGATGAACCATAGATGGAGTTAGATGGCAATGTAGGGTTGTGTGATGGTGACGTTGGAGGCCCTTTGGTGTGATTTTTTTTGCCTTCGGTGAGGATACTCATAGTCTTCTCTACCCCTTTCTTGATTATCTTGCTCGTACTCTTCATTTTAGCAAGGATTTGGTGAAGAAATGAAGAACCAAAGTAATTTTTGCACTTTCAGGATGTAGGGGTGAAATCTCCTTGGAGATGGAGAAATAGAGGTTAATGGAGGGTGGAAAGTGAGTCTTGAGGTAGGGGAATGTGATTGGGAGCCAAATGGAACTCAAATATAGAGTTTTAGAGGAAGAGGAGAAGATTTGGGGGTGAACGGGGGTTTCCCTAATCGCCTATGGCAATGAAAACGGGCATGTTGTTTCAAGAAAATGAAGAATTGGTTGTGCCGATGGATGAAAAATCAGGACAAAGTGCTAGTCCCAGGCCAGTAAGGTCGTTCTGGCCAGCACAGACATTCTTACTGAAAGCCAGCACGACCATGTTGGTCAGAACGGTCATGTTCACTGGGCCCAAAACTTGCATTTTCCCTATTAAAATGATCGTGTCAGCACGGACGTTCCATGCCAACACGGCCGTGCTGGTACTTCCAAGTTGACGACACTTCAAAAATTCTCAAATTACTCAATCATTCATAATCCAATCATCAAATTCAATCCACTTGATGTTCTATCAATACTTTTTCATTGAATTGTGCCTCATTTCTCAAACTTTCACCCATTTCTCCTATCTCATCATCAAAACTAAAGCAAAATTGTTAAACACAAGTGTGTATTCTTAGAATTTGTAAAAATAAAGAAGAAGTATCAAAAAGTGAAGGTTGGGTGCAAATTTTCCCAAACCTAGGTGGGTTGCCTCCTACTAGTGCTAAATTTAATGCCTTCAGTCGAGGTTATTGATTCTAGACTCGATCATCCTCACAAAACTTTCAATGCATCTTTGTAATAGATGTCCCTCTCATGTGCATTTAAGCACATCTCTTTCTCCAACAGTTGTTCCTCTACTAGTATCACAATGTCAAAATTTTGGTTGGATTTATCTTAGTCTACTTCAACAACTACTTTTAATCTTTTCCCAATGATGGTGAACTCTCTTGCTCCATCCTTTTCACATATCACGACAGCCCCATATGGATATACATTTTTTTATTAGATAAGGCCCTTCCCATCTAGATCAACTTCATCCTAGAGTTGTACAACCATACACATTGTCCGGGCTCAAAGTCCTTCTTGAACAACTTATCATGTAAAAACTTGGTCCTTTCCTTGTAACTTTTGGATAATTCATATGCCTCATGTCTCATTTCCTCTATCGCATGCAGTTGCAACTTTCTTTTCAATCTAACAGTGTCTCCATCCATGTCCATGGATTTCAATTCCCATAGTGCTTTGTGTTGCATTTCTACTTGTAGATGGCAACTTTTACCATACATGAGTTTGAATGGTGTGGTGCCAATCGGGGCCTTGAATGCAGTCCTATATGCCCACAAAGCTTCATCGAGATGTAAACACCAATCCTTGCGGTTTGGCATTACCATCTTCTCAAGTATGAGCTTTATCTCCTGATTAGCTAACTCAACTGGACCACTTGTTTGAGGGTGGTAAGGAGTAGCCATGCGATGATTCACTTCATGCCTTTTTAGCAGTCCTTCAAAGGTCCTATGGATGAAACGACTTCTGTCGTCACTAATTATTACTCATGGTACACCATATCGACTGAAGATGTTCAACTTTACAAAATCACAAACCACTTTATGATCATTTGTTTTAGTGGCAGTCGCTTAAATCCACTTGGATACATAATCAACAGCCACCAAGATATACACATATCTGAAGGAGGGAGGAAACGAACCCATGAAGTCAATTCCCCAAACATCACACACCTCAACCACAAGAATGGGTGATAGAGGCATCATGTCCCTCTTGGAGATATTGTCCACCTTTTGGCACCTCAAACAGCATTTGCAATATTCATTAGCGTCTTTGAATAAGGTTGGCCAATAGAATCCACTTTGAAGAATTTTGGTGGTTGTGCGTTTTCTGCCAAAATGACCTCCACTCAAGCTGGAGTGGCACATGGATAGGATCTCTTTCTAATTAGTTTCCAGGACACGCCTTCTAATGAGTTGGTTGGGACAATATTTGAATAGATGTGGGTCATCCCAAGCATAGTTTTTCACCATAGCAAACAACCTCTTGCTCTCTTCCCTTGTCCAAGTACTTGGTATCCTCCGACTAGCTAAGAAGTTAGCTATGTGCTTGTACCATGGTCTTTGGGTGGACGAAAGTAAGAAAATTTTCTCATGTGGCATTGTTTCCATTATTCTATTCGTGTCATTTTAAGGTGCCTCAATGCGGGAGAGATGGTTGGCTATAGAATTTTCCACTCCCTTCTTGTCAACAATCTCCAAATCAAATTCTTGAAGCAATAGAATCCAACAGTTCAACTTTGGCTTAGAGTCTTTATTTTCCATAAGATATCTCAAGGTTGCATGATATGTGTATACCGCCACTTTGTTTTGCAAGAGATAAGAGCAGAACTTGTCAAGAGCAAAGATCACGATAAGCAACTCTTTTTCTGTGGTGGTGCAGTTCCTTTGGGCTTCATCACACCTTTTCTTGCATAATAGATGGCATGTGGAACCTGGCCAATCCTTTGGCCTAGCACAACCCCCACTGCCATATCGGATGCATCAGTCATGATTTCAAATGGAAAGGAGAAATCTAAGGGTTGCATAATAGGAGCAGAGATGAGCTTATGCTTCAAGTGGTTGAAGGTTTCAACACACTCGTCATAAAAGTTGAATTCCACATCTTTTTAAGCAAGTGACAAAGCGGCCTTAAGATTTTACTACACTCTTTGATGAAAAGGTGATAGAAACTTGTATACCCCAAGAAAGATCGGATATGTCTTATGGTGGAAGGAATAGTGAGAGTGGAAATTAGGCCAACTTTGGCCTTATAATCCTCAATGTTGGACTTAGAAACTTGGTGACCCAGAACAATGCCTTCAGGAACCATGAAGTGACTTTTTTACAAATAACACCAAATGAACCTTGACACATCTTTCAAGCATAGCTTCTAGATGGAGCAAACAGTCATCAAAAGTCTTGCCAAACACTAAAAAATCATCCATGAAGGCCTCCAGGGATCAATCAAGCATGTCATCAAAGATAGATGTCACTCATCTTTGAAATGTAGAAGGATCATTGCACAACCCAAATGGCATTTTCTTATAAGCAAAAGTACCACTTGGACAAGTGAATGTTGTCTTCTCTTAATCTACAGGATGGACTGGTACTTGGAAGTAACTTGAGTAACTATCAAGAAAATAGTAAAATCTCTGCCCTGCAAGTCTTTCTAAGATTTGATCAATGAACAGGAGTTGAAAGTGATGCTTCTTGGTCTTGTCATTCAGCTTTCTATAGTCCAAACACATTCTCCACTTTGATTTCTCTCTCACTGGCATCAACTCTCCATCCTCATTCTCTACTAGTGTGATCCCACCCTTCTTGGGCACAACCTGGATGGGACTCATCCAAGGGCTATTAGAAATGAGGTAGATAATCCCGACATATAGCAACTTCACTACTTCTTGTGACACAACCTTTTTCAGCTTTATAGTCAACCTTCTTTGCATTTGCCTTGTTGTCCTGGCATCATCTTCAAGGTAAATCATATGAACACAAATGGAAGGGTTAATGCCCCTCAAATTAGAAATGGACCATTCAATGGCTTGAATGTTTTCTTCAAAACTACCATCAAGGCATCTTATTATTCTAAAGAAAGGATAGAGAAAATGATCACCATGAGGGTATCACTTGAGCCTAAGAAAGCATACTTCAGCCCTTTGGGGAGATATTTGAGCTCAAGGGCTAGAGGTTGTTCAAGGGAGTTCTTCAACAATTCAAAAATGGATGGGAGGTCCTCACTTGCAGCCACTATGGCTAGCTATACATCCTCATGTTCATCATCATCATCATCATCATCATCATCAGGGAATTCCATAATAGGCTCTAGCCCTTTACCTTGAGTGGCAGTTTGAATCCATGCAGGTAGGCACGTGAAGACACTCAATAAGATAACAATCTTCCTCAATAGCACCTATCACCTTAGCCTTAGCAGAAGACTTGAAAATGTTTGACCAAATCTTCATGTGCATGAAGTTCACATACATGGTATTGGTCCTCACATGAATCACGACATTAGCTGTAGCCAAGAAGGGTCTTCCCAAGATAATAGGCACCTTCCTCGAGTCCCTTTCCATGTCCAAAATGATGAAATCAGCAGAGAAGAATATAGAGGTCTCATCATCAAGTCTCATAAACACATTATCAACACGTCCTCTAGGTGTTTTCATAGATCGATTGACCAATTGCAATGTGTAGTGAGAAGGAACTAGTTGTCCCATTTGTAGTTCAGCAAACACATCATACGACATCAGATTTACACTAGAGCCCAAGTCAAGAAGAGCTTTGTTTATGCGGTGTGCTCCGATGTAGCAAGAGATGATGGGAGTATTGGGTTCTTTCCTTTTCCTTGGCATGGTGTGTTGTAGAATTAAGCTCACTTGCTCAGTGAGCTTGACCTTCCTTGGTGTTCTTCATGTCATTCTCCTCTTGAATGTGCACAAATCTTTCAAGAAGTTGGCATAAGATGAGATTTTCTTGATTGCATCAAACAAAGGAATATTGATCTTCACTTTCTTAAAAGTTTCCATGATGTCTTTGGTGTGCTTCTTCTTCCTCCTTTCAATGGATGGTTCCCCAAATTCATCAGGGAAGGGCGGGAGTTGTGTTTCCAACTGGTTCAAATCAATAGAATCATCAATCAATATCATAGGAATCACAATATCATCTCTCTGCATTATAGTACCAACCTGGGTTCCTATCATAGAATCCTCAACCTGAATCTCAGTATCACCATCTCTAATCACGATATCAACTCTGTCATCACTAGATTCTCTATCAATAGAAATGTCATGTGGCTTCTCCAAGGTCCTACCACTCCTCAACACTTTCAATGCCTTCACATGTTCATGAGTAGTAGAAGAGGATGCTTGTGGAGGTGGTTGTAGCTATTGAGGTGGTGGTGGTCTTGGGTGTGGTGGATTTGGGTTTTGGAGAATGAATTGTGGTTGAGGTTGTGGTTGTGTTTGTGGTGGTTGTGGTGGTTGTGGTGGATGGGGTGATATTGTGGAGGGGGTTGCTGGTATGATTAAGGTGGAGGTGGAGTGTATTGGTAGTTGAATGGGGGTTGGGAGGTGGAGGAGCATAAGGGTTGGGTGGTCCTTGGTATTGTAGTGGGGCATAGGCACTTTGGGGAGTTCCCATAAAACCACAATAATTTTTTTTGGTTAGGCATAGGTTGAGAGAGGAGTCTTCCTTCTTCATGGCGAGCAAGTGAAAGAGAAATTTGATCAAGCCTTTTCTTAAGATGGCTAATCATTTTTCCCATGGGAGGATACGTCTTTCTTTACTTCATCAAGGCTCCTTATCCTCCCAATCACTTCCTCTTCAAACTTTGAGTTGTAATTAGGTCTTTGATGTTGCCTTGGATGTCCTTGCCCCTCCTCATTTTGTTGTTTCCATGAGAAGTTAGGATGATTTATCCACTCTGGAGTATACAAGTTGGACATCGGGCATTGGTTGTTGTGGTTGCCAAAATCATGAAAAGAATTCACTTCCTCATCAACGACATCAATTCCCATTGTAGATTGGATAGCACAACCTCCATCTTGGTTTTTGATCATGCTCATCATATCAATCATCATCTTCATCATTTGGGGGTTGGCTTCTATTTTGACTAGAGTTGTAGGAGGGGGAGGGGAATGTAGTTCCATTCATAGTGCTCCCCTTTACTTGAAGCATGGTGGCGAGATTTCTTAGCAAGATTCTCAAATAGGGGCCAAGACTCCTTTGGTGGTTTTTCCATGAATGTACCTCCACATGAGAAATCAATAGTAGTTTGGCTCAGCTCACCTAGCCTTATGTAGAATGTCTGAACAAGCTATCATAGAGGTACGTCATGATGAGGTCAGTCATGAAGGAGCTTCTAAAATTGTTCCTAAGCTTCATGAAAGGGTTCATTCTCTTTTGTATGAAGGAGGTAATGCATCTCCACATTTGAGTCAACTTGGCGATTGGGTAGAACTTCTTAAGGAATTCATTCTTCACTGCATTCTAAGTTAATAAATCAGGCTTGGACATGTACCACTCCTTAGCTTTTTCTTTCAGGGAAAAGAGAAAGAGGGTTCTTCGGATTGAGTCATTGGTGGCGGAAGGAGTATGGAAGGTGTAGCAAGTTTCAAGAAAAACATATATGTGGTGGTAGGGGTTCTCGTTCTCCATCCCATTGTAAGTAGGAAGGAGTCTGAGGAGGGCCGGTGGAATGGAGAACTGTTGACCTGGCATTTGGTGAACAAGGGTAGCGATTCGGGACGTGTAGTTCATTGGGGTGAAGTACTCATGGAGAGGGTGATTGGATTGTGGTGGAGCACCCCTAGGTGGGATTTGAGCGTCTGGGCCTTTCATTTCAGATTCTCAGTTTTGCTTGCATCGATGTTGATGTCTTCTTCTACCTATCTCGGGGTTGGAAGGAACCAAGGAGGTAGAAGTAGAGCGTCTACCAAGCATGCACAGTTGTCACCTGCATAATACACAAACAAACAATAAGAGCCAAGTTAGAAGGCAAGTATGCAAGGGTAAACAAAGAATAAAGAATAGAAATGGTGAGGGTAGTAGGAAAACCTAAGCTACACTAACTAGTTTGGCTGAGTGCCTCTACTCTTTGGCAACAGCGCCAGAAAGCTTGGTACATTTTGGATTGCCTTGGGTTACAACTAGCCAATTGGATTTGATTAGATGCAACTTAGGCAAACACACATGGATCTTTAAAAATTTATAAAAGGGGCCTAGTCTAACACACCAGATTAGACTATTTTCACTTCATCTGCAAGCACACGAGGTCATGCTATAGTATAGGAAAGGGGTAAGAGAAGGGTTGATCCTCAAGCAGAGAGGGGGCACTAGAGCTAAGTCAATGTGATATATGTTCCTAAAGTGAAGTGTAGGGTTTTAGGGTTTAAAGGTTGCTTTTGGTTGAATACACTACATTGCAAACAATTAAAAACAAGAAAGAAGCCAGATTACCAAAAAACCTAGATTAGCCTAAGCAAGTTAAGACTAAGAATCTAGGCTACACAATTAACTAAGAAAGAGAAAAGAACTACGAATAGATACACTAGACTAGTAATTCAAATTAACAACTAAGAGGCAAGTTAAACACAAGAGAAACCAAGAATCTAGGATATCCCTAGCTAACAAGATTAACACAAGAAAGCTCAAAAGAGCACTAACTACCTAAGAAAAACCTAGATATCAAGAACTAAGAAATTAAGTAATAAGAAACAAAGGCAATTAACTAAACCATATTTAACAATATAAGATGACAAGGTGGGTTTTAAGCAATAAGATGGATAGGTGGGCCATTTGAGAATGATTCTTTAATATTAGTTGGGGGAGGTTACATAACAAGCAAGTTTTATATCTTCAATCTAGATTGCTAAACCAAACAACAAGGCAAGTGCTATTTGAATCTACCCTATGAGTTTAGTTAGGAAAATAGGTCTAGGTGTAATTCAAAAAGGACTTAGCAAGTCTAGGTTTCTAGGATAAGTGGTATTAGGGAAATTGAGAGACAAGGGTAGGAATGGGATAGAGATGAGTGTGTTTCAACTCATGTTACTCACCATTTAGCCTTTAGAAAACTCTAGGCAATTGCACTAATCACTCTTACACTAACTACTTAGATCTCACACCCACTTGTAGGAGAAAGGAGTTGTATGCAGGAACAAAGGGTGCTAGATAGGGGTCCACTAATTGGACCTCAGAGAAATTCCTAAGATAGCCCCATACAATCCATTTTCCCCTAGAAGCTAGGTGTCTTCAAGCATCATACAACAATCAATCCATGTTTAAAAGCACAAACCACAAGCAAGATAATGGGAAATGATATAAAAGTAAGAGGAAATCATCATATAATAGAAATATGTTCAACACAAGTTATTTTCCCCCAATATGGTATCAAAGTAACATTTTAACCTCAAACAGCCCACCACTAGGGGCTTAGCTAGACATGATCATAAAAAATAGCAAAAAGGAAAGAAGAAAGAGATAGACGGACATGGAGTTCATGGATGCTTCTTCTCCTTCACCTCCTACCTATTGTAAAACGTCCTCCCTCCTCAAATATGGGTGAAGAGCATGGAAATGTAGGGGATTATAGTAGAAAATCTAGAAAATTAGGTTTTTATGGTGGAAATGGAGTAGAAATGGTAGGTGGAGGTCTTAGATGCAAGGGAGATAGCAATGAATGCTCTAGAGTAGCTAGGAGAGTGCTAAGAAATCTAACCTAGCGTTGTGGCTGCCACCCATGTATATATAGGTGGTGGTGGAAGCACTAGGGTAAGTGGGGATATAATTGGAAATTCAATGCAGAAAAAGCTAGGTTTTGGGTAATAGCACGACCGTAATGGGTAGAACGGCCGTGGTGGGTGATGGTTGGAATGGCCATGGTGGGAGAGAACAACCATGGTGGGAAATGAAAATTTTCATAGTGGAAGTGGTGAAATGTAGGCTAGTAGCACGACCGTGCTGGACAGCATGATTGTAGTGGGGAATAGGTAGCACGTCCATGGTCGGCGAGGTGGAGTGGAGGTCGTTCTCGTCATTA
The DNA here is from genome assembly GCA_963693085.1 of Alisma plantago-aquatica. Taxonomy (NCBI): domain Eukaryota; kingdom Viridiplantae; phylum Streptophyta; class Magnoliopsida; order Alismatales; family Alismataceae; genus Alisma; species Alisma plantago-aquatica. The sequence goes on from OY856409.1 coordinate 1,325,738,963, forward strand.
TGCCCATTCATATCATTGGCATCACGAGCGTGCTAACTGGCATGACCATTTTGTGGTTTTATTAGTACGGCCATTTTGGTGGTGTTGTTGTAGCTTGTCAAGAGGAAGATTTTTACTGTGACTTTTGCATTGGCGAGCACGGCTGTTCCTTGGCACCATGGTCGTGTTGGGGTCTTCAGTAGCACTTTGAGCTTGAAACTTCATGATCCATGGACTTCTATGCTTGAGCTTGGCTCTTAGCCATTGAGGGTAGGTTGAGGGAGCTTTGGGGTATTCTTTGGAACCCTCCATGGGAAAAGGAATCCCAGGACACTTCCTTCCCTCTCATCCATCCAATGCATGCTCCAAGTACCTAAAAAGCATGAAAAGAACGTCCATAAGTGCATTTGACAATAATATGCATATTGAGGGAATTAACTTGCATTTTAACATGTTTAGATGGGATTGAGATGCAAAAAGGCACAACATGAGGCCCTAAAATATGGATGAATCAATAATTAAGTTGATTTTGTCAATAATAAGTTTTCATATATGGTATTTTATGGGGTAAGATGTGATAGGCAGACCAAGGTACATTACTGGAAATTATTCAATTTTGCATATTAGAAGTGTTTGGTGTCTGTGGATAGTGTCGGCTGGAGTATTGACACATAATTGATGATTTTTCTAGGTTAATCTTAAGTCCCGAAATATATGAGAAAATACCAATGATGTGAATGGTATTAAGAATTGTGTTGTCTACTGATTTAACCAAAATCATGGTGTCATCCACATATTAGTAATGTTTTCAAAACATTTGGTGGGAGATTGAATAAGGCCCTTGCTAGTCCCAGTCTTGATCATATTTGTGAGTAATGATGTGATCATAATGAAGAGATATGGAGATAAAGGGTCACCTTGTTTGAGTCCATTGGTATTGTGGAAATGACCAAATGGGGAGCCTCTAATTAATGGTGGATAAAGTGTTCGTTGATATGCAGGCATGTATCTAGTTGATCTAGGTTGGTGGGAACCCATAGCCCTGCATAGTGTGCATGAGACATTTCTAGTTAACATAATCAAATGGCTTTTCAAAATCCAATTGTAGTGCAAGAAGGGGTGTTTTGTTAATGTTACATGAGTGTATAATTTCATTCACCATAATGTATGCATCATGTATGCTCCTATGTTTAAGGAAGGCATGTTGGTTTCTTTCTATGATGTTTTCTAAACATGGTTTGATTTGATTGTTGAGGATTTTATCTAGGACCTTGTATGATGTGTTGATCAGTCTAATCAGTCGGAATTGTTGGATTTTGTCAGGTTGTTCAACTTTTTTCATTAAGGCCATGTTTGTATGATTAAGTACTTGAAGTGGTGATGAATATGCTCATTTGTGTAGATCATGTTGAGGAGGTGCATGAAGTCATATTTGATATGAACCCACATCATTTGGTAGAATTTAGTGTTAAGTCCATATGATCCCTGTGATTTTTCTTACCAAGACTGAAGATAGCATTCTTGAGTTTGTCTATGATGAAGGTCTCTAAAATGTTTTGGGAAGAGTTGTTGGTTTTCTGGCATAGAAAATTGCAGCCAATGGATGTTAGAAAGGTTGATATATGTCCAGTGTTGAAGATGTTATGAAAGTGTGTAACAATGTGGTTTGTGATGAGGTATTTGTTTGAAGTACTAGTAATGTTGATATTTAGATTAGAAATAACATTTATTCTAGCATTATTGTTGCAACATTTATGGAAGTATTTTGCATTTTATCTCCTTATATAGCCCATTTGATATTCTCTTTGTTTCCAAATAGTATCAATAATAGCTTGAATATGTTCTATATATGATGTGATTGATAAAGTGATAGTGGGGTCGGAGTCAGGGTTTCTATTTGCAAGAAGATGATAGTGTTCTAGATAAGCCAATTTTTACATGATGTTTCAATATTTGTTTTTGTGCCAAGTTTTCAAAGCTGATCTGATCTTTTTGGTGTTGTTATGTATGTGATATCCTATCTCATTAGATGTATGTAGGTAATTAAGTCAAATTTGTGTACAGTTTTGTTAGAAAGTAGGGTAAGAAAGCCAATAGTTTTCAGTATGAAAAGGCTTATGACCCCATCGAGTGTGGGTGGTGTTAATATATATATGGGAAATGGTATGATATAGGCCTAGGAGATAAAGTGACACAAGTGTGTGGATAAAGGTCTTCCCTGGTGGGTGAGCATATAAAATGGTCTATTATGGCCCTAAATGCTTCTATTCTAGGTGAAGTTTGAATTTGATGGGATGATGATAATCATTTGATATTTAATGATACTATCTCTGAGGTGTTTGTCAAGTTTTGTTATTATTGTTGGAGTTCTATTGGAGTTATATTGGTCCAAGTCTTGGGTGATAAGATTGAAATCACCTCCTATACGCCAGGGTTTGTCTGAGTAATTATTGAATAGGTTTTTGATTTCATTGATGTATATGTGTTTATCAGAACTAGGTTCTCCATGTATACCGGTGAAAATCTAGGTATGTGAGTTGTGGATGTTGGTAATATGTAAAGTAATATTGAAATTATAGTATATATGTTGGGTGATGTTGAAGATGTTCTTGTTGACACCAATGAAAATTCCATCTTTAAAGCTTACTGGCGGTCTTTGATACCATACACATATGTTATCCCATATAGATTTTAGTGCTGATGGGGTTGTTTTTGTTTCTTGTATGGTGATAATATTGATATTATCGTTATAGATGAAACGTCAAATTCATTTTCTCCTCTCAATCTTTGATGATCCACAAACATTCCATGAGGACATCTTCATGGTACAAGTAGTGTTAATCATATAATCAGATTGAGGAGAAACTATAGGTCATTGTGGAGATGTTGTAGGTTTATATCTGTGTTATGTATATGTCTCTAGTTTCTCCAACCCATGAAATTTTCTATGTGATCCATTGCTAACTTAGCTGCATTATCTGTGTCAAAAATGATGCCTACGATTTGGCGAGTTTTGAGAAAGAATGTATATCAGGCCATGAAGCTATATCATCTATAGGGATTTTATCATCATATAGTTCTGGGGAATCATAAAAGAAAGGTAGTTATCTGAGATTAGAAATGATGGTAAGATCAGAATTTTTACCTTCTTCCTTTGTAGAAAAGTATTTTTTCTTTGTGAGTCCCTTTGGTGTTGTCATAAGTGAGTTGAAGGTTGAAACTGTTGCAGGTAACTTATCTTTGTTCTTTGACTGAGACTCTGAGAGGATCAAATTTCTTCTATAATGGTTGTCTTTATTATCTCCAATGTGTCTCTGCCAACGTTGGTGAAAGGTGTCAGGTTGTTGTGGAATGGGAAAGGTTTTATGGCATCAAAAAAGGAATTGATGTTACTCTTCATAGATGGTGATGTTATTCTAGGTCTTTTGTTTGTACTATTAGGGTTGGAGTTACCACAAGAATGGTTTGTAGAGATCTTTCCTTCCCAGAACATTTCAAGTCCATCCGTTTTCTAAAGGCAGTGAATGTTTTTTTTTGTTAGCATTGCTGATAGGACGGTACCCTGAAGGTGGGTGGTGTTTGATGTCTGAAAAGTTTGTTGATCAATGTTAGGGTTTTTAGCAACTAGTATGATGGTATAGATTTTCTCACCAAGTCTAATTATCAAGGAGGCAAGAAATGTGATGGCTTTTTGGACAAAAAACAGAATGCTTTGATATAGCTAATAGGATTCAAGGTCTCTTAACTAATGAATTGAAGAGTAGATCCTATGGCATGAGCTATAGCATGGAATATCTCTACCTCCTATAAGTGGGGATGAAGGTCAGTGATGGAAACACATCATTATCCCCTGGACCTTGCAAGGTAAGATCCTTATTCAGGGTACCATATGGAAATGGTAGCTTGATCAAAGCTAGTGCCCCAAGGAATAGTCATAGCTTGGCTAAACAGTTGTTCTAACTTAGTTCCTTAAGGAACTAAATATAGAAGTTGGGTCGGGGATAGGATCTTCAATTTAAGGACATTATGTACCAGAATAAGAAGAGTGATAGATATAGTGACATCTGAGATGTTGACAATGGTGTTGTCAATGTTGTTTGAAATAGTGACCATGATGCTATGACCGGTGAAGGCACGAAGGAGGGGCATGGAGTTTGTAGGTAAATCAATCAGGAAGTCCTTCTCCATATGAATGGGAGGGTCATGGTGAGAAATGAAATGATTTATCTCAAAACTAATATCAAGATATCATATTATTCAAATTTACAAGATTTATCCATTGGCATAATCAATCTAATATTTTGCCTTTGCCAGTGGCTAGGTGCCTAGTGTTCTCATCTCTATGAGAGAACGACACTTTTGCCTATGGGGATAACCAGTACTAAGAGACCTTGAATTTTCCATTATCCACTGTGCAGTGTTGGGGGATATGACCTTCCAAGTCTACTGAACCAAAGCTCTTATCCAATATTTCGAACTTTTGTGCCAATATAAAAATCTAACAATATTTCAATTTCTCAATATTGTTCAACATTCAAATTTAATCATGGTGAACTACGACAAGAAGGAAAGGTTAATAAAATCGGTTCACCACTTTTGCCAAGAATTCAAGAGGGAAATAAATAGGTCAGTAGACAATCGAGAATTTAGTACTTGTTCCATAGAGAATTTCCAGTTGAGATGACCACGCAAATCATATATGTAAATTTCTCATGAATCTATTATTTTAGAGGAATGTTGATTCATCGTTGAAGTTGGATTCATTAGATCTTTGCCAAAATTTCTTATATTCCATGGAAGGGTGTGAGTTCTTGTGAAAATATACAGATCCCTACATAGCAGGATATGTCAAATGGATTCATCATTGGCAGTAAGTCAGGGCCACCACTTCACGGGGTTCTAGTGGTCTATGTTTTGTGTTTGTTTGGTGTTGGAGGAACATGGCCATGGAGTGCTACTAGATTTTGAGGGGTAGACCAATTACCTTGCAGAATTGTTTTCACATTGTTGTCCAAGTGAGCAAGATCCATTGGGGCCAACAACATTGTCCACTGTTGTTTCAACAAAAAGTTTGAAGTAGGACCTTCAGTAATTTCTAGGTTGGAGACAGTGAAATAGGATGTCGTTAAGGGGTTGAGGTCTGAGAATACATCAGTGACCTACGGACTTTGCATCATGGCATGGCAACAAGACATGTTTCTCCATGTCAAGCATTTCAAATATGCATCAGGGTTATGCAGGTCTTTGAGGTTGAGATCTAGCATAGATGGTGGTTGAGTTAGGTAGTTGTTGTCCAGGTGATAGGATTTAAGGGTGGTGAGGATGGATGTGGTTCTTATAGGTTTTATTGCAGGTTTTGTGCCAGGTGTTGTGTTGTAGGTTAGTGGGTGGGCCATCGGGTTAAGCCATGGTAAACACCTTGTTGTGTTGTTACATGTTTGTGATGGTGAGGACGACTGGAAGCAAGGAGAAGGTGAGCTTGTTTTGTGATTGTACAGGGTGGTTGTTGATATTTAGTCGACAAGGAGGGAGTGGTCATTTTGGGTAGTGGTGGTTGGTGTCCAGTTTTATATGCCGGATGAGGGGCTAGGGTTTTTAGGGTGGGGGGAGGTGGTGTCAGGTAAAAGGGGGAGGAAAAGGGTCAAGTTCGTGCGGAGGCAGGAAATGGAGACAGAGGCCTAGTATGATCTAAGGTGTCTTCATTATCATCACTTAATGTTAGGGTAATGACATCAGGTGTAGCAGAGGGGATGACCCATGAGCATTACCTACATTTGTCTCTTTTTTATATATTTAAATCTATTAAGGTTCATTAATATAATTACTCATTTATTTTTCTAGGATACATTGATATCCTAATTACCTTGAAATTTTCACCATGTGTTGAATTTGCAACACATTAAATTCTAAATATACCAACTCTAATTCTTAGGATTCCAAGATGGCCAATCAATTCAATCTCTTAATTAATACCAATATAATTACCTAATAATGTAAATAGTATTTGTTTGTGTGATTCCAATGAAAGCGTTTATAATGGAGTTAAATTCTTCAATATTGGGTCCCAAATGGGATGGATAGATCAAAATGAGGAAATTTTCACTTTGGTGCTCGAATTTCAAGAGAATTTAATGAAGTTCAATTATTAATGGGAATTTAGCAAAGGATAGAGGATAATGTAGTATAGCTCAAGATTATATTTAGTACCAAGATTTGGTATGTTACAACACTCTACCCCTTAAAGTTGATTTCATCCTCAAAATCAGCACATATATGGTCTACTCATGTACGACTCTTTACCCCTTAAAAGGATTCGATTAGAAATCTAAATTAGGTATGTCAAACTCAAAGTAAAATTTCACCAACTCTCCTCTAAAGTTTTTCTCATATTTCCATGATTATGACTTATCTCCACAAATCATTGATTAAATTCCATAAAATCATTTTTTTGTACATATAGTATTATAAAGAAAGTAATTTCTTGATGGAACATTTCAATGCAAAACTAAAAAATGGCCAAAATCATTATAATGAGTGAGTCACAATCACCTTTTCCAACATTTATCATCCTAACTACCTTACTCAAATAGTTAAAAGAATATTTACATTAGACATAAAGGGTCACTATAGCAATTTCATTTATAACAGGGAAGAAGGACATTGTTTTCTATCAAAGGGGATTCATGAATTCAAACTTAGCACTTCTTGTCTCACCAAACACTAGGTTTCTCAAAGGTTGTATTCAAGCATTCTATATCTTTTCTTACATGTTGGTATAGGTTGGTGACTTTGGCCAGGGTTTATGATAATTCCCAATAGTAGAACTTGCCTTGGCCACCTCAGTATGAAAAGTGAGGAAACCCCACAACAAACTAAGTGGATCGAGAGTAATTATGCCAGAACCTTCACTGGACATCCTTCCTTAGACACCTCAACTCATTTCACTTGCATGGTAATGTTATTAAATGATGTATTAAACAAATCATTTTACTTATGTTTCTATTTCTATCTTAGGTGATAGGGCTAGCAAGACTAGGGTTGGTTGTAAACTGATTGCATAAGTTTTATAGGTGTACTAGTTATTTAACCCTAATTTCCACGAGACATGCATGAGTGTCGACTATTTGTAGGCTCTGATATCATGTTGTAAAGAGTCGATCTTTATAATCCAATATTTACAAAATTTATCGGAAGTATAAACAATCTTTATCATGCTTTTAGATGAGAGTCATGGTAGCTTTAAACATAAGATTACAAGATTTGAAGAAAGACATAAATCCCTAGATAGTCTTCAATAGGGAACTACTCCTACACGTGTCCTCTAGTCTTTCTCTGTATCACTTGTCCATGAGTTCCCGAAGGAACAAAACCACACTGGATCCCATGAATGGAAAACAAAGCTCATCTAGGCCAGTAATAAATCCTATTATTGAGATATTTTAAAAATAAAAGTTATGAGATCAAATCTAGGTAATATTTCTTGGTAAATTGTGGGAACAACAAAAGATAATCTAGTATCATGCTAGTTCCAAAAAGGGTACAATAATTCAAAGTGGCAACTAGAAAACAATAAAAAGATTTTCAAACTAATATCAAGATTTTAAAATAAAATGATTTTTTTCAAAACTAATATCAAGATATCAAATTATTCAAAATTACAAGATTTATCCATTGGTACAATCAATATAATATTTTGTCTTCACCAGTGGCTAGGTGCCTAGTGTTCTCCCCTCTATGAGAGAATGAAACTTTTGCCTGTGGGGGTAACCAATACTGGGGGACCTCTAATTGACCATTATCCACTGCACAAGGTTGGGGGATATGACCTTCTAAGTCTAGTGAGCTAAAGATCTTAGCCAATATTTTGAATTTTTGTGCCAATATCAAAATCTAATTATATTTCAAATTATTAAATAATGTTCAACATTAAAATTTAGTCGTGGTGAACTTCAACTAGAGGGAAAGGTTAATAAAATTGGTTCACCACTTTTGCCAAGTTACATAATTGAACTCAAGAGGGAAATAAATAGTTCAATAAAGAATCAAGAATTTAGTATATGTTCCAATAAGAATTTCCAATCGAGATGTCTACACGAATCACAAATGTTAGTTTCTCATGAATGTATTGTTTTATAGGAATGTTGATTCATCTTTGAAGTTGGATTCATTATATCTTTGTCAAAGTTCCTTCTATTTGATGGAAGGGTGTGAGTTCTTGTGAAAATTTGTAGATCCCTTCATAGTGGGTTGTGACAACTGGATTCATCGTTGGTAGTAAGTCAGGGCCACAACTTCACGGGGTTTTGGTGATGTATGTTTCATGTTTGTTTGATGCTAGAGGAACATGGCCTCGGATTGCTGCTAGTGCAATCAATGAGGAGTTTGTTTGGTGATTAGTGTTTCACGTTATGCTTATTTGGCAACTTCATAGGGTTTTGGTGATCTATGTTTCATGTTATGTTTGTTCGATGCTGGAGTTTTAATAAGGAGGGAGACTATTGTTTAAAGAATTAATGTTGTGTGGCCTAACAATGTTAAAAAAAGTATTTCTTATTAGAGGAGGAATCCTCTAGTCACTTAAGAAATTGAAAATTAGGGGTGAGGTAGCTTGATCTCTTGCTTTAGGAGAATCAAAAGAGGAAATCATATGAAGGATATAGACAAGTATCTATAAGATAGAATTAGTTTTAGAAATTCAATTGGAAGGTTCTGGGACTGGAGGAAGATCATTTTTGTCTATGGGGTAGACACATAATACATCACATGTTTCCGCCATGTGGCACCTATAGGATGCATGGGATCCATTGGGTGTCCGTGTGTAAGAAAAAAATGAATTCTTTTATCTAAATTTCTTGATTTTTTATGAATCTTTTGGAGATATTTTAGGTAAAATTGGATAGGATTGTGACATGAGTAACATGTAGAATAAAATTCAATTTAAAGTGAAACAAGATAAGAGGATAATTATTTCGTATTAATCTTCCTTATTATTAAAAAATACATGGGTTTTTGTGAAGATATGGTAGTTAAATATATGTAGGGTTGAAAATGTATATTTATTTAGGATAATTTAATTGGAGAATCTATGGTAAAAGGCTTATGAAAGGATGAATTAAAGGGAAAAGTTCTCTTAAGTCCACTAACAAATATTTTTTTGTATAAAACCCCCCTAACTATGGCAAATGGGTGAAATGGATGGATTAGATAGGTGAGAAAATAGGGGAAATATGAAATATGCAGAATGAACTCCATTATTATCCAAAGAGATGATCTGGTATATATTCTTTAAATGAATGAGTAGAAAACGGGTGCTAATAGGTTTCCCTTCTCAGGTCAAGGTTTGAGGTAAGAGTGAGAACTACAATCTGAAACCAATATTGACCCCCTTTTTGGTCATGAAGGACAAAAGGTGATATTTATCAAGGATGTATTAAGAAAACCTCCCAGAGGGTGAATAGAGTTGTAATTTCTTTTCCTTCATTGAAGATGGATAAGGGCAATAACCATTTATACAACGTGTAAGATTGGGTGCCAATGATCATCAAGGGAAAAGGTTAACCTTTGTGTCTACATCTGAATAACCATTTGTCTCCTAAAGTGTTGATGAGCCATTTCAAGACTTCCACGATTAGCTGGGACTTTGAAAGTGTCTCCCATCATTCATTACTCAAGTTAATATTCAATCTGTGTATGATTATCATGCAGATTATGTCCTTAGTGAGAAAAAGGTGTAAGTGAAAAGAAGGTGGATGTGATGGGGGTTCATCAAGATTCAAGAGGTAGTCCATTGAATCAAGAGTCTATAATTGCAAAAGACAAGAAAAAGTGCTTGATTTTGAAGGATTATTGTAGTTTTCTCTGTAATTGGATACCTTAGTTAGTTAGGTCAATCTTGAGACTTGGTGAATGGAACCAATTTTAGGGCTAGGTTCATAGCCCTACAGATATTAAGAATATGGATAGTTGCTTATGCATGCTAGTCCTTTCTAAAATATAAAGTGCCTATCAGAGACATGAATTGCAATTTAAGCACATGATGCCTACCATATGTAGGATGAAAATGAGGTATTTATTGGAAGTATGACTTGTAATTAAAGAGCATAGGACAAGATGCATGTGAAGGGAGGGCTTTATTTTGAACGTAGGATAACTTTTCCTTTGAGTGTAAGGCTTCGATGATGAGGAATATGGCCTACTTTGTTCAGGGATTAAGGGAAAGATATTTTTATTAATCTAGGACCCAACTTAAATACTACCAAGTTTAGGGTTTTGATACTTGACATTCCTGTTTGCAATCTATGTGGTTCAACTTAAGGTCGTGAATTGGGACCCTCTTTGGAACAGTTTAAGGTGATGATACATGACCCATTGTGTAAGGACCCTGACCTCCGTTTAGGGCTTATCCTGTTTGCTTTGCTTAACCCTGGTGTTCAGTTGCTTGCTAATCACCTTTAGTGGTGATTAGGGTTTGTTTGAGCTGGAGGTGCTACTTGCAATTAACCCAAGTCTAGGGTTGTTGAGAAAGTTTGTCACCTTGAGAAGTGTTCTTCTCTCTCTTTGCTTCCTCTAGTGTTGAGAGGAAGGGTTGGGCTAGTTGCTTGAGTTGCCTTGGGCTTGGATGAGCCTAGTTGGGCCTTGTTGTGCCTTGCTTGACCTTGTTGGACCTTATGTCGGCCAAGGTGTGCCATCCATGCCCTGTATCGGCCATAGGAGTATCGCCCAGGGAGTGTGTCGGGCATGGAGATGAGGTGTATCGGCCATGGACCCCTTTAACCCTTTGACCTCGTTTGTGTCACCACTAGTGGAGACTTGGCACTTGATGCTTGCATGTGGCAATGGCCTTGGACATGTGTTTAGGGCAAGATAGAGTGGTGGCATTGCTCATGGACAAGTGTCCCTAGGTAGGCGACACCTTGCCTTGTCTTACCTTGGTTTCTCCTACATCCTCTCCTATATATGTGTTTCCTTTCTCTTGCTAAGGATCCCTTTAGTTCCTTAGTTCCTATCCCCTTGGTTGCACGACACCTCTTCCTTTGCAAGCTTGGTGGCCGATCCTTATCTTGGAGTCTTCTTCTTCTTCCTCTTGTGAAGGTGTGCTTGGAGCTAGGAGCTTGGAGCTTGCTTAAGGCGGGTTACATAACTCCTAACCCTAATCATATTACCTTCTTCTATGTTTTGTATGTTTCATATGATCATAATCGGCCATGTATGTTGCTAGTTAAGTTTCTTGCCTAGTTGTATCCTAGTTGTCCGAACAATGTTTTAGGGTTTCCTTATTGAGCAACACTCCTTTCCCTCCTTGGTCTAGAGAAGTGAGCTTGAGCTCTAGTGATATGAGCAACACCCCTCTCTCATTTAAGTTGAGAGGTGAGCTTGTGTTCTAGTTGCTTGAGCAACACCCTCCTCTCACCATGGATTCGAGAGCTGAGCTTTGTGGTGGATGTAGATCTACGTTGGGGTTGATCCTAGTGGTTTCCTGAATTGTGATAGAGGTTGTGCAAGACCCCTCTCTCTTGGTTTTTGAGAGGTGAGTCGGTCTCCGTGATCAATTTAGAGTTTTGTGCCCTTGTGCTTGAGGTTGATGATGATCTTGCTGAGTTGTATCTTGCACGATATGGTTTGGGGATGGTGCTGCCTGATACCCTTCCTTGGACTAGAGTTATGGTTGATATGTTGAGGTTGTGTTGAGTGATACACCTTGGTTCTTGCCTTGTGTGTTGGCCGATAGGATGAGGCTAGCTTGGTTGGACGATACCTTTGTGTGTCGGGCGTTATGTCTTGTTGAGTGCCCTACCCGATACACCTAGCTAAGGCAGTGGCTTGGTTCCCGATGTACCTTGGATGTTTTAGAGCTCAAGGAGCTACCTTAGTGTTGAACGATACCTATGATGTGTTGGGTGTTATGTGCTATAGTAGGAACCTTGGGTGTGTTATTGGTGTGGCTGCCCGATAGGTACCTTCACCTCTAGTGGGCATTATGGGGTTGGCTTGGGCACCATGGTTCTAGTCGATTTGGTGGTTGTTGCCCGATACACCTGGATGTACGACATGCTCCATAGACCTAGCTGCATGTTATGCTTTGTGCACGATATGCCTTGGTCTCTGGTTGTATGATACACCCTGAGGTGGTAGCCCGACATCCTTGGTAGAGGCTTGACCGATATGTGGCTAGAATGCCTGGGCGAGATGAGGGAAGTTGCCCTACCTGTCACACTTCTTGTGAGGGTAGTGGGTACTTCTAGTGAGGTTGCCCTACCTATCACACTTCTTGTGAGGGTAGTGGGTACTTCTAGTGAGGGTTATGTCTCACCCAGAAACCCATATGATAGTTCCTTATCAGGCGATCATATCTTTGTTGTTAAGAGTTATGGTTTATGGTTTGTGAACCTTTGACATGTTTGATAATAGTAAGGTGGTTGATATAGTGGAACGCACCTATGTAAACATGACATATCTGAATTCTAATGACATGATATTACATGTGTTTATGATCATCTTGAAGTATATATATATCTATAAAGAGAAGTTTAGAAGTATATGAGTGGCTTCACATGATGATGTGACCCATGTCTATGGTCACAGGTATGAGGCATGAATGATAAAGCATGCAATCATCAATGTTGCCCTATATTGACAATATTATTGTTTTGTTAACCTATGATGGTTTCAGTTATCTTTGTGATTGTGTACACTAACCATGCAGGTGTATCATGCGGATGTATAGCCAGGTAAAGGGCTATGAGGTATATATATATATATATATATATATATATATATATATATATATATATATATATATATATTTGAATAACACTGCATGAATGGTCACTCTTGTTCATGAGATAACTTGCATCACCAATATAATGTGTTTGGGTCTGAGGACCTGAGTTGGCTAAAGTGCCTAAGTTGAGGTGTTATCCTCTGATGTTGAGATCTGGGACTGTGATCCCTTGTGATGATGATAGATGATGAGAATGCTTTAAGAGGCAGTGGTTTCTTGTGATGAGGGATTGAGATCCTGGGATAATATGATGGTGGTAAAATTAATATAACTTAATGTTATGTATGTGTTACAACCTATTTGCATCAACAGTCCACTTAAAATATACTAACTAATTACAGTGGAACATATCATGTAGTTGCCCTGGCCATAGATCCATCATCGTCAGGAGCTGGTGATGGTGAAATAGGTTCTCCTGCGGGTTAACCTGGAAGCGCATATTATTGAATATGTGTGGTTTCTCCTAGCCAGAAATGAGGAGGTTAGAGTGCAACTTCAGTTGTAGACTCAATATGTGTATAAGAGCATGGTGAACATGCCCATGGCTCAGTGTGATAGAGCACGAATGTGTTCATGGCTCAGGGAGCACGGTGAACTGGCTCATGGCTCAGATATACTAGCGTCGAGACCTGTACCAAGGCAGCCTAGAGAAAGGGTATCCTGTGGGAGCTGACCCTGTGGCTGAGGCCACTTAAGCATGAGACTCCGGTCCTGCTTTGGTTCTCGTGCACTGACCACGAGGTGGGAGGTCATGGAGTCTGGCTCTTCCATTGACCTTATATGGAACTAGCTTGGGTTTCGCAACTGAAGATTGGATTTGACCGGTACATCTCACTTCCTCAGGGCATAATAATTTGTAATCTAGCTGAATAGTATTTATTGCTTAAGTCAAAACACAGAACATTGGTTGAGGCCTTGCTTGTGCAGTTGATCTTGTTATACCTTGCAGATACTTATATGTTCCTTGTGTTATGTGGTAAGATCTTATAAATCTTATCTTGTCAATCATGTTCCATAAATAAATATTGGGTTGTATGCCTTCCGTACATCATAGTAAGCTTGATGGTAATATCAATCTTGCTCTATAGACTGCTCTTATTCTACACTTTATCAGTTATCTTCTGTTGTTTCTTTAATCCTTCTGAGGTTTTATGGTTTCGGTGGGGAGTTATGTTTCTCGTTGGGACTGTGTGTCTCACCCCATTGGTTTACAACCTTTTTAGGTGTTCGTGCCAGTGTTCAGCAAATCGGTCTAATCGGCTGAAGAATCACCCGAATAATCGGTTTTGGGGGTCTACCGCTCCGAATATGAATAATCGGCCTATAATCGGTCCAGGACTGATTAATCGGCCGTTCAGGGGTATAATCGGCCGATTAATCGGCGATTTTCAAAATCAAATGCTAGTAATGGTTTTTTTTACATTAATTTTTGAGAGGAGTGTCCATCTTGTGTCTTATCTTTTTCGGGACACTGTATACAAGTGGATCTTATACCACTTGATATGCATGGATTCGATGTGATCCTTGGGATGGATACCTTAGAGAGGTATAAGGTGGTGTTGGACTGTGGTTCTAAGAAGGCAGTGTTTGATGTTTGTGGAGAGAAGTGGATCTTCCAAGGAGATAGGAAGATTCTCCCGACATGTCTAGTGTCAGCTATGGTGGCAGAAAGGTTGCTACGGCAAGGATGTAAGGCATTCTTAGCTCACGTTGTGGATACCAAGGCAAAGGGTCCTAGTCTGGAGGAGGTGATGGTTGTCTAAGAGTTTGCGGATGTGTTTCGTGATGAGTTCCCCGGTGTTCCCCCACCCCGAGAGATTGATTTCGAGATCAATCTGGTTCCAGGAACACAGCCAGTTGCACAAACACTGTATAGGATGGCTCCAGTGGAGATGGCATAGCTAAAGAAGCAGTTACAAGAGTTGTTGGAGAAAGGTTTCATCCGACTGAGTACGTCGCCTTGGGGTACTCCAGTGTTGTTTGTTAAGAAGAAGGACGGGTCGATGCGGCTATGCATAGATTATCGGCAGTTGAACAAAGTCACGATCAAGAACAAGTACTCGTTGCCGAGGATAGATGATCTGTTCGACCAGTTGTGTGGTGCTACAATGTTCTCAAAGATCGATCTATGGTCTGGATATCATCAGCTGAGGATTAAGGTGGATGACATACCAAAGTCAGCTTTTAGGACGAGGTATGGTCACTTCAAGTTTGTGGTTATGACGTTCGGGCTAACCAATGCGCCTGCTGCTTTCATGGATTTGATGAACAGTGTGTTACGTACATTTTTAGATCAGTTTGTTGTAGTCTTTATAGACGACATTTTGATCTATAGTCGGGACCCACAAGAGCATGAGCGACATCTCGACTAGCGTTAACTCTTCTTCGCCAACATCAGTTGTATGTCAAGTTTAGTAAGTGTGAGTTCTGGTTGGAAGAAGTAACTTTCTTGGGTCATGTGATATCTGTAGGAGTCAAAGTGGACCCCAGGAAGGTGGAGTCAGTGGCAGATTGGGAGCAACCAAAGACGCAGACAAAAGTTCGTAGTTTGCTGGGATTAGCAGGATACTACCAGAGGTTTATAAAGGACTTCAGTGTGATTGCGTTGCCGATGATGAAGTTGACCCGGAAAGACGTGCCTTTTGTCTGGAATGATCGTTGCCAGCAAGCTTTCCAAAGTTTGAAGGAGAAGCTGACTAGTGCTCCAATGTTAGTCCTGCCAGAGCCTGGAAAGGGCTATGTTGTTTTCTGTGATGCTTCCAAGAAGGGCTTAGGATGCGTGCTGATGCAGGAAAACCCACTACTACAGAAATAGCATTCAGTGACACTTTTCTGGGCGTCGGTTATTAAGGAAAACCGACGCCATCTATGTTAGGCGTCGGTTGTTTACAAAAACCGACGTCTATATTCGAAGACCATCCAGACACGGGTACCGCTTTGTCTTCAGCGTCGGTTGTTTATAACAAACCAACGCTTAAAGTCGCCCGCGAAATCCATATTTCGATCAAAAAAAATAGTGTCATTTTCAGCGTCGGTTATTAAGGTAGAAACCGACGCCTATGTGCGATGAAAATTTGCGTGAAATGTGTCACCTTCAGCGTCGGTTATTCAAGGATAACCGACGCTGAAGGTGGTTCCCGCCAAACAATTTCATGAAAATATCGTCCAATTGGACGTCGGTTTTTTTAAACAACCGACGCTAAAGAGTTTAGGCGTCGGTTGTTTAAAACAACCGACGCTATTTGGGAACTTCATTACCCTCGATCGCCCGACTCTTCCCCTTTCTTCTGTTTCATTGTGAGCGATTTCTTCTCTACTGCCGCTGATTTCTCTCCGGTGATTTCTTCTCCAGCTCCCCTTCTCCGGCGCCCCCTTCTCCGGCGCCCCTTTCTCCGCCACCACTCCTGCTCGCCGCCGCTCCTGCCGCCGTTGGACACCTGCTAGCCGCCGCTCCTGCTCGCTGAAGATCCTGCTGCTCTGCGTCGCCGTCGCCTGCTCGCCGCCGCTCCTGCTCGCCGCCTGCTCGCCACCACTCCTGCTCGCCGCCGCCGCCGCTTGCTCCTTCCTCCTTGTTGCTGCTCTGCTCTGCGTCAGGTGTGTTGTCTGTAAATGCCCAAAGTTTGGTCAGGTGTGTTGTCTGTAAATGCCCAAAGTTTTTTTGGTATCAATAGTTGAGTGTTTTTCACACAAAAAAAGATGGAGAAGTTAAATGGATACAACTCTGTACATAGGTAGGTGTAGTTCTCTAGCTAATTACAATAAGAACATGACAATATGATAATAAACATCTACAACCTAATGCCACCTACCAAGACATATACTAATACCACCTCCTCACCTATCAAAATCTTAAGGTTAGACATATAAAGGAGGAAGAGTTGTGAAACATGTGTACATGAATCTGAAGCCACTATACAAACTCTGTTTGAGTGTTTAAGTATCAAGCATCGTTAGTCCAATACATAAGTACTAGAAGTATCCATGGGTTAAATAAGGTGAACTAGCTGTGTAATGTTAGGGTTTCTGTAGTAGTGGGTGCGCCTACTACATTTGGGGGTGCGCCTTATACTATTTGATATCCTTGATTTTATCTTCTATCCTAAATAAAATTAAGGGACCCATGATTAGAAAACAATTCCAAACTTGGCACCCACACTAATTGGAAGGAAATAAAATATGATTATTGAAATGCACATTTGTGATGTGATACCTTTTTTAGGATGCATATATTAGATTCAACCTTTGAGACATCCTTTTATGAGTTCCAATACAATTAGGGTTTCATTTCATTGCCATTGTATGTATTATAATATTACATCTTTCACATAAAAATTAATTAAATTGAATCCTATTGGAACCCTAATTTAAATCCTAATTTGATTTAAACTTGTCCATTCTAGCATCCTAATTTGATTTGATTAAACCCTAACATTGTTTAAACCCTAACATCAATTGTGATGAAACCCTAACATGTACATATCTATTATTGTGTTTGTTGGCCTAGAAACCCGTCCAAGATTGACTCATTAGGAGTAAATCTTGGATAGTCCCCGGTTTGGGACTCTTCTTGAACACCTAATCTCACTTAGGATGTAAGTGTATAATGTGTATTGGGTTTTTTAGAAAATTTTGGTAGCATTTCCCCGTTTGTTCTCTAAGTACATATGTACTTAGAGAACAGCGGGGAAATGCTGCCGAAATTTTCTCGAAAACCCAATACACATTATACACTTACTAGTGAGATTAGGTGTTCAAGGATGGGATAGGTGGTACACATTTATTATATATAAGAATGACATCACATGTGTTTGTTGGCCTAGAATGTGAACAATCATTGTTTTTTATATTACTTGTACATTGGTATAAATTAGAATGAACAATCACTAAATTATATACTGTTTGTATGGAGTCCGGCTTCATTGTAGATATCTATTATTGTGTTTGTTGGCCTAGAAACCCGTCCAAGATTGACTCATTAGGAGTAAATCTTGGATAGTCCCCTATTTGGGACTGTTCTTGAACACCTAATCTCACTTAGGATGTAAGTGTATAATGTGTATTGGGTTTTCGAGAAAATTTTGGTAGCATTTCCCCGTTTGTTCTCTAAGTACATATGTACTTAGAGAACAGCGGGGAAATGCTGCCGAAATTTTCTCGAAAACCCAATACACATTATACACTTACTAGTGAGATTAGGTGTTCAAGGATGGGATAGGTGGTACACATTTATTATATATAAGAATGACATCACATGTGTTTGTTGGCATTTCCCCGTTTGTTCTCTAAGTATATATGTACTTAGAGAACAGCGGGGAAATGCTGCCTAATCTTTTCCTAATATATAATTGTTTCCTAATATATACTTGTTTTCTCTGATCATAGAATGGATAGATCATGGATGTCCATTCGTAATCGTTGCACCCCAGAGTTTATATCTGGTCTTGATCAATTTATTAGATTTGCCGAGGAACATAGGAAAAAACCTATAGATAGGTTCTACTGTCCATGTAGGCATTGCGGTAACAACTTGAAAGTCAACACTGGTGAGGAAATCAAAAGTCATGTCATGTGCAACGGGATTGTACAAGGCTATACAGAATGGCACTGGCATGGAGAGATTTCAAAATTGAAACCAGTAGATGTCGATAGCAGTGCTTGGGTGGAAGAAGAAATTGCCTCTGATGACGTAAATGTGAACGAACCAGTTCCAGCAGACATCGTTGATGTGATGCTGGATAGTTGTAGGGTAGAGCACATCGATCCACCTCCTATCTTTACAAACATTGTGCATGATGCTGAGATACCGTTATACATAGGCTGTGCTAAGTTTACGAAGCTTAGCGCTGTGTTGAGATTGTATAAGTTGAAAGCTAACAATAGATGGAGCGACAAAAGCTTCATTTCATTGTTGACTTTGTTGAAAGAAATTCTTCCTGAAGGAAACGAGCTTCCAATCTCAACATACCAGGTAAAGAAAATGTTGTGCCCAATGGGAATGGAGGCCAAGAAGATACACGCATGCCCGAATGATTGTGTATTATTTCAAAAGGACTATGTAGATTTGAAAGATTGTCCAAAATGTGGTGCGTCACGGTATAAATTGACGACTTCGGGGGAGTCCAAAACTGGTTCTCCTGCCAAGGTGTTGTGGTATCTACCTATAATATCACGGTTTCAACGCTTGTTTGCAAATCCGAAAGATGCGAAGAATTTGAGGTGGCATGCAGATGTTAAGAAAAATAATGATGGGATCCTACGACATGCGTCTGATTCCCCACAGTGGAAGAAGATTGATCTATTGTACCCTAAATTTGGTGAAGAAGATAGGAATCTAAGACTTGGGCTTTGTACAGATGGGATGAATCCGTACGGGACATTGAGCAGCCAACATAGCACTTGGCCAGTCATGCTTGTTATATACAATCTTCCTCCCTGGATGTGTATGAAAAATAAGTACGTTATGTTGTCATTGTTGATATCGGGCCCTAAACAACCCGGAAATGATATCGATGTTTATCTTGAACCTTTGATTGATGACTGAAAGAAACTTTGGGCTGAAGGTGTGATGACCTATGATGCTTCAGCAAGAGAGACATTTCGTTTGCACGCTATGTTGTTTTGCACTATTAATGACTTTCCAGCATATGGGAATTTGTCTGGATATAGTGTCAAAGGAGCTAAAGCGTGTCCTATATGTGAAGAAAACACTGATTCAATAAGACTAAAACATGGCGGCAAGACTGTATATCTTGGTCATCGAAGGTTTCTTTCAAAATTCCATCTGTATCGTAGGAAGCGCAAAGCATTCAATGGATGGAATGATGAACGGAGTGCACCTAAACCTATACCAGGGGATGTTGTTTATGAAAGAGTAAAAGACATTGTCAATGAATTTGGTAAGAAATCACAATGTAGTATGGCCACACGGAGTGACAATTCTTCATTCAAGAAGAAGTCAATATTTTGGGATCTTCCTTATTGGAGTTCTTTGACAGTCAGGCATTGTATCGATGTAATGCACGTTGAGAAAAATGTCTGTGATAGCATCATTGGTACTCTATTAAATATACCAGGTAAGACTAAAGATGGGATAAAATCCAGACTGGACCTACGTGAAATGGGAATAAGGTCAGAATTAACAGAATTACGTGAAATGGGTAATAAAAGAACATACTTACCTCCCGCTTGTTACACGTTGTCTAGAAAGGAGAAGAAAACTTTTTGTGAATGCTTGGTAAATGTTAAGGTGCCACATGGTTACTCATCCAACATCCGTAGATTGGTATCAATGAAAGATCTGAAGTTGATAGGTCTTAAATCTCATGATTGTCACACTCTAATGCAACAAATATTGCCCGTGGCAATTCGATCTATATTGCCGAAGCATGTAAGGTTTGCAATTACCAAACTTTGTTTCTTTTTCAACAGTCTATGCAGCAAAGTTATTGACCCTGATACTCTCGATAATTTGCAAAGAGAAGTGGTTGTTACCCTATGTCAGCTTGAGATGTATTTCCCTCCTTCGTTCTTTGATATCATGGTACATCTTGTTGTCCACTTGACTAGGGAAGTGAAAATGTTGGGACCAGTTTTCTTGCATTGGATGTATCCCTTTAAACGATACATGAGCGTTTTTAAAGGTTATGTTCGAAACCGTTATCGGCCTGAAGGGAGTATTATTGAAGGTTATGTGGCGAGAGAGGTTATGGATTTTTGCAATGACTTTCTCAGTGGTAATGACACTCCTGATAATGACAAGAATATTGAGGAGGGCAAAGGAATTTTGGGATCACGGGTGAAAGTAATCAGCCGTGAGCAGTTGGAACAAGCTCACTTGTATATTTTACACAATATGGACGAAGTGAGTGTTTATATCGAGGAACATACCAATTTCATAAAGAGACAACATCCTCGAGCAAGTTCAATGTGGCTTGCTAGAGAGCATAATAAGACTTTTACTAAGTGGTTTGAATATAAAGTCTTACATCAACTATCTCAAACACCAAATGATATTACAGAAACTATCAAATGCCTCGCCTTTAAACCAAAACCGAATGTTATGTCTTATGAAGGGTTTGACATTAATGGATTCACATATTACACAAAGATCCAAGATGATAAGAGTGTCGTCCAAAATAGTGGGGTCACTCTTCAAGCGTCGACTATGTACTTTGCAAGTGCAAAGGATAAGAGTCCACGTGAAGCTAAAATGTCATATTACGGTGTCATTGAGGACATTTGGGAGTTTGACTACATAGATTTCAAAATTCCGCTCTTTAAATGTAATTGGGTTGATAACACCAAAGGAGTTATAGTGGATGAATTGGGTTTCACTTTGGTGAACTTTGAAAAGATTGGCGAGAAGGGTGAACCATTCATATTGGCATCACAGGCGAAACAAATATTCTATATCGATGATCCTGTGAATGATAAATGGTCGGTTGTTCTTCATGGTAAAAGACAGTTCATTGAAGATCCTATAGATGAAGAAGAGTACTATGATAAGTATGATGACTCCAGTCCATTCTCAGTTGGGTTGCCAACTCCACAAAATATTGAAGCTAATGATGACTTATATGTGCGCGGAGATCACAATGAAGGATTGTTAATTGATAAAAGATCACAATTTTAGAGACATGTATGTTTATACAAATGCTAAATGTTTGCCTTTTTCTAGTTAATACAAATGCTAAATGTTTGCCTTTTTCTAGTTAATACAAATGCTAAATGTTTGCCTTTTTCTAGTTAATAGAAATGCTAAATGTTTGCCTTTTTAATGACATTTTCAGATGGCTGACCATGATGAGCATGATGTCCATGATGAGCATGAAGTCCATGATGAGCATGCTGTCCATGACGAGCATGGCGAGGATACTAATGTAAGTTCTAAAAACATATCCTGTATTTCTATAAAATTCATTATCTTCTAGTTATGTCATATATCCTATATTTCTATATTGGGCTAAGTTAGTGTGTTTTATTTTTGTCAAATTTTAGGTTGATGCACCTGTACCCACTGAAGCACTGGAGCAACTTGATGCGCAACACCAGACACTTAACAAGAAAAGGGGCATCACTCTGTTGAAGAAGTTATTAGCGCTAAGTGGTAGTGGATCCAAATTGGTGGTGGAGTTTGATAATGGAGGAAATCCAATTGGAGTGAACCGCAATAATTTTGTGAACTATCTTGGGTGTACCACTCGGATCCATTGTGGTGTTAAGTATGACAATTGGCATAAAGTTCCTCAAGGGAAAAAAGACTTGATATGGAAGGATTTATGCGTGAGTTATTATTATTTGCAATTCTATTTTGTAGATTACAAATTCTATTATTTGCAATTCTATTTTGGATACTAGTTAATAACATTTCTATTTTACAGAATCTGTTTGCATTGGATGAGAAGTTGCATCATAAAAATGTGATGCAACGCGCTGGAAAGATGCTTAGGAATTATAGGACAAATCTGAACAGAGAATACATAAAAGAGGGTGATAAGAAGAAGAAGTCAGCCCTTGAACAATGGAACTTCTTGGACAAAGAAGATTGGGACAATTTTGTTGCTTCAAGAAAATCTGAAGAATTCAAGGTATTAGGTGTCACTCCTAATTTAATTAATATACATTGTATTCACCTATTCAAGATTAGCATTTAGTTCTACTAACCAAATCATTAATGTGCATACTAACTAGGCCCTCAGTGACGTACAAAAAGCAAGGCGTGCACTGAATGTGCATGACCACACTATGGGTCCAAAAGGCTATGCAAGCATTCGCCAAAGACTACAGGCGGAGTCTGCGGCTACTCAGGAGTCTGCTCCTACTCAGGAGTCTGCCACACCCATGCCTCGCCATGATATCTGGATAGCTGGCAGGCAAAACAAGAAGGGTGAAATAAAGAAGCCTGTAACTGCTGAGGCGGCTGCAAAAATGGTAAAATACAACTCTTAGAGAAATCATTTGAATATTGATTATTTGTGGTGTTAACTTACCAATTTCTGTTTATGGTGATTAGAGGGAGCTGCACGAGCATAGGAAACAAGGCACGTTCATCCCTCAGGGCACAAGGGATGAATTGACAGTTGCTCTGGGTAACCCAGAGCATCCTGGACGTGTTAGAGGTGTCGGCGCTGGTGTTGGCATCAAAGCATTCTTTGGGCCATCCCAGCGCAAACCCAGAGCGGAACTTTCTCAAGAAGAGGTAACCTATTCTTTTTTTAGAATGTTACTGCAAAAGGAAATTCATTAATAAAAAGCTAATGTTTCTTTTATCCATGTATAGGAGAATAAGAGAGTTGAGGATTTAGTTGCTAAGAAGATCAACGATGTAGTTGTTGAGAAGGTCAAGGAAGAATTGCTGCGGTGGCAGGCATCTCAGGCTTCCAATACGCCTATGGCGACCCACTCTTCTCCTGATGCACAGACTACGAGTAATCCTGGAGACCCATCGCCTAGCACGTCTGCTGTAAGTATTGTTTATGGCATTGTAGTTAGTCTTTTCAAGTTGTTATGTTTTCAAGATGATATGTATATATGTATAATATTATTTACGTAAATTTGTAGGCATTGAAGCCATGCTGCTTAAGAATGCAAGACTATGTTGTTGCAGAGGCGCAAGCTTACCCGTCCCTTCCTGGGGAAAGGTTTCACATGACTCCAATGCCACAGGGCTATGTTCGTGTGGGCCCATTACGTGTGTTACCCGATTGGAGGGAAGTTGTGTTGCCATATGCCCACCCAGATATTGATACACTTGGTGAGGCAGAAGGCGGGGTGATATTGTGGCCCAAAGCAGATGTCGTCTACACGACTGAAATTGTAAGATAAATTTACATTGATTTAGACTGTTAATGTATATATATGATGTCAACTGATCTGAAATTATATGTACAGGTTAAAAAGAAGACACCAGGAGCACCTAGGCCTCCACTTCCACTTCCCGCATTACCCGATTGGGTTCCAACTGACCTAACATACCCGTTAGGTCCTGCTTGTAGGGGAATGGCATGTTGGCTATGGGCACATAATGTACATTGCCCTATAATTATTTCTTTAGATGCAGATTATGCAGGTCAATCATACGATAGCTCTTTATTTATACAAGATATTATTGAGCTGTTTATGTATGATTGGCTGAATACATCAATGATAGAGACATGGATAAGGTGAGATCTTGTTTATACATCCATATACCTTGTGTAAGATCCGGTGATCTGGTTTCTTATATATTAATGCATACGCCTATATGTTTTGCAGCTACCTAGTCGAAGATCATTGCAAACAATTCGCATTTGATCATGTGGGATTTTTGATTCCATCATTGATTAGTTTGGTAGCTAAAGACCCTGATAATGTTCAACAATACTGTATAGATGCTTTTACAATTTTTGGTCAGCAAAAGAAGACGATAATAATAGCTCCATTCAATGTCAAGTAAGTTTACTTTATTTATAATTTAGACTTAAGAAAATTCCATTTTTATTTTGCATTTTGAGTTATTAATTGTTAACTTCTTACTTCTAGTGGTAGACATTGGGAGTTACTAGTTATTGTCCCTGGGACATTCACTGTTTATTATCTAGATCCTGCGGGGAGTACATTGAACACTAAAATTGGACACGTAATGAGAATGCCATTATTCTGGTGAGAAATATTTCATTTTTATATCTGTTAACATCTTTTATTACATTACTATTTACTTATGCAATTTATTGTGTTATATTAACATGTAGGGGTTTAGATGCATTCAAAAAGGCTGGAGGAATAGTCCTAAGGAAAAAGAACCAACCAATAAATTGGCAGAACGTACAAGTAAGTTCCCGACTCGAATATATATATATTATTGATGTGAATTGTGCTTAGTTGTATTATTTTGTATGTTTCAATTTATAGTGTGCTACACAAGACAATGGCTGGGCATGCACATACTATGTGATGTGATTTATGCAGATGATTATCAAATATTCCGCATTGGACATCGATACCATACATGAGGTATTATATATACTTTCATTAGTTAGTATGCAATATATCAATCTTATCTTATTTTTATATTATTACTTATATATATACATCATTCTATTTGCAGGTGTTTAAAACTGACAACACTACAGGTAAACGCTTAAAAAATATACATGCTCCATATACGATGGAAGCATTAAATGAAGTAAGAGAAGAATGGGCAAAAGCCATACAAGCAGTGGCAACTGTAAGATATAATTGGGATGTTGATAGCGATAATGAATGATACTTTGTAAATGAATATTTCTGAATGTTAATACATGTATTTGAATGTTTCTATATGTGTGAATGTGAGAATTGAATTTATGTCTGAATGTATGTACTTGTGTGAAATTTTGCTTATGACTTTTGCAGGTTTGCGGCCTGTTTGTAGGCTGATATCAATGGATGTCGTAAACCTGCAGTTCAGTTACTGAACTGCAGGTTCTCATCCTGCTGACCAGCCACAGCAGGCCTGCAAACTGATATGAAAAAAAAAACAAATTGGCGTCGGTTATTTATAAAAATCGTCAGCAAAGATCTACAGCGTCGGTTATTTATAGATAACCGACGCCTTATGTGGCCAAAGCAGTCCTCGAAATGGCGTCGGATATACGTATCAAATCGATGCCTATTTAAATTAGAGGCGTCGGGCTTTTGGTATATAACCAACGCCAAAAGTGTTCGCGCCACAAAAGGACGGCGTCATTTAGGACACTTTATGCGTCGGTTATCTACTAAAAGACCGACGCCATAAGTAGTATAGGCGTCGGTCCGTTAGTAAATAACCGATGCAGAAAGTGCCCTAGCTGACGCCGTTTTATGTGGCGCGAACCCCTTTGGCGTCGGTTACCGACTAAACGACCGACGCCAATAGTTTAAATAGGCATCGGTTAAACAACCGACGCCGAAGTGTTCGACCTTTAGCGGTGCCCGCATAGGCGTCGGTCGAAAACCGACGCCAAATGGGGTTAAACGACCGACGCCAAAGCCACTTCTGTAGTAGTGACCATGTGGTTTCTTTTGCTTCGCGACAACTTAAGAAACATGAGGAGAACTATCCGACTCATGACTTGGAGTTGGCAGTGGTGGTTCATGCGTTAAAGATTTGGAGACACTATCTTTATGGGGAAGTATGTCAGATCTTTACAGATCATAAGAATTTGAAGTACATCTTCTCGTACAATGAGCTAAACATGCGACAATGTCGTTGGATGGAGCTAATCAATGATTATGAATGCACCATCAAGTATCACCCTAGTAAGGCGAATGTGGTAGCTAATGCGCTTAGCCGAAAGTCTTCTTCTCTTCCTACAAAGAAGGCATAGTTGAGTTCCTTGGTATGTCATAGACGAGATATGTTTGTTTCCTTGCGGCAGTTGAATGTGCAGATGGGATTTTCCTTGTTAGCAGGACTTTTAGCACATATGCAAGTCAAGCCTATGCTGAGACAGTAGATCAAAGACACACAACAAATAGATGACACAGTGCAGTTGATCAGGTCAGAGCTCGATAGCGAAAAGTGTGATGGGTTTCATGAGTCTGAAGATGGACTAGTTTGTTATCATGACAGAATGGCGGTCCCCGATGCTGATGATCTGAGGAAGCTAGTGTTCGAGGAAGCACACACATCGATGTATGTTATGCATCCAGGAGTCACCAAGATGTATCATAACCTGAAGGACCTGTATTGGTGGTCTGGCTTGAAGAGAGATGTAGTCGAGTTTGTAGCTAGGTGTGCGGTATGCCAACAAGTTAAGGCTGAGCATCAGAAGTCGGCAGGTACGTTGCAACCCCTACCGATACCGTAGTGGAAATGGGATCATATAACCATGGATTTTGTAGTTGGTCTGCCCAGGAAAACTAAGAATCATGATTCCATTTGGGTGATAGTGGATAGATTGATGAAGTCTGCCCATTTCATACCAGTAAAGACAACATATACAGCCGAGAAGCTTGCTTAAGTATATGTAGATGAGATAGTACGTTTGCACGATGTGCCAGCAACAATAGTTTCCGACAGAGGTCCTCAGTTCATGAGTCATTTCTGGGAACAGTTACACAAAGTGTTGGGAACGCATTTGAGGTTCAGCACCGCCTTCCACCCGCAGATAGACGGACAGCCTGAGAGGACTATTCAGACTTTGGAAGATCTTCTTAGGGATTGTGTTTTGCAGTTCCTAGGTAGTTGGGACGTACATCTCAGTTTGATATAGTTTGCCTACAACAATAGTTATCAATGGAGCATTGATATGGCTCCTCATGAGGCCTTATATAGCAGGAAGTGCAGATCTCCTTTATGTTGGTATGAGTCTGGTGAATATCAGCTTTTGGGTCCTGAGTTAGTACAGTAGACAACAGAAAAGATCAAAGTAATATAGCAACAGCTGAAAGCAGCACAAGACAGACAGAAGTCTTATGCTGACAATCGTCGACGACCTTTAGAGTTCCAGGTAGGAGACAAAGTGTATTTTAAAGTCTCGCCATGGAAAGGTGTGCTAATGTTTGGCAGGAAAGGTAAACGGGCACCCAGGTATATGGGACCATATTTAGTAATAGCACGTGTTGGCAAGGTAGCTTACAAGTTAGAGTTGCCGCCAGAGTTGCACATGTTACATCCAGTGTTCCATGTCAGAATGTTGAAGAAAAGTCATCCACATACACGAACTGTGATACATCCAGTCGAGGTTGAGCTTGATGAAGATGTGACCTACGAGGAAGGTCATGTGATGATCCTTGACAGAAGAGTAAAGAAGCTGAAGAGGAAGGACATGGTTCTGGTAAAGGTTCTTTGGCATCATCGTGGCATTGAGGAAGCCACGTGGGAGCTTGAGGAAGACATGAGGAGGAAGTATCCCTCGCTTTTCTCTTTGGATTTTGAGGACGAAATCCCTTTATAGAGGGTTATAGCTTGTAAGGACCCTAACCTCCATTTAGGGCTTATCCTATTTGCTTTGCTTAACCCTGGTGTTTAGTTTCTTGCTAATCACCTTTAGTGGTGATTAGGGTTTGTTTGAGCTAGAGGTGCTACTTGCAATTAACCCAAGTATAGGGTTGTTGAGCAAGTTTGTCACCTTGAGAAGTGTTCTTCTCTCTCTTTGCTTCCTCTAGTGTTGAGAGGAAGGGTTGGGCTAGTTGCTTGAGCTGCCTTGGGCTTGGATGAGCCTAGTTGGGCCTTGTTGTGCCTTGCTTGACCTTGTTGGACCTTGTGTCAGCCAAGGTGTGCCATCCATGCCTTGTATCAGCCATAGGAGTGTCGCCCAGGGAGTGTGTCAGGCATGGAGATGAGGTGTATCGGCCATGGACCCCTTTGACCTCGTTTGTGTCACCACTAGTAGACACTTGGTGCTTGATGCTTGCATGTGGCAATGGCCTTGGACATGTGTTTAGGGCAAGATAGAGTGGTGGCATTGCTCATGGACAAGTGTCCCTAGGTAGGCGACACCTTGCCTTGTCTTACCTTGGTTTCTCCTCCATCCTCTCCTATATATGTGTTTCCTTTCTCTTACTAAGGATCCCTTTAGTTCCTTAGTTCCTCTCCCCTTGGTTGCACAACACCTCTTCCTTTGCAAGCTTGGTGGCCGATCCTTATCTTGGAGTCTTCTTCTTCTTCCTCTTGTGGTGGCCAAAGGTGTTCTTGGAGCTAGGAGCTTGGAGCTTGCTTAAGGTGGGTTACATAACTCCTAACCCTAATCATATTACCTTCTTCTATGTTCTTATATGTTTTATATGATCATAATTGGCCATGTATGTTGCTAGTTAAGTTTCTTGTCTGGTTGTATCCTAGTTGGCCGAACTATGTTTTAGGGTTTCCTTGTTGAGCAACACTCCTTTCCCTCCTTGGTCTAGAGAAGTGAGCTTAAGCTCTAGTGATATGAGAAACACCCCTCTCTCGTTTAAGTTGAGAGGTGAGCTTGTGTTCTAGTTGCTTGAGCAACACCCTCCTCTCACCATGGATTCGAGAGGTGAGCTTTATGGTGGATGTAGATCTACGTTGGGGTTGATCCTAGTGGTTTCCTGAATTGTGATAGAGGTTGTGCAAGACCCCTCTCTCTTGGTTGTTGAGAGGTGAGCCGATCTCCTTGATCAATTTAGGGTTTTGTGCCCTTGTTCTTGAGGTTGATGATGATCTTGCTGAGTTGCATCTTGCACGATATGGTTTGGGGATGATGTTGCCCGATACCCTTCCTTGGACTAGAGTTATGGTTGATATGTTGAGGTTGTGTTGAGTGATACACCTTGGTTCTTGCCTTGTGTGTTGGCCGATAGGATGAGGCTAGTTGTGTTAGATGATACCTTTGTGTGTCGGGCGTTATGTCTTGTTGAGTGCCTTGCCTGATACACCTAGCTAAGGCGGTGGCTTGGTGCCCAATGTACCTTGGACGTTTTAGAGCTCAAGGATCTACCTTAGTGTTGAACGATACCTATGTTGTGTTGGGCATTATGTTCTGGTAGTAGGGGCCTTGGGCGTGTGAGTGGTGTGGTTGACCGATAGGTACCTTCACCTCTAGTGGGTGTTATGGGGTTGGCTTGGGCGCCATGGTTCTAGCCGATTTGGTGGTTGTTGCCCGATAGACCTAGATGCACGACATGCTCCATAGACCTAGCTGCACGTTATGCTTTGTGCACGATATGCCTTGGTCTCTGGTTGCACGATACACCCTGAGGTGGTAGCCCAGCATCCTTGGTAGAGGCTTGACTGATATGTGGCTAGAATGCATGGGCGAGATGAGGGAAGATGCCCTGCCTGTCACACTTCTTATGAGGGTAGTGGGTACTTCTAGTGAGGTTGCCCTGCCCGTCACACTTCTTGTGAGGGTAGTGGGTACTTCTAGTGAGGGTTATGTCTCACCCAGAAACCCATATGATAGTCCTTATCAGGTGATCATATCTTTGTTGTTAAGAGTTATGGTTTATGGTTTGTGAACCTTTGACATGTTTGATAATAGTAAGGTGGTGATATAGTGGAACGCACCTATGTAAACATGACATATCTGAATTCTAATGACATGATATTACATGTGTTTATGATCATCTTGAAGTATATATATATATATATATATATATATAATGAGAAGTTTAGAAGTATATGAGTGGCTTCACATGATGATGTGACCCATGTCTATGGTTTCAGGTATGATGCATGAATGATAAAGCATGCAATCATCAATGTTGCCCTATATTGACAATATTATTGTTTTGTTAACCTATGACGGTTTCATTTATCTTTATGATTGTGTACACTAACCATGCAGGTGTTTCATGCGGATGCATAGTGAGGTAAAGGGCTATGAGGTATATATATATATATATATATATATATATATATATATATATATATATATATATATATATATATATTTGAATAACAGTGCATGAATGGTCACTCTTATTGATGAGATAACTTGCATCACCAATATGATGTGTTTGGGTCTGAGGACCTGAGTTGGCTAAAGTGCCGAAGTTGAGGTGTTATCCTCTGATGTTGAGATCTGGGAATGTGATCCCTTGTGATGATGATAGATGATGAGAATGCCTTAAGAGGCAGTGGCTTCTTGTGATGAGGGATTGAGATCCCAGGATAATGTGATGGTGGTAATATTAATATAACTTAATGGTATGTATGTGTTAGAACCTGTTTGCATCAACAGTCCACTTAAAATATACAAACTATTACAGTGGAACATATCATGTAGTTGCCCTGGCCATAGATCCATCATCGTCAGGAGCTGGTGATGGTGAAACAGGTTCTCCTGTGGGTTAACCTGGAAGTGCATATTATTGAATATGTGTGGTTTCTCCTAGCCAGAAATGAGGAGGTTAGAGTGCAACTTCGGTTGTAGACTCAAGATGTGTATAAGAGCATGGTGAACAGGCCCATGGCTCAGTGTGATAGAGCGTGAATGTTTTCATGGCTCAGGGAGCACAGTGAACTGGCCCGTGGCTCAGATATACTAGCGCCGAGACCTGTACCAAGGCAGGCTAGAGAAAGGGTAGCCTACGAGAGCTGACCCTGTGACTGAGGCCACTTAAGCATGAGACTACGGTCCTGCTTTGGTTCTCATGCACTGACTACGAGGTGGGAGGTCGTGGATTCCGGCTCTTCCATTGACCTTGTATGGCACCGGCTTGGGTTTCGCAACCGAAGGTTGGATTTGAGCGGTACAACTCACTTCCTCAGGGCATAATAATTTGTAATCCAGCCGAATAGTATTTATTGCTTAAGGCAAAACACGGAACATTGGTTGAGGCCTTGCTTGTGTAGTTGATCTTGTTATACCTTGCAGATACTTATACATCCCTTGTGTTATGTGGTAATATCTTATAAATCTTATCTTGTCAATCATGTTCCATAAAGAAATATTGGGTTGTATGCCATCCGTACATCATAGTAAGCTCGATGGTAATATCAATCTTGCTCTATTGACTGCTCTTATTCTACGCTTTATCAGTTATCTTCTGTTGTTGCTTTAATCCTTCTGAGGTTTTATGGTTTCGGTGGGGAGTTATGTTTCTCGCTAGGACTGTGTCTCACCCCGTTGGTTTACAACCTTTTTAGGTGTTTGTGCTAGACGTGGTGGTGGTCGCGGGGTTGCGGCTGAGCAGCAAGACGAGCAGTAGAAGGCAAGAGATGGATGTGCTGCTGTTTTGGTTGTTTGTAGTAGAGTCTTAGAGTCATCCCTGTACTCTCAGGTCCTCGGCGGCATTTTGACGTTGTTTTACGATGTGTAGCTGATGAAGTTTTATATATCCTACTGCTGGCCGGATGTGGGTCGTTATGTATATTTAAACAGGTGATGAACTCATGTGATGACATGACAGCTGATCTCCCAATATGTGAACACGTATTAAGACTTTTAAATGTTTATATAACATGTTTTCTTGTAGGATGAGGATCTGGGTGTAATAGTTTTTTGGTTTATCTGCTTCCTGAAATTGATTTTAATTAACCTGTGTTTTTGGTAAGAGGTGGTTTATGGTATTTTCCGCACGTTTCGCGTGGCACCTCATTGTCTGTGTGATAGCGGGATGTGTTGCAACACATTGGAAGAAGAATAAGCCTACTTGTAATACAACTTTGCATGTCACATAACTGAGAGTCAGATCTAATCATGAGTTTGAAAACATTAGGTCAGATTGTCACCAAAAGAATCAAAATCAAGAGAGTATAGACCTCAGTCCAAGATTCGGGATCCAAGAAGTGAGTGACAGATAAAGATTTTAATTTCTTAAGAATAGTGAATGTTTCGAAACTATAAGGAAATATTGGATATCTTCATATATTTATGGATTTTTTTGAATTTTATTTTCATTTTTCTAAATTTATGTAATTTTCCATGATTTTTAGAATATTATAGAAATCCAATTAAAATTTTGGGGACCTCTTTGCAATTATTGAATAAATTAGTTTTAAGGGAAGGAAATGAGGGGGAAATGAGTATCCCCTCACTCAACCAATTTTGAGTAGTGTCAGTGATAGTTAGAAGCTCACGATCAATCTAGAAGCAAAGCAACAAAGGTAGCTAAAAGCTCATGCTTCATCTTGCATCATCAGTAGTTAGAGGAGAGAGAAAAGATAGTAGATTCTAGCATTCTACCATTGAGTAGTTTGTTAGAATGAACACTACTACAGAAATGGCTTATAACGTCACTTTTCAAGGTGTCGGTTGTATAAATAAACTGACACCTAAACTCTACAGTCAGTTGATAACATAAACCGACATCCAATCTATGAAGGGCGACCAGACACAGGTATCGCTTTTATTCAGTGTCGGTTACTTAATAAAAAACCGACACCTAAATTAACTGCCAAATCCAAAATTTCCAGCGAAAAAAATTACCTCCAAAATTTGACATATGGTGTCGGTTGATAAACAATAAACTGACGACTAAAAGTTATTCGCGAGACAGAAATTGGGCACATTTTGGTGGTCGGTTTTACTACAATTACTGACGCTTATGAGTTTTCCCGCGCTGTCCACGGGGAATTTTTCACACCCTTTAAGCCTCGGTTTTAAGTAGAAACCGACGACTATGGTCATAAATTGAGAACAATTTTTTTAATCGGCATATGTATATAGACGTCGGTTGTTTTGTAGTTAAAAACCGACGACTATAATTAAGTATTGGTGTCGGTTTTTGTTCAGAACCGACACTGTTAGTTTTAGGTGTCAGTTTTTTGAATAACCGACGCCTATGGTACAGTTAATAGCCCCGCAAACAGAACTTTTCCCCATTGTCTCTGGTTCATTGCGACTCTGCGCTAGGTCTGGCGATTGCTCCTCGCCGTCGCTGTCGTCGTTGTCGGTTGGCTCCCTCGCGCCGCCGTTTGTCTCCTTGCGCGCCGCTCGTCTCCTCGCCGCCGTCGCTGTCGGTTGGCTGGTCTCCTCTCCTCCCCGCTCCGCCAAGCCGATCCTCTCCTCTCCTCGCCGCTGGCGCCGGCTGCCAGCTTCACCTCCAGTTGCTCTCCTCTGCTTCGGTCGGGCCTTCTTCCTCTACCCTCAAGGTACGCCGCCTTCTTCCTCCTTCCTTCCTCCGCCTAGGCTAGGTCAATCCCTACAGGTGCCCTGGAGCAAAATCGCCAGGTGCCCTGTTGGGCTTTTTTTTTAAGCTATTTACTTATTGGTAACTTGATAAGTGTTGAAACAATCAATAACCATATTCTATTATGTGATTTATGATTGTATATGTGTGCTAGCTAGCAACAGACTGACCTGGTCTTGAGGATCTAAGCCTATCTAAGCGGAACAGTATTCTACAATGCTTGTAACACTCACTGTACTGTAAACTGTGTAATCTTACATTCTATAAATACAGATATAACACAACATTTTTGTGTGTGCTTGACAGCCCAAATTACTTCTCGTTATTCTTCTTTTAATAAGTAACTCATATCCATTGATGTTGAAGTAAGTTAGGAAGCCAGTTTGTTGAGAGTGATATCTGATTATCCATCTTATATTTTAATGTGATAGGGTGATCAATATGGTAGATAAAAAAATGATTATGTCTTTGTTAGAAAAACCTTGTCTATGACTCCTATGGATGATATTTAGCAGCATGTATATTAGATATTTTATTAAGATTAACTTTCAATAATGCAGATCAAGTAAGTTATCGGGTAGTTGGGCTCGCCAGTAAGTTTTTGATGTTTTCTCAATGTCAAGTCGATTATGCATACATTTCACGATAAAACTGAACATTCCATACTAATGAATAGTTTAACTATGAAATTGGTAACTTGTTTCATTGTTGAGTATATTGAGAATCCTAATCACCCTTCTTGCTTAATGATGAACTGTAATGCACACATGTGACATGCTTGGAATGTAAATGATGAACTTTTCCCTAAATTGCCAATCATGCTTTTAAAGACATCAATAATCACCCTAACTTGAAGAACTAGGATTTTAGGTATAAGAATGACAACACATTATTTGTTGGCCTAGAAACCCGTCCAAGATTTACTCATTAGGAGTAAATCTTGGATAGTCCTCGGTTTGGGACTGTTCTTGAACACCTAATCTCGCTTAGGATGTAAGTGTATAATGTGTATTGGGTTTTCAAGAAAATTTCGGCATACTTGGAGAACAACGGGGAAATGCTGCCGAAATTTTCTTGAAAACCCAATACACATTATACACTTACTAGTGAGATTAGGTGTTCAAGAATAGATAGGTGGTACACATTTATTATATATAATAATGACATCACATGTATTTCTTAACCCTAGACCCTAATCTTGTTGTAATATATACTTGTTTTCTCTTTGATCATAGAATGGATAGATCATGGATGTCCATTCACAATCGCTGCACCCCAGAGTTTTTTTTTGGTCTTGACCAATTTATTAGATTTGTCGAGGAACATAGGAAACAACCTGGAGATGGGTTCTACTCTCCATGTAGGCATTGCGGTAACAACTTGAAAGTCAGCACTGGTGACGAAATCAAAAGTCATGTCATGTGCAACGGGATTATACAAGGCTATACATAATGGCACTGGCATGGAGAGATTTCAAACCCGAAACCAGTGGATGTCGATAGCAGTGCTTGTGTGGAAGAAGAAATTGCCTACGATGATGTAGATGTGAATGAACCAGTTCCAGTAGACATCGTTGATGTGATGCTAGATAGTTGTGGGGTAGAGCACACTGATCCACCTCCCATTTTTAGAAACATTGTGAATGATGTTGAGATACTGTTATACATAGGTTGTACTAAGTTTACGAAGCTTAGCGCTGTGTTGAGATTGTATAAGTTGAAAGATAACAATAGATGGAGCGACAAAAGCTTCACGTCATTGTTGTCTTTGTTGAAAGAAATGCTTCCTGAAGGAAACGAGCTGCCAATCTTAACATACCAGGTAAAGAAATTATTGTGCCCAATGGGAATGGATGCCAAGAAGATACACGCATGCCCGAATGATTGTGTATTATTTCAAAAGGACTATGCGGATTTGAAAGATTGTCCAAAATGTGGTGCGTCACGGTATAAATTGACGACTTCGGGGGAGTCCAAAACAGGATCTCCTACCAAGGTGATGTGGTATCTACCTATAATATCACGGTTTCAACGCTTGTTTGTCAATCTGATAGATGCGAAGAATTTGAGGTGGCATGCAGATGTTAAGAAAAATAATGATGGGATCCTACGACATGCGTCTGATTCCCCACAGTGGAAGAAGATTGATCTATTGTACCCTGAATTTGGTGAAGAAGTCAGGAATCTAAGACTTGGGCTTTACACAGACGGGATGAATCCGTACTGGACATTGAGCATCCAACATAGCACTTGGCCAGTCATGCTTGTTATATACAATATTCCTCCCTGGCTGTGTATGAAAAATAAGTACGTAATGTTGTCGTTGTTGATATCGGGCCCTAAACAACCTGGAAATGACATCGATGTTTATCTTGAACCTCTGATTGATGACTTAAAGAAACTCTGGGGTGAAGGTGTGATGACCTATGATGCTTCACAAAGAGAGACATTTCGTTTGCATGCTATGTTGTTTTGCACTATTAATGACTTTCCAGCATATGGGAATTTGTCTGGATATAGTGTCAAAGGAGCTAAAGCGTGTCCTATATGTGAAGAGAACATTGATTCAACAAGACTAAAACATGGAGGTAAGACTGTATATCTCGGTCATCGAAGGTTTCTTACAAAATTCCATCTGTATCGTAGGAAGCACAAAGCATTCAATGGATTGAATGAGGAACAGAGTGCACCTAAACCTATACCAGGGGAGGTTGTTTATGAAAGAGTAAAAGACATTGTCAATGAATTTGGTAAGAGATCACAATGTACTATGGCCACATGGAGTGACAAATCTTTATTCAAGAAGAAGTCAATATTTTGGGATCTTCCTTATTGGAGTTCTTTGACAGTCAGGCATTGTATCGATGTCATGCACGTTGAGAAAAATGTATGTGATAGTGTCATTGGTACTTTGTTGAATATACCAGGTAAGACTAAAGATGGGATAAAATCCAGACTGGACCTACGTGAAATGGGAATAAGGTCAGAATTAACAGAATTTCGTGAAATGGAAAATCGGAGAACATACTTACCTCCCGCTTGTTACACATTGTCTAGAAAGGAGAAGAAAGTTGTTTGTGAATGTTTGGTAAATGTTAAGGTGCCACATGGTTACTCATCCAACATCCGTAGATTGGTATCAATGAAAGATCTGAAGTTGATAGGTCTTAAATCTCATGATTGTCACACTCTAATGCAACAAATATTGTCTGTGGAAATTAGATCTATATTGCTGAAGCATGTAAGGTTTGCAATCACCAGACTTTGTTTCTTTTTCAACAGTCTGTGCAGCAAAGTTATTGACCCTGATACTCTTGATAAATTGCAAAGAGAAGTGGTTGTTACCCTATGTCAGCTTGAGATGTATTTTCCTCCGTCGTTCTTTGATATCATGTACATCTTGTTGTCCACTTGACTAGGGAAGTGAAAATGTTGGGACCAGTTTTCTTGCATTGGATGTATCCCTTTGAACGATACATGAGCATTTTTAAAAGTGATGTTCGAAACCGTTATCGGCCTGAAGGGAGTATTATTGAGGGTTATGTGGTGAGAGAGGTTATGGATTTTTGCAATGACTTTCTCAGTGGTAATGACACTCCTGATAATGACAAGAATATTGACGAGCAATTTGGCAAAGGAATTTTGGGATCACGTGTGAAAGTAATCAGCTGTGAGCAGTTGGAACAAGGTCACTTGTATATTTTACACAACATGGACGAAGTGAACGTTTATATCGAGGAACATACCAATTTCATCAAGAGACAATATCCTCGATCCAATACAATGTGGCTTGCTAGAGAGCATAATAAGACATTTATTAAGTGGTTTGAAGATAAAGTCTTACATCTACTATCTCAAACACCAGATGATATTACTGAAACTATCAAATGCCTCACCTTTAAACCAAAATTGACTGTTATGTCTTATGAAGGGTATGACATTAATGGATTCACATATTACACAAAGCGCCAAGATGATAAGAGTGTCGTCCAAAATAGTGGGGTCACCCTTCAAGAATCGACTATGTTTTTTGCAAGTGCAAAGGATAAGAGTCCACGTGAAGCTAAAATGTCATATTACGGTGTCATTGAAGACATATGGGAGTTTGACTACATAGATTTCAGAATTCTGCTCTTCAAATGTAATTGGGTTGATAACACCAAAGGAGTTATAGTGGATGAATTGGGTTTCACTTTAGTGAACTTTGAAAAGATTGGCAAGAAGGGTGAACCATTCATATTGGCATCACAGGCGAAACAAGTATTTTATATCAATGATCCTGCAAATGATAAATGGTCGGTTGTTCTTCATGGTAAAAGACAGTTCATTGAAGATCCTATAGATGAAGAACAGTACTATGATAAGTATGATGACTCCAGTCCATTCTCAGTTGGGTTGCCAACACCAGCAAATATTGAAGCTAATGATGACTTGTATGTGCCCGGAGATCACAATGAAGGATTGTTAATTGATAAAAAAATCACAATATTAGAGGTATGTTTTATTTTATATGTTTTTATTTTTCTGAATATGTGAACTTTACAATGTGAATGTGAACTTCTCGACAAAGGCGATTAATCTATACAAAATTTATAATCTAGTAAAGAAAATAAACCTAGTAAAGATTTATAATCTATACAGAATTCTCCAAACCCAGAAATCTAAATAATTAATTATAAACATTTTTCAGTCTTTTTTATTTTTCCAGAAAAATCTGGTCGGTCAAGTTTGTCTCTCTCAGAACTTGACCGATCAAGGTTCTGTTGTGATACAAAACGTCTTCCAAAAATTCTGAAAATTTAATATGTTGTTCAAAACTGAGTATCAAACCATCACTTAAAATTTGAGCTTAATTTATTATGTGAATTACTTTACAATGTGAATGTGAACTTTACAATGTGAGCTTTATAATTTGAATTACTTTACAATGTGAACGTTACAATGTGAATGTGAATTTTCAGATGGCTGAGCATTCTCCTGATGACCGTGATGATGATTACCGTGAGGGTGAGGACATCAATGCACCGCCTCACAATGTAAGTTTTAAAAATATATCATATATTTATATCTATATGTCCATTTATAGTTATATCTTGTAAATGTGTTTATTTTGTCAAATTTTAAGTTGATGATGCACAGGTACCATCTGAAGTATTTGAGGCACTTGATCAGCAGCACCAAAACGTTGACAAGAGAAGGGGCATCACTATGATGAAGAAGTTAATAGCGCAAAAGGGCAATGGACCCAAACTTGTTGTGGATTTTGATAATGCAGGAAATGCATCTGGTGTGAATCACAATTCGTTTGTTTCATATCTTGGGTATGTTACTCGTAGCCATTGTGGTTGTAAGATAGATTCTTGGCATAAAGTTTCTAAGGAGAAGAAAAATATAATATGGAAGGATTTATGCGTGAGTTATTATTAATTTGTAATTCTATTTTGTAGATTACTAATTTTTTGGATACTAGTTAATAGCAATTCTATTTTGCAGAGTATATTTGAATTGGATGAAAAGTTGCATCATAAATGTGTGATGCAATGCTGTGGGAGAGTCCTAAGGAACTATAGGACAAATCTCACCCGAGAATACATAAAAGAAGCTGACAAGAGGAAGAAGACAGCCACTGAACAGTGGAACTTCCTGGACAAAGAAGAATGGGACGCGTTTGTTGCTTCAAGACAAACTGATGAATTCAAGGTATTAGGCGTCAGTCTCAATCTCATTAATTAATATATGTTGTATTCACCTATTCAAGAATAACATTTAGTGTTTCTAACCAAATCATTAATGTGCATACTAACTAAGCCCTCAGTGAGGCACAAAAATCAAGGCGTGCACTGAATGTACATAACCACACAATGGGTCCAAAGGGGTATGCAGGCATTCGCCAAAGACTACAGTCTGAGGCTACTTCTCAGTCTGCTGCTACTCAGGAGTCCTCTACTATAGGTAGCACACCTCTGCCTTGCCATGATGTCTGGATAGTTGGGAGGAAAAATAAGAAGGGAGAAATAACGAAGGCCGCAACTGCTGAGGCGGCTGCAAAAATGGTAAAATACAACTCTTACAGCAAACGTTCGAATATTTATTATTTGTGGTGTTTACTTAATTACAAATTTTTGTTTTGGTGATTAGCGGGAGTTGCAGGAGCTGAGGAAACAAGGCAAGTTCATCCCTGAGGGCACAAGGGATGAATTGACAGTTGCTCTGGGTAACCCAGAGCATCCTGGACGTGTTAGGGCTGCAGGCGCTGGTGTGGGCATCAAAGCTTTTTTTGGGCCATCCCAGCGCAAACATGTCCCAAAAGCAGGACTTTCACAAGAAGAGGTAACATATTCTTTCTTTATAATGTTACTTTAAAAGATAATTCAATAATTAGAATTTGACGTTTCTTTTATCCAAGTATAGGTAGATAAGCTATTTGATAGGAAACTCAAAGAAGCAATGAAAAAGTGGCAGGCATCTCAGACTGCCACTTACCAGACAATACCTACTGCAGGCTCTATTCCTACTGCAGAGGTTGGGAGTAATCTTGTAGACCCACCACCTAGCACATCCGCTGTAAGTATTTTTATGACATAGTAACTAGTTTTTTAATTCAAGATGATATGTTTTCAAGATGATATGTATATATGTATATAACATTCTTTACACAAAAATTTGTAGGGGTTGAAGCCATGCCGTCTAAAAAGTAATGAATATGTCATTGCAGAGGCGTCGGCTTACCCATCCCTACCAGGAGAAATGTTTCACGGGTCTCCATTACCAGCTGGTTGGATTCGTGTGAGCCTGGTACATATATTCCCCCAGTGGGTGGATCTTACATTGCCATATGCCCACCCAAATTGTGAAACACTTGGTGAGGCAGAAGGCGGAGTGATATTGTGGCTAAAAGTGGATGTCCTCTTTACTGAAACTGTATGATAAATTTACATTACGTTAAATTGTTAGTCTGTGTATATGATGTCAGTTGATTTGAAATTATATATATACAGGTTAAAAAGAAGACACCCACAGCATCTAGGCCTCCGCTTCCACCTCCTACATTACCCAGTTGGGTTCCACAGGACCTACCTGTCTCATTAGGTCCTAACTGTAGGGGTATGGCAATATGGTTAGGCGAACATGATATAAATTACCCTATAACTGTTTCTATAGATTCAGATGCTGCAGGTCAGTCATACGAAAGCAAACTATTTATACAAGATATTTTGGAGTTGTTTGGATATGATTGGCTAAATACATCTGTGATAGAGCTATGGATAAGGTGAGATTTTCTTTATACATCCATATACCTTGTGTAGGATCTGGTGATCTGGT
This sequence comes from Alisma plantago-aquatica, assembly GCA_963693085.1. NCBI lineage: Eukaryota > Viridiplantae > Streptophyta > Magnoliopsida > Alismatales > Alismataceae > Alisma > Alisma plantago-aquatica. The sequence goes on from OY856409.1 coordinate 1,325,779,586, forward strand.
TTCTTATTTATTAATGCATGTGTAATTAATACATATTTTGCAGCTACTTAGACAAGATATGTGCAGATTTTGCATTCGAACATGTAGGATTTTTGATTCCATCTTTGATTAGTCTAGTAGCTAAAGACCCTACGTCAGTTCAACAATATTGTTGTGAGGCTTTTACAAATTTTGCTTAAAATAAGAAGACGGTGATAATGGCTCCATTCAATGTAGAGTAAGTTTACTTTGCTTATTATAATTTGGACTTAAGAAAATTACATTTTTATTGTGGATTTTGAGTTATTAATTTTTAACTTTTTTACCTCTAGTGGTAGGCATTAGGAGTTACTGGTTATTGTCCCCGAGACGTTCACTGTCTATTATCTAGATCCTAAGGGGAGTAAATTGCATACAAAATATGGACACATAATGAAAATGGCATTATTCCGGTGAGAAATATTTCATTTTCATATCCGTTAACATATGTTATTACATTACTATTTAATTGCAATGGTATGTGTTACATTAACATGTAGGGGTTTTGATGAGTTCAAAAAGGCTGGAGGAAAGGCCCCCACGAAAAAGAATCAGCCAATAATTTGGAAGAATGTGAAAGTAAGTTCCCGACTGCAATATATGTATATATTATTTATGTGAACAATGCTTAATTAGTTGTATTTTTTAATATTTTGTATGTTTGAATTTATAGTGTGCTACACAAGACAACGGATGGGCATGTGGATACTATGTGATGTGATATATGCACATGATTATCAAATATGCCGCAATGGACATCGATTGTATTGCTCAGGTATTATATAGTCTCATTAGATAATATGAAATATATCAATCTTATTTATAGATCATTAATTATATATATACATCATTCTCTTTACAGGTGTTTAAAACTGACCCCACTACAGGAACGGACTTACCAGATGTACATGCTCCCTATATAACGGGAGAATTAAATGAAGTAAGAAAAGAATGGGCAACAACCATACAAGTAGTGGGGTTTTAAAATATAATTGGGATGTTGATAGCGAATAATGACTAAAGAATGATATTTTGTAAATGAATTTCTGAATTATAATATATGTGTGAATGTTTCTACATGTCTGGATGTTTCTACATGTGTCTGAGTGAAAATGAATGAAACTGTTGGTTGCTATATGAATGTTTCTACATGTGTGAATGTGAAAATGAATGGAACTACAGATTGCTAGCTACATGAATGTTTCTAAATGTGTGAAAATCAAATGGAACTACAGGTTGCATTGCTAAATGTGTGAATATTTTTGTTGTTAATTTTGTAGGTTTGTGGCCTGTTGTTGGCTGATATCAATGGATGTCGTAAAACCTGCAGTTCATAACTGAATTGCAGGTTTCTCATCCTGCGACCAACCACAACAGGTCTGCAGACTGACAGAAAAAAAAAACAATAGGTGTCGGTTATTTGTATAAAACTGACACACAAAGTTATCGTGTCGGTTTTATATAAATAACCGGCGTCTATTTCCTGTGGCGCGAAGGTATATGGCGTCGGTTTCTTATCTAATAACCGACGCTAATAGTGCCCAAGATGGCGCCCTTTCTGTGGCGCGAAGGTATATGGCGTCAGTTTATTATCTAATAACCGACACCTATAGTCCCCTGATGGCGCATTTTTGGTGGCGCGCGAAGAGTTTGGGCGTTAGTTTTGGAACCGACACGTAATGGTTGAGCTTTTAGTGTCGCCCACATAAGTGTCGCTTAGAAACCGACACTAAAGGCCTTAAATAACTGACACCAAAGGTCGGTTATGTACTAGTGGAAGTTCTCTATGGTAGGCATGTGGTTGTGCATCAAGTAGCAGTAACAACGGTAACATAGCATTGATACGACAATTTTGCGGTGTTTTACAATGATTTCCAACTCCTTTCTGCTCCAGAGAGGTATATTTCTTAGCTTTTTAGCTTTCAATTCGCCATTTTGGTTTTTGGCATAAAAATCCAAATTTTGAGTTTACCAACATTCTTTGTGGTATGGAGTCTGAATATGAGTAATCTCATATTAAGTCTTGTGATCCTCCCATTTTTCTATTTTCATATTTTTGTCAGAGTTTGGCACTCAATTTTGTTGATTCAACTTGCAATGTGAATTTGGTCTTATAATGTTTGTGAATGTGTGTTTGTAGATGGCATTCCATGGAGGGTGCCTCTAGAAGGACATGAGTGTCCCTATGGAGGACCTTATAATGGAAGAGCAAGATGCAAATGACGAAGTCAGGGCTGAGGCATGCCCTAGGTATATATGCTATCTTTTTCGCTAAATTCCCAATACTAAGAATTTTTTATCTTTATTTTCTCCATGTAGTCATCATGCAGGTAGATAGATGATTCAGGGAGAAATTATCCCTACTAAGGAGTTTATGATCTTCCTAGGCATGTTGCGGATGAATGATCATCATCGGGGATATCAAGCAGGAAATGAGGTACAACTTGGAAACTTTGTCCTTTTTTATTTATCTTTGATTTCCAAGATTGAATTAGGCTTGTTGTTTTTTTGTGGCGATGATGCTTGACTTCATCTTCCGGTTTCAATTTTAGGGATTCAGGGTCATAAATGTTTATTTGATTGCTCGTTGTAATGGGATGAGGATTTTGTATGACGAGCTGTTTGTTGATGAGTTGGAGTTACTATAGAAGATTGGCTTTGAGAGCTTTTATGTTGTGTGACTCTATCTAATAACTATGTTATCCATTTGATATAACACATTTTCCTTGAGTTTGGCACTTTTCACTTCTCTTTTTATGAGTTTACCATCACCACTAGTTAGTTTACTAGAATCACTAGGTTAGCTTTTGGTGGAGTCCCTATTCCTAGCTTGCCAAATTGACATCTTTTGGGAATGTTCACGCCTTTTTTAGTTACTTAGGGTAAATCTAGTTGATATTGGCATGGCTTCAAAATATGAGGTAAATATACCTGATTGCCAAAGATCTTCTTTATGGAGAATGATATGAGGGATGTGAGTTGGCCATAACCCCTAGTGAGTGTTTTAACATACTACAACTTAGGTAAATATCCTAATATTTCACTTCTTTATGATCATTTAGGTGTGTACTTTTTCCTAATTTAGAGTGTATTAGGATGTTAGGAACCTAAAATTAGAGAGTTTTAGTTGATAAACAAATATTTTGAGATTAAGTGTAAGTATTTGAGACAATAACATGAGTAGGGTATAACTCTATAACTTTACCATTTTAATAAATATAATCTTAAAATTGATTTTCTAGAAATCTATGGTTAGGTGAGTGAAAGGAAGAGTCAAAAACAAAATTGAGAATTTAAGAATTGAGGAATTAACAAATACATTAATAGATTACTTTCCTTCAAACCAATATGTGATAAATAAAGGTTGAAACTAACTCCAAGTTCATATTCCTCACCCCTCAATTAGCTAGCCTACCCATTTTTAGTTAAATTAGACATTAGTTGCCCACTCAATTTTACACAAAAAAATATGTTATCAAATTTGTCAATCTATTAAGTTTCTGACAATGAATACTTGATTGGTTGTCACATGTGTATTTCCAACTTTGAGCACATAGTGTGTGTCTTTAGTGCATCATCTAATAATGATCATATGGTGCAAGTATCATCTCCTACCTTGAATAGGAGAGACCCTCCCATGTATAATAACCACCTTTCCCCCTAATTCTTTGCCTTTTTCTCTCTTGTTGATTCACCAAAACATGCTATTTTTTCCCATACCTTCCTTGTGGGATTCTATATACATTGAGAATTAACTCAAACCCTAATTTAGTTTATTTGTGAAATGTCAAGTTTCCTTCCCAAGTCTCTCCAGACCCTCAATCCGCAAAGGCTTTATACCCTAACCTATATAATTCCGATTACCCTAGACCTTTGTCACCCTTCTAGCAATCACCCCTGAATGCCAATTGCTTTTGAGGATTCGTGCTTCACCACCACCAACCTCAAATTTTGTTCCTCTGCAAACACTTTATTACCTAACACCTTGCTTCACCTAATATCTTCTAGGGTAAACATCTACTAACCATCTTCATTGTGATTTTGTAGAAGATTTAAATTATCTTTTACCCTTTCTATTTTCCTCAATTTTCACCTATAACTTTCAGGTCATAAACTTAAGGAAGAGCGAGGTAGAGGAAGATTCCCCTCCACATTTCCCCAATTTTTTCCCTTGTTGTTCGGCTTGTTTTCATTTTCTCAGAAGGGAAAATCATCATATTTCCATTTTGATTTTGTTAGACGCTTATTTTAACCACATGCACTTGTGACTTTTCTACCCTTTAGAGCCCCATGGTGTACATTGTTGATATGAGGGCATATCTGTCTTTTGCTTAATTTTGTATCATCAAATCATTAAATGTTATAAACTTGTAAAATTCATAACTAAATATATGATCTATTTATATAGAATGGTTTGAGAGTCTGATTCAAAGGTTCCAAAAAATCAAATTTTAGGGTTTTTAAGTTGATCGTGTATGAACCCTAATTGGTGTAAATAACATCTATATGTGTATGAACCCTGATTGGAGGATGATTTTCACTTTTGATTTGATCTAGGAATTGAGTTAAAGTATGTACATCCACTCAATTTGTTTTGGAAATTACTATAATTGAACCCCTATTGTTTCCATATGAGGCATCTTTGTCGGTTATCATTATACTTTGTTTAACTCTTACAATCTTTTGAAACTCATGATTTTTTACCAATTATAAATCATTATGTATGGTCATTTGATCTAAATCTATTATATATGGATGTTATCATCCATTTTTAAATGATTTAAACTTTAATTGACTAACCATACATCTTGCCTCTTTATTTTGGATGTGAACTATAGTAAAATTATTTATAGTAGTAGTATCGTTGTACTATCTTAAAATTAGGACGTATGTATCATGTCTAGAGTGTGCTTTTCTACTTATTTATGTATAGGGTGCGTGTATTTCTGACCAGGGTATGATTTTCCCACCCAATTCCTTTGGCTTGGGATTCATGAGTCTCTGGTCTGCTGAGATAATATTAGTCTAATAGTTTGACAAGTACTCCTTATGATTGAGATACTATTGTTATTAAATTGTTAAGTAAATAATTATTAATTGGTAATTATCTCTTTTGATAATACATGCCTCATCTATTTGACCCGATAAGTTTCTTAAAAATGATTCCTTTTAGACTATCTTGATATTCAAAACTCTCTTTATTTTAAATCATCTAAATTATTCATATTTTCCCTTTATAACATCAGAGTAATTTTACACTATGCATATTGAATTTGTGTTGACTTCCTTTCTCTTATTTTCCTTTTTCTAGGTGTTGTCACAAAACCACCCAGAAGTTGAATAGCATGAGGATCATGATTTTGGTGAAGTTGTTCAGGTCTAGTTGCTAAGAGGATTCCAAGATGATCAGGTTGCCCATTGCAACCGATCTATCTAATTTAGATTTCTTTTTCTTGTTAGTTGTTACTTTGAGGACCTCAAGCGTTGATGAGTTATGTATTAGTTTAGTTTACTTTTTTACTGCTAAATTACTCTTGTTATTTACCATATTTATTGAGGAATTGGCATGCACCCAAATTACTTATGCAAATTATATATTGTGGTTTGTTGGATTTGGTTTGTATGTTTATTTCTGATAAGAAGTAAGGAGGGGGTCCCCTCTCAGGTCCCTATCCTTATGGATGCTCCTGTGATGACTCCTCTTGATATAGATAGTTATGATATTGTTTGGGTCCAAAAAAATTTAAATCCTCATAAGACAATTTCCCAATGAGTGTCTTAACACCCAACATGAGATAGAAATATGCAAGACAATTTAATATGAAGGATACAAATAAAGCAATACATCATAGAAATAAAAATGCACTCAATATGAATATACTTAGTTTACTATTACATGTATATCTAATGGATGGTTAGCATTTTCTAGTCTAACACTAATCAATTTGTTGCTCCTACCAAATTGTAGTTATAAGGAATAAAATCACATGTACCTACCACATAAACCTTAGTGTTTCTCTTAACTCTAAGAGTAATTACATCTCTGAATATTTGAGATATCTTACTTGTGGGATCACATAGAAATTCAACTGACGTAAACTAAGGACTTCATATTTTAACTAAGTCTTAAACTTGCTTTAAAAAAAAGACTTTGTGATTTTGAACCTCATAATTATGAATGAATTATAAGAAAAAGGATGAATCTAACTTCACCATTATTATTTTTCATGGCTAACTAGTGGATCTTGGTATACAGATAGCCTCTCTTATAAGAGGTATGAACTCTTATTACTTACATTACAGAGGTTATAATTACCATGATGAGGCTTTATATACTCTCACATATATCATAGGCGAATGATTCTAGGATAACTTATGTAACCATCTGGACAGCTATAGGTACACCTATTTCACTTCCTTGCTTTAGGCCTCAAGGGAATATCAAAAATGAATTGAGGTAAATGAGCTATACAAATTATCATATCACTTATTTATTAGTCAAATTACTCAGATAAAGGATAATAATCAAAAGAAAAATCCTAGATTTAGCATCTTTCATCTATAACAAAGAAAATTATATAAGTTATCCCAATAGTAATCATACAAGTAAATCACATATAAGACAACTCATAATGAATTTCACATTTCCATGTATCCTCTTATTGTTCATGGGTTTTATAGTCGTATCATAAATTTAATTCTAACCATCTTACTTTAGGCTTTAATGCTTCCAAATTTACACTAATCTATCAAAAATATGAACTTACACCTTTTTAAATAACTAAACTGGAGAATTCCATAGTGAATTCATATTAATAAAATAGTAATGAGACATCAAATTTCAATTTTCATGACAAATATCAAAACTTACCCATATTTCCAAAAAGTTGCTCAATTGGAGCTCTTCTTGACTAAATTTAGCTTTATTTGTGGTGAATTGCAAATAAAGACCACCAAATCAAGAACTAAGCCACTCAATTATATCTATGAAGATTCACTAAAGGTGTGTATACTTTATCCTTTTACAAAATACCCAATATGTGTCTTCTCCTCCAATAGCAATGCCCATAGCATCAATAAGCCAAAAGATGAGAAGTTGAGGTTTACAAGAGGAAATTGAAATTTGTTGCTACACTCATGCATAAATTCATCGAGAAGCATGAGAGGCAGAAACTTATGGTCTAAAAGAGTATGGATTAGCTTACATAGGCAAGAAAATCATGTACTGGGTAGAACCAACTTATTTGCTTCATTTTAGAAATATTTCAAAGAATCTTGTCCGAACTATTCTAATGGATCCAAAATTGCTTTTTAGGTGTACAACAATAGTGAGGTTTCTATAGGGTCATAATGCACATATATGTGTGCTTAACTACATGTTTGGATAACTTTCAAATACATTCATTTCATTTTTTCAACCAAATATGGTCTCATTTAGCTGACTTCCTCATTGGTTATTCCACTAATGATGTTTGGTTGATAAAAAATTGGTTGGAATCATCCCTTAACCCTAACTACAAAATATAGTAAATACTTTGCATTAGTTGCTCTAATTATTCATTATTCAATCTGACTGTTCGCCTAAGTCATGTTTTGGTTGGTCAACTTAGTTGGGTTGTCCCATCCAATAGTCAACTGATCATATTTTAGTAGGATTGACTATTGTCCTATAGGTCAGTGGATTTATGAAACCTTTCTATAACCTATCACTATCATTTACGAACTTTACTTCATTAGTCATCAAACTAACCAAAAATTAGACAACCAATAAGCTAAACATGGTGAAAAGTTTCCTAGATTTTACTAATGACCTTCTAAAGCCAAAGTAGAACCCTAATCTTACAACAAAAACATTCTAATATCTAAATTGATACTAAGCTAACCTTCTTCTCTAGTGAATCTTATAGGGTGATTACCCATCAACTTTTTATCAAATTTCTAAGCGTTCAAACCAATTTACCCATGACTTCCTATTTGTATTGAAGTTAAGGTTTCAAACGTTAATACTCAAGTAAGCATCTTATAAACAACTATTTTGTCATAAATATTTTAAACATGGTAAAATTAATTATCATCTTAAGAACTGCTACTCTAATTTTGTACTTAAATATTTACTCATCCACTTTTTGTCTTTAGATCATTGGGCTTTTCCATACAAAAAGGTTGCAGTCCAATTTGTAGCTTGTGCCTCTGTGGAGGCATTTATTTAATTTGGCATGTATAATCTACGTGAGTTATTTTATGATGAATAATTATAAGCTTGGGTTTAAATGAATATATGTGTCTTACAAATCAATACTCCTAGTAATATTTTACCTTGAAATCATGAAAAAGAGTGGGATATATGTTTCATATCTTCTTTTAGTTCGCATGTCACCTATCATATTGTGTGATTTTACACAAAATTTTAATGAGTGATATCTAATTCACATACCCAAACATAGGTATATGTAAATTCTCTAGCTTTCCTTATGCATTTTTAATCCTTCCTTCCTTTAGATTAGATGACAATAAGAGTATTAGGAGGTTAGAAATATAGTGTCTGTTATAAATGCTCACTAATAGAAGGTTTTATTGTATATCAACTTACTTAGTATAAGTCAAAGTTTAGAATGAAATTTTATTGTCTCATACATTGTAGTATTAAATAAATAACTATTGATACTTTATCTGGACTAGATTATTAGTAAACCAAAGGAATATTTCACTTAAAAAATATTGAATAATAATAATAAACTCAAGAGTGAATTTGTCAAACAAACAACCCAAATGACTCTAACTACAAAAACTCACAGAAAGTGATGATATTGGTATAGAGGTATTAAGGAGAATTGGAAAGGGAAAGATAATCCTAAATCAAATTATTTTCCTAAATGTTAAAGAAATATATTAGTTATAATAATAGATATATTGCCCATAGCATTGAGCCCTAAATGTTAAGTTATATAATGGATGCCCTGGGATTATAATGACATAATGTAGAATCAGAATATGTAAATTAGTTATGTGTCATTTTAATATCAATTAGAACTATTTATTCTCTAATTTAATTTACATAAGAAAAGGGTTTGAAATGACCTAAATCAATGTACATTTGATTAATTCACTTTGATTTTTACATAGTTTTTTATTAAATCTCTAAAACACTCTTTTCCTTTCTAATCCTATTGCATTGGTAAATTGATACATCATATGAGAATTAGTCCACTACATTTTTCTAAAGCTAGGCTCGTGAGGTAATTTTGAATTGTTTTCCTTGTGTGAAAACTTGACCTTGTTGGCTCTACAATGCCTAATATGTTCTTGCACACCCTGACACTTCTCTGAATGAGATTCTCTTTCTGATTAATCTTGCTCCCCTATCTTCACATGATGATCTATTTCTTCAAACTTTGCATGGCAAATTGGGAAAATGTCCAATCGTGTAAGAGCCCACTCCCCTCCCTACTTATAGATACGCATGCTTCTGACATTACCTAATTACCACCTATCTTTAACCTTCTAGGGAGCACATATAACTCATTTGCCACCACTTGTGCTTCAATGAGCACATATAACTCATTTGCCACCACTTGTGCTTCAATGTTGAGGTCCTTCTTGTTCTTCAAAAAATGGAGCCCCATACATATGGCTTGGACCTTTGCAAACAAACTTGATCAGGAGTAAGCATCCATGTACCATGTTGGCTCTTATCACACTTTTCTTTCCCTTATTTTTCATCTAGTTCTTCTTAAAACCCCATCCCTTCTATGCCACAATGAACTCCAAAAAGGATCTCCAATGGCTTTGGCACCTTGAAATATTCTTAACAATACCCATGGTACCTCGGGGGATATTGTGGTATCCTTGATTTGTAGTTACAAATGTGACTTGTGCAGTTGGAGTTTTCTCTTAATTGTTAAGTTTCCTTGAATTGTGAGGTATGTTGGGGGCTATGACTCTATCTGGACTCACTTTTTTGTTTCACTGGATTTATGATGGTGTCTCTATTACAATAGTGCTAATAGTTGCACTTACATTCTAGTTTTCTTGTCCCACCAAACATAATCCTCTTCCTATGCTCATGGCGGGAACTCAAGATCCTTGCTCCAATACCCCTAAACCCAAGTAAGAGCTTGTCAAGGTTTGAGGATGAACAAGAGGTGAGTTCAACGCACATGATAAGCTCTAACAAAATGCTAGTAATGGAAAGAAGAAGGGGGAGGGACAATCCTGCCTATGAAATGTTATAGTTGACCTTCCAACCTTGTTTCAATAGTATACTCTTTAGGGGTATTTCAGTCTTTTTTAATGTCTTTTCTTTGATCACCAAAGATTTTTTCAAGAAGTAAACATTACCAAGATAATCTATCATAACCTATAGTCCTTGATGATGCACGAGGCATATTGGTCCTTTGGACTATGTTTTTAGTTTAAAAATTGGTGAAACATTTTATCTTATGAAAATAATTACTATTTACTTATTTATTATACTATTACAATTTAATATATTTTGGAATCAGGAAATTACTCATGATTTGTCTATGTAATTTTTAGACTCATTTTCAAAGATATTCAATAAGTTATTTTTGGGATTAAGTTAGTTTATGTAGGATATTAACCCTAGTTCACATTTTGAAATTAGGTTTTGAAAACCCCTCACTTGAACCTTAGTTGTAGCTTGGATATCTAAATTCAACTCTGGAGGTAAGTGTAGGGTTTTGGAGGGGGGTATAGCAAAATAAAAAAAGATCTCAAAAAAAACACAGTCGTCAGATCCATTGTAACCATAACACATCAATGTATTAAATACATTGAAGGGGTTTTGAATAAACCTTAGCATACATTGGTTTCCCAGCAACTACACACATCTTATGTCGTTGTAGAACTTGCAATTCTGAACCCATATGCAAAGTGGTTGTTGTTATTGTTGCCTTGTCATTGCAACAACACCTTTTGTTCTTCTTAAAGAAGTTGTTTATTCTCAATCCTCTGCCTAAGGGCATCAATCTCTACATCATCCACGCATATGTGGAAACTATTGGTGAACCATCTTGGATGCTAAGAGGAAGCAAAACTCAAGTTTCGAACGTGCTAGTGTTTCTTGCTCTCCTTCTCCTCCTATTGTAGGATGTTGTCCTTGGGGTGAGTTTTTCTCTATTCAAGAGGAAGAAATTTTAGAAAACTTATCTCATAATATGTTTCTTAAGTGTGTCTCACCCCCATGACGTCCACACCTATATATAGGAGAGTCATGGGCTTGAATTTTATGTAAATCCAATCTCATTCCTAATCACAACTTAAAATAGAATCAAACTCAGAATACTTCCAGAATTTCCAATCACCCAGTTCATTAACCAGTCAACCAACTGTGATTGGTTTTGTCATCCCATCAATCGATTGGCTAGTCTAGGTCCTATTTCAATAGACCAAATTGATTCCAAATCAAATATCCCACATATTCCTTGTTGTTTCTTAATTTTGATCTGGTCGATCGACTAGTTTGTTCTCCCAAATTGGTGATTAGTTGATTGATTAAAAATTAATCAGCCAGTTGGTCCAAATCATCCAATCAAATGATTTTGTAGTCGACCAAATTGGACAAGAAATCTACATTTACATGATTTAAAATCATCTGATTCTGAATTTCAGTTCACTTATGCATCCTTATTCATGTGATCATGTAGGTTCCATATTTCATTGATAGTAATGTCCAAAACATCACAAGAAAGGATTGGTGTCTAGAAGCACATCATTGCTACCTAAGTAACTAGAATGAGTTGGAGAATAGCCTATAAAGTGACCAATGTTACCATTATTGTATAATCCCTATGTGATAGATATACATATTGAAATTGAGTCATGGAGTTGACATCCTCTTACTACTTGATCTATGTTTCTTTGACTAGAGAAGGCTATTGAGATTGTGTGAGCTCAATATCATGTCTTGACTCACATGAGCATGTCCCTGCATTTCATAGCCTCACTTATCAAGTGGTTTGTATATCACTCCAATGGAAATTCCATCTATGTCACTCATGATAATCTACAAGTGTCATAGTGCATCTAACAAGTACCTATATGGGCAACCCTTATTCAGAGTCAGGTTGGGATAGTTTTAAAGTATGTAGAATAATATGTGATTATTTTAGTGACTTCAAGTTTAATAATCACAGTCCTCATTGTCACTTTAAGATTCAAATCTGACTTGCCATGACATGGCTTCCATGTTTAATTCTCAAAGTGGGTTTGTCCAATGCAACTTGTTCTCTAATAAGTACCCATGTATCTAAATTGATATTAAATATCATGACTAAAAAGGCATAGTCATCATTCAGCATACACGCTAGTATTGTGCATTATTGTTGACCTATAATATCCACAACAATAACTGACTAGGGACACAACTAGAATGAATACTCTTAAGTATACATATTATCTCACGTACAGGTCCTTGACTCGAACGATATGTCAGTGAGTCAACATTGTTAGGGTATTATTACATGTATTCATCTTCTCATTATTGAATCAAATAGAATAAGTGGAATGGCCTTCACAAATATCCAAATCATATACAATATATGCCTATTACAAACATCACATGATGGCTCTCAATGCATACAACCAACAGTCTCCCACTTTCACTAGAGTCAATCACTCATGAATTATATTCTAATTATGTAACATTAACTTCATGCTTCTATTGTGAAAGTGCTTTTTTCAAGGGATCAACAGCATTGCTTTTAGTTGATATTGTGCAAATCTTTACATGTACTCTTTGTACTATCTCTTGTATGAGATGATATTTCTATAGTATGTGCTTAGAATGTTGATGTGATATGAGTTCCTAATCTTGGAGAATGGCTCCATTGTTGTCATAGTATATCTCTATTGCATCCTCAATGGTTGGAACCATCCCAAGTTCACTAAAGAACTTATTGATCCATATTGATTCCATTGTGGCATTGGATGTGATAATGTACTCAACTTTTTTGTAGAAATTGCCATTTTCTTTTTCTTAGAACACTTATATCTTATAGATCTAATGTTTAGGCAAAACCAAAAACCTGATTGCAATCATTACATCCTTTTTAGTTTGGAATCTTGCGGTAGTGAAATGCTTTACAACTAACTCTTCATAACCTATATAGATAAATAATTGGTCCTTAGTTCTTCTTAAGTACTTAAGGATATTCTTCACAGCAATCTAGTGACCTTCATCCCATACATGCTCATCATTCTCAAAGCATACTACACATTTGGGTGTGTACATAACATTGCGTACATGATAAATCCAATTATAGATGCATATGGAATCTTACCCATGTGTTTCAACTCTTTTAAAGGGTTGGGACAATGGGATTTATAGAGACTTATTCCATGACACATGGGTAGGTTACTTGTCTTAGAATTATACATGTTGAACCACTTCACTACCATGCCAGTGTATGTACTCGTCTTAGGCCAAGAAGCCTTCTAGATCCAGCTGTATAGATCTTGATTCTTAGAATTTAGGATGCTTCTCCTAAGTCCTTCATATAGAAGATATTTCCCAACCAGTTTCTAACCAATTATAGAGTAGGTATGTCATTTCCCATCAAAAATATGTCATCTACATAGAATATGAGATATGCAATTATGCTCTTACTAGCCTTTTTGTAAACACAAGGTTCATCTTCATTTTTGATAAAGACAAACTCTTTGACTATCAAATCTAAAAATAGAATCCAACTTATAGATGCTTGATTCAATCATAGAATTTTTTTTTTAATCCAAACTATGTAATAGTCTCATGAAAACAAAGATTCCAACTTCTAGATTCTTGCTTCAATTATAGATTGACCTTTTTACTTACAGACTTTATTGGATTCATTTAGAGTAATAAAACATTTAGGTAATGTACACATCTAAAATATTATTGTTAAGGAAGTATATTTTAACATCTATTTGCTAAATATCATAGTCATGATAAGTTGCGATGGCAAGCATGATCCTGATAGATTTAACCAAGGTGGACGATGACAAAATTTTGTCATAGTCAACATATTGAACTTATCTAAAATACTTCACAATCATTCATCTTTTATATGTTTGTACATTACCATACATATCATATACTTCTTCAAGACCCATTTGCACCCTATGGGTTTTATCCCTTCAGATATATCCACTATAGTCCATGCTTTGTTAGCATACATGGAGTTCATCTCAGACATGGCCTTAAGATAAATACTAGATTTAGGTCCCTCTACAGTCTCATTGTAGGTTGGTGGATCATCATATATGACCATGAATTCATCTTATTGAGTCACAAGAGATCTAAATCTCTATGGCTCCATATGTGTCCTACTAGACCTTTGAGGTTCTTATGTTGCATGAGGAATTTGAGATTCCACAATGTTTTGTGATTCTCTGTGTTCCTCATATGCTCTATATGCTCAATGTTATCTTGTTGGCCTCAAACTTATTCAAGATCTATATTATTCCCATTGGTTCCTTTGGAAATTTATTCCTTTTCAAGGGATAAAATAGGTCTGGAAACAAACACTTTGTTGTCAAGTGTAATATATAAGTAATAACCCGTAGTTTCCTTGGGGCATCCAACAAATAAAAATTTATTTGATTTGGGTCCAAGCTTTTCAAAGGACTCTTGAAATAAGCTACACATTCTCAAACTTTCACAAAATACATATTGGTAAGTTTTCCATTCTATATCTCATATGGTGTCTTTTGAAGGGATTTGGAAGGTACTTGCTTAAGTGTAAATGTGGCAATTTCAAGAGCATGTCCCACAAGGAAGTTGGAAGATTATCTAAACTCATAATTGATCGTACTATGTTTGACATGGTGTGATTCCTTCTTTCTAATGCACCATTATGTTGTGGTATTCCAAGTGGAGTCAATGGTGATACAAATGCCACAGTCTCTCATAAGGGCAACAAAATTTTGGCCTAGATATTTTCCACACAATGAGATTGTGATTCTTTAATAATCTTACCAAGTCAGTTTTGTATTTTATTCATGAAGCCCTTGAACTTTTCAAGAGGTTGTGATTTGTGTTTCATAAGATACACATATTTATATCTATCGAAGTCATCAACAAGTGTGATAAAGTATTGATATTCACTTCTAGCACTTGGGCTAAATGGTCCACATGCATCACTATGTATGAGTCCTAATAAGTCACTTTCCCTCTTACTATTACCGGTGTAGGGTGATTTTATCATCTTCCCAATAACAAGAATTTTGTGTCTCTATTGATTCAAAACCAAAAGAGTCCATATAACCATCATTTTGCAGTCTAGAAATGCATTTCTCATTTATGTTCCCTAAACAATAGTGCCATAGGTAGTTTTGTTTCAATATAAAACTATTAACTTCTTGGTATCTATGTTATGTGCATTTGTATCAAGTTCCAATATATAAAGACTGTAACACTTTGCAACATTGTCATAGAATATATCATCTCTTGAGATACAACTTTCACTATTATTTATTAAAAATTCAAAGTCATTCTTGTCCAAACATGTGGCAACCTGCCACAAAAATGTGATTTACTCAAAGTCAAAATTGTGATCAAACACTAAGTATTCAACATTACCAAAAAGGCATATAATTAAATTAGAGAAAATATGAACATTTCCATATAAATATTTCACAAAGGTCTAACTTCACACATATATATTCATATCAGGTAACTTTATGTGGCTTTGGTTGCATCATACACAATATTTATACAAAATAACTCTATCCATATGTTTACAATTTTTACAATATGCAAAGTGTACAACCAAAAATTAAGTCGATATTCATTCATTACAAATCCCCCTACTCGGACTTAAGAGTACATGGATGATTCTAGGAAGGATAAATCTAGGATTCTAACTAGAACACACCAACCTATAAGCTCTACCGATCTCCAAACTAGGGCTTCTCTCCACCAAAGGGTTGACCACACAGTTGGTTACCTAAAAGATATGGAAAATAATAGGGTGAGACCCCAAGTCCCAGTAATATCATATAATATTTGATAATATTTAATGCTTACAATTAGGTTATGTAATTATATC
This sequence comes from Alisma plantago-aquatica, assembly GCA_963693085.1. Classification (NCBI taxonomy): domain Eukaryota; kingdom Viridiplantae; phylum Streptophyta; class Magnoliopsida; order Alismatales; family Alismataceae; genus Alisma; species Alisma plantago-aquatica. The sequence continues at coordinate 1,325,795,653 of OY856409.1, forward strand.
AGCTAAGCTGGATAATTTATTTATTAGAAGAATTAAGCAAAGACTATACAATGAACATGTATAAATAAAGGTATATATACATATAATTGAACATGTACAGTTATGAATCACATATGATACTTGCAGGAATAGAAAAGCAATAATCATATACAATTTGATTCACCATATAACCCTAACAAATATATTATGTGATTGAACTACATATTTTATCAAACCTTGGTAGTTTGAGGCATACCACTTAAACTACTAGCTTACCACTGTGAAGTCGCAATCAACCCCATTTAAGATCTTAGGATGACCAAAAAAACTAAAGATTTTTCCCCTTGGTCATTACGAGTGACCAGTTGTGGTGGCACAATGATTCAACCTACTAGTATGGGAACAATGGACATCCCACTAGAAAATTGGTTTGCTAGCATACACATGGCACGATACTAAAAATAGGTTATATAACCCCCAAATCTGAGTGATGAGCAGCCACTTTCAATTACGTAAAACTTGAGACACAACCTCAACTGCTCTCAACACTATTAAATTTAGTGACGGAGATAAACCCTTCCTACACCCACATATACTCCAAAGTATATGACTTTGAGCTCCTTATCACAATTAAAATTTCTACAAAGACTACTTATTTCACTTTCCAACAAGTTCTAACATTGAGATAGTTCTACGATCACAAGGCACTACGTGATTAGGGTTACACTTTATTAATTAAGATAATTACTCATTTATTGATTGTATCAATCAAGTTACAAACTTATTACCTAGATGTTATTACTAATAAATTAGGTTGCAACTTGATAAGATACAAAATATATGAACATTTTCAAATTACTCAATCATGGTATATATAACCATCCTTGGTCATAAAGAGGACTAAAACATCAAATTAGGACACATGGAAGCCTAATTCACCATTAGGGCCATTACATGTATAATGCCTCATAGGAATTTCACAATGCTCTAAAACTATATCTATATTTATAAGGCATAAACAATATAGAATCCAAACTTTCAACTTAAAATTACAATGGATGCAATAGTTATGCTATTTACAAGATTTGGGTACAGAAAAACCAAACCTTAACATACCCAAGCCACCTTCAATAATAGAATTTCGTCCAAACAAAAATTCAACAGCATTTAATATAGTAAAAGGTCTTAAACTCGTTATATAACATCTCTCAAATAGTAAGGAAAGGTATGTACGTTTTTTCCCCATTTTATGATATAAAACACCATAAAAATGACATTTTAGGAACATTCACACATGTGTTTGAATTTCAATCCGTCCATGTCATAAGATAGTGTTTAAATTCATAGAAGATATATACTTAAGGGTTGATTAATACAAGAAAATTCATATTCCCATCTTCTTGCTACAAAATAGTCCATAAAAGATCATTTAGTAGCATATTAGGGGCTTCCAAAGCAAAATTAATATTATGCATTTAACAAGTAGGCAAGAAATGCATCAAAAATTACTTCACTTGCACCAAGGGTGGAGAAAGATAAGTACACACAAGTAACAACAAAAAGAACTTCAAAGATACAAGATTTGTCCTCCAAAAGCTACAAGAAAGCCCATTTCTCCAAGAACTAGTTGTATCAAGAGCAAAGATAGAAGAAAAGAGGTCCTTGGACTATATGCATTAGTTTCCAACACGGAACACCATAAATTTAAACCATGGTAGAGGTAAATGAGGAGAATGTAAAGAAAATGGTTTATGAGGGTGGATCTTACGTGTAGGGAGAAAGAAACTAGGCTACAAGGTTTGGATCTTTCCTTGGAAAAACTTAATTTGAGGTATGCAACTCATGCATCTTCAAACTTACAAGCTTTTTTGTCGACCTCTGATGGCTCTTCGTCGGTATTTAACACCAGAAAAGAGCTTAGTAAAAGGCATGTTATGTGAGAGCAGGGTGGAGTATTTATAGGTGGGATTGAAGGGAAAGGGAGTCAAAGGGTCCAAAGCAAAATTTCCATGGGTCAAAATGGGTAATTTTCCCATCAATTTACATGTCTAGGAGTGCCATCAATTTATTTGGTATTGGTCCCACCGGTCTATGTGTTAGTCTTTCATGAGTTGGTAGTTTGTACCCTCTTGGATGCTTGCAAAGTAGCAATCATTGGTTGATTAGTTGTTAGCTCTCATCGGCCATGCACATGAGGCCATTCTCATCGATTGATCCAAAAAGGGGTTCTCATCAGTTTGTTTGATTACAACCAATTGTGTGTGAAACAAAAATCCATAGATTGTATTATATCTATTTCATCAGTTTTCAAAAGAGCTTTTCATCGCTTCTTGAGGAATGTGAATCCTATCAGTTAACAAGTCAACGTATTCACATAGGTTTGCTCGTGCATGTAAATAATTGGGTTGCTTCATGCAATGTTTATCCATTGTTTCACTAAACATCCTCATCGATTTACAAGCCAAAAAGCCATCAGTGGTTAATTAGCTAGACTTTATTCTCATCAATTCATCATAGTGCATATACTATCGGTTGAAGGTAAATCAGTTATCATCATTTGTTAGTTAAAAAGTCCATTAGTTGCCTATTCTGGTTTCTTTTTCACCTTTTGTCCATTCTAGTCTAATACACGGGACTGATACCCCATGAAGAAAATTTCAAAACATTCATATTAAATTTGTCAGATTACAAAGAATACCATGTAAGAGAACATACATATATTAAAGTTGTATTTAACCACTGAAATTGGGAAAATTGTACATAATCCCACAAATTCATATAAAATTGCAAGCTAGAGCAATCCATGTTCTAATTAGATCAAATTTGAAATGTAATGTTACCAACTGATACTAGAATATAAACTAATATATAATAATAAAATAAAGTCCCAATTAAGAGAATTAAGCATGTTTAAGAATTAAGTTACGCTTAGGACCTTACAGAATAAGATACAAAAATAATGTTTACATTTATGGAAGGTATGTAATAGTAGTTTTTTTAATTTTAGCACAAGACCACTTTGTAGAGATAAATTATAGTAACTGTAGTGGCAACAACTCTTGCTCCATTAGCTACTCATAGATCCACCTCTCCCTTCCATAATAGTTTACTTCTTTTCAGATCATGCACATTAGAGCATATGTGAGATCCACATCTAGTATTTTATACCCAAGATGAAGAAGTACATTATTTTATCCACATAATATATATACTTGAAGCAAAGGTATTTATCCCCTCCTTCTTCTTCTTTAGTTCCTTAAGGTTATGAGGCCAATTTTTTTTCAATGTCCAAAATGGTGACAATTACCTTCCTTGTCCACTCCTCCTTTAGCTTTAAGTGAAGAAGACTTGGGATATTAGTCAGCTTTAGGACTCTTATTAGCTTTGCCTTATCTCCTTTGACTTTTTGTTCCCTTTTTAACCATCAACACAAGCTCAATCTTGTCCATCTTCATCTGAGTCTCAACAGTTCTCCAAATTCCTGACAACTCCGACAATGGTCGAACAGAAATGAGAATGTTTTAGTTCATGACAAACCAATTGTAAGGTTTTGGAAATGATTGTAAGATGACATAAGTGTCCAGCTCTTATCCTAAGGAGAAATTCCTATCTCTGTAGGCTTTCCACGTACTCAATCAACTTTGGTACATGAGGACCATTTGAATCACCTTCACTCGTGTTACACTTAAATATGACCTTAGAGACATGATACCTCTCTTGACTTTATTATTCTTAGAACATATTTCTGAGATGTGTAGACTTCTCTAGAGCTCCCATGTTCTCATGTTGATTTTGAAGCTCATGATTCATTGAAAATAGCATGGGGCACTTGACATCACTAGTTTTATCAGTATACTAATGATAAAGTTTTCTTTCTGCTCTAGGTGCATTTGGAGTTGTTTCCTTTAATTCTGGTATTTCTAGGACATAAATCTTATAGTAATGAGTGAGAAAAATTCTTAGTGTTTTATACAGTCATACCAAATACGGAAGTTGTTCTCATTAAATTTTTCTTTATCAAGGATCTATCATAATGAGAAGTTGTTGTTCATGTTTGTCATTTTTTATGATGAGGAGCACCTCCTGGAACGTGCCACTAATGAACTCCTCCTAGCAGGTTAAACCCTGGGTTCATATGTATTGTGGTCACTCACCCCTATGCCACACCCCATAGCATGATATGTCATCACAGTGTTGCCTGGCCAGAGCACCTAGAAGCCCATTTTTATTTTCCTGGAGTTTGTTCCCAGTGGGATTCAAACCCGAGTGGGTTGGTTGAGAGGTTCCTCTCTTGACCAATTGCACTAACGTAGGTTACTTCATGTTATCTATCAAGAAAATACTTGTAAGAATCAACAATATGATTTGGAAATTAATTTTATCTGATGATATTAATTTAGTCTTCAATTAAAAACTCTCCCATTATTTTGATCAAATTACAAGTCCTCACTACTAATTTAGAAGATTACAATGAGCAATATTCTAATGGGAAATATCCATAATACATTAAGTTATGAGTCAACTTTGGTTACCTCTCACAATTTAACTATTTAGGTAGGTAACAATTACCAATTGTATCCAATACAACTATTGAATAAATGGTTTCATAACTCCTTGCCATAAATCATATTATGAAGTATATGACATATTTATGCTTCTAGGTGCTTAATCATACTATGACCACATATTCAAGTCCAACATAAATGCCAATACTATGCATCCTACTTTGGTATACCAACATACCTATCATCACAATTCCCCAAGATAGAGAATTCACCATGCTTTAGCATGCTCACATGTATTCCGCCAAGGTTTTCATGTGTAGAAGGAATTTTAAACATTGATAATACATTAAAGGATTTGATAATATGATCATCTGTATCAAATAACTATTACATATACTATATTATATGATTTATATACTACAACAATCACCACAAGCTATAAAATAGGATATGGAAACTAGTACAATATACGAATCCAACAAGAGTTGTACAATAACAACTAAGAGATTCACATTTCATGTAACCCTAAATCTACCTTCATAGGATTTTCCAGTTAGATTCCCAATTGGTCAGTTGTTTAGTTGTTGATGGAGTAAATGCATTATCTTAATCACAAACCCTGCAAGGGCCTTCCATGTTGGAGTGGGCTTCTGGTTGTCTCCTCCTCTCCATCGTTGTCCACTAGTAATGTCAATACATCATCCTATTTTAATTAAAAGAATTCAATTTTACATGGAGAATATAGAGAGGGGCATGGTATGTGATCCATATACATATTATATTGTTTTGAATCACAATAAAATCTACATATTACATTTTCATATCATAAACATTCACCATAGACCTAGTTTCCACATCCACATCAAACAAACAAAATCATTTCAAAGGAGTCATATTGTTTTATGTAAATATAGGTAAATAATATCATATATGATAGGTAGTGATTAACATGGATACATATTGCACAATTATGTGTTTACAAATAATATTTTCTTCAAAATCAAAACCAACATTAAAAGTATACGATATCATCTCTAATACCAATTTAGGGTTTTGTATGGAGGGAGTGCAATCGAATAATTAGAAAATTCTTGAGAAAAACTCATTTGTTGGATTTGTCATAACCATAAAACATCAAAATATTAAAGATATGGAAGGTATATCCCAAATATACCTTAAGGCATATTATTTTTCCAAAAAATAGACATGTCTTATGTTGGTGTATAACTTACACTTCTAGATATGGACCCAAACTGGTTGTTGTTATTTCTGCCTTATTGTTGCACCAACACCTCATCTTCTTCTTAAAGAAGTTGTTTTTTCTCATGCCTCCTCCCAAGGGCCTAAGCCTCTACATCATCTTCATGGTTGAGGGAGCTCTTGGTGCACCATCTTGGTCGCCATGAAGAAGAAAATTTAGAGTCATTGATGTGTCAGTGTTGCTCACTCTCCTTCTCCTTCTATTGCAGGTTGTTGTCCTTACGATGAGTTTTTCTCTATCCAGAAGCAAGAACTCTTATAAAAGTTGTATTAACAATGTTTTTATTACATGTGTATAACCCATGGACGTCCACCCCTATATATATATGAGAGTCATTCACTAGGATTTTCCAAAAATCCTATCTTGTTCCAATCACAACTCAAAACACACTCATATTTAGAACAATGTCAGAAATCCTAGTCGTCATGTTCATTAACCAATTGGCCTATGAGGATTGGTTTTGTCATCCAGTCAATTGACTATCCAGTCCATGTCTGAGTGTAATTGACCAAATTGATTCCAAATCAAATAGACAACATATTCCATGTTGTATCCTAATTTCTATCTAGTCAACTGACTGGGTTGTTCAATCAATTGACTGGCTAGTTTTCCAAAGAGGTGATTAGTTGATCAACTAAAAATTAATTAATTACCTAATCCAAACCATCCGGCCAATAGACTGGCTTTCCTAGTCAAGATATTGGATTGGAAATCAGTGTGTAAATGATTTACAGCCATTCTAATCATATGTTTGATGCAAATTTCAATTTCCTTAAGCATCCTTGTGTGTGTGAGCCTGTGGGTTCCATATTTTGTTGGTTTTAATGTTCATAACCTGACAAGAAAAGTATTGGTGTATATTCACTCATCATTGATACCCAAGTAATTGGAATAAGTTGGAGAAAAACTCGAACATGTCAAGTGACCTATGTTACCAAAACCCTATAATCCTTTTGTCACATATATCTAGATTGATATCGAGGCATAAAGTTGTCAATATTTTAATATTCAATCAATAATTCTTGAACTATAGAATACTATTGAGATTGTGTGAGATCAATACCACATATTGACGCACATGACATAGCCATGCATTGAATAGTCTCACTTATCAAGAGGCCATGATATCAATCTAATGAAGGGACAAATTCTATCTAGATCACTCACAATAATCCACAATTGTTATAGTGCACCCAATCACCAAATGTATGGCAACCCTTATTTAGAGTCACGTTGGGGCACATTAAAGTACATAGAACAACATGTGTGACTTCAAGTCTAAGTATCACAATCACCATTATCACATTGAGACATAGCTTTGACTTGCCATGTCATGGCTTCCATGCATCATTCTTAAAGAGAGTTTGTTCAACACAACTTGTTCTCTAATAGGTACCCATTTATTTGAATTGATGTCTAATATCATGACTAAAGAGACATCATCATCATTCAACATACACATTAGTCTTATGTATTATTTTGGTCCTATAATATCCACAATAATAATTGACTAGGGACATAACAAGAATGAATACTATTAAGTATACATATGATATCATGTTCATGTCTTCAACCCAAATCATATGTCATAGAGTTAAAACATTCTCATGACATTATTACATTTATTCAGTATCTCAGTATGGAAACAAACATAATAAGTGGAACTACCTTTATTGTTAAACAAACCATATACAATGTATCCCTATTACAATCATCACATTATGGCTCTCAAATCATACAACCAATAGCATGTCCATCCTATACACATATATACACACATATATTCATATACATATGTATATATATAAGGTATAGGACTAAACTATATATTTCCTTAATTAGATATATTTATTATAAACTCTTCTTTCTATAATCTTTTGAATCTTTTTGGAATAGCATTTACTATTGGAACTAAAAAATGTTGTTTCCTTTTGTATGGATCATTAGACACTAATTGATATGTTGTGGATGTTCTTGTCCCTTTGTAATTGAAATATTCAAAACAAACCAAATGTATACATTACCTTCATTAATTTTAGCATGATTAATTTATATTAATATTATCTAGGGAAGTGGTGGTTCTACACAATTATACTTATTGAGTGAGCCTTTCCACCCACTTACCCCACACACTCACACATACACATGAATATATGTATCTATACACACACACAGATATATATATATAGTGCTCATTTTACCCAACCATACAAATTCAGTGTGTCTTTCCACACACAATATGTGTTTCCACCCAACCTTGGATCACGATCCTATAGTATTTCCAACCTACTTTAGTTATTATTATTTTGATTAACTTTACATGCATGTTTTACTTGTGTAGGATTGTATAATTGTAAAGGGCTTGAACTCCATCCTTATTGGTTACCTTTAATGTAAATGCCTCATTTCTTTTTGTTGTTATTTTGATGAATGACCACCTATTTTCTTAGTACCCCTTTCATGTTGAGGAACAACCTTCTTAATTGTACTTGCTTCTTTAAAATTCCAAACTATATTTTAATGAACATATACCAGTAAGATGACACAATTTTCTCTTGCATTCCCTTTTGGGTGTTGTTCCAAAGCCACCCATCCATTAAGTTGAGTAGCTTGCATGATTAGATTGGAAAGGAACTACTCAAGTCTAACTAGTTCAAGATTTTTTCATGAGATGACTAGGTTGCCCATTTTATCCAGTCTTAGTAGTTTAAGTTCTAGTTTCCTTTCAGGTGTCACCATGTGGTGAGTATAATTAACTCTTTTTATATGTAATAGCCTAGTTTAGCTTTCTGTTGCTAAAAACATTATGATCTATGTTTGTATTCTAAAGAAAATTATCATGCACCCTTTCCTTTTCATATTTGTGTTATTTTGTTGTTTGGATTGAGTTACATTTTTATTCCTATTGAAGTTAAGATTTGAACCCCTCTCAGGTCCCACTCTTTATAAATATGGTATTGGAGTGATAACATCCTATAAAATGGCTATCTAAAAAGCATGGTATATGCTTGCTATAGTTATCCTTTTCAAGGGGAATGATTTGTTTGAGGGAATGGACAACATGTCCTCTCAAACACATGTTGACCAGGTGGGATTCACTACCTTGGAGGACCCTCAATATGGCATGTCAGTGATGATTCCTTTGTATACCCCACCATTGACATCTAGGAGTCAGCCCCTGACTACAATACTCTTCAAATGTTGTAATCGGTCCTTCAATGGGAATTTGTTCTTAGCATTATTGGCCATGCTTCTCCCACTATTCATTGTGGCAATATTAATAAAGTTAAATTCCAACCATTATGCTGACAAGTCCAAGGAGTTCATGTCAACATACTTCATCATAATGCAACAACCCTACTTCAAGGGAGATAGTGGCATGAACATGGTGGACAAGGCCGATAATTGGGTGTTAGCCTTGGAGTGTACCCTAGAGGGCATGAAATCCCTCCTCACAGTAAGGTTTGCTTTGTTGCATATGTGTTGTATAGGCCAATGCATATTAGGTGAATCCATATTGACCATTTACATGAAACTTCCAACATGACCTAGGGGTAGTTTGTCAAGTTGTCTTGATAGAAGTATGCATGTGGCAGCTCTAAAGAAGAATGAGGTTGAGTTTTACAACCTAAGAAGCATGGCCTTATAGTTTCTAAGTATGTCCAGAGTTTTTTTTTGTTATATAACTACATTACCAGCCTGTAAGAGGATGGACAATCCACCCTCTTCTTGGAGACCTAAACTACAGTGTGTGGGTGTGCTCTAAAACTCCCACTTTCTTTCATATAGATGTTGAACAAGGCTCTCACAATGGAGGTTTATAAAGTGGGAATCGAGAGGGGATCCACTCCTTACTGAATTAAGAAACAAGCCCATATAAATCCAAATACACTAATATGTATGATGTACAAGATGTAGTTTTACTTTTTAAGTGTGATATATCAATCAGAGTAATTTTATAGAAGGGGAAAACTAACTTTATCGACATTGTTCTTCATATAAAGTACCTCAACTCAAGGGAGGTATTACAAAAGACAAGGGTACTTCTAATTTCTATAAAGGATCAACACAGAGGCCAACCTATCCATCCTATGCTATCCTCAAGTTCAATGTCTTTGAGCAAGTTCATCCTAACTTGTCATCTTATAGAACACCTAAACATGGGTGGTTTGGGAACAACACACACAAGAGCAAGAAACAAGAAATTTGCATTAGAAACTATTGAGTATATTCATAATTATATACTTGCACATTATAGGATATGTAAGTAAAAAAGGTGATATTCCCATGAAAGATGGTGTGTAAACATATAGGAAAGATCAATGAAAGCTCATCAACAGAGTGATAATTAAAAGAATAAAGCATTTGTTAATAAAACCCACCAAGGACATTAGAAACTATAAAGTATATTCATAATTATATACTTGTACATTATAGGATATGTAAGTAAAAAAGGTGATATTCCCATGCAAGATGGTGTGTAAACATATAGGAAAGCTAAATGAAATCTCATCAAGAGAGTGATAATTAAAAGAATAAAGCATTTGTTAATAAAACTCACCAAGGATATCAAAGAGTTTTCCCATGAATTCTTTCTACAAGAATATATCATTGCATGCATGTACAATATAGACTAAAAGTATTCAATGTAGGGCCAAGACACCATTGGATCATTGGTCAATGATGAGCACACCCTTAGCAGAATACCACACACTAATATATAAATAGACAGAACAACACACTTGGGTAAAACAATATACTCTACTATAAAATAAGTGGAACAAGGCACCCAGCATAGAACACCACATTAGATAAAATTGGTCTATATACCATGTACACATTGAGTGGCAAGACATATTTGTTCAATTATTCATCACAATTAAACATTCATATGACATGGAAGGAGAGTCACAAATATAATATAATAGAATCATTCATGATTTCAAAAGAATTTAGATGATTGTAGTTCAAGAGATATAGAATTTTACTTTAGATATCAAGAATAAGTAATATAGAAAAGATGTCTCCTTATAGAAAAATTAGAGTCATGGTCATATGAATGCCTAGATTTGAATAGAAGCTACACATCCCTATTATTTAAGCCTAACATTTCCATGATCAAATTTTTAGTCCATATCAAGGTCAAAACACCTAGTTCAATGTTCCTTTCCTTTCTTATACCTTGTACATATGTAATAGAGATTATTTATATTTATTAGTATATTTCCCTACTTACTAATCCTCCCCATTTATAAATTTGAGGGTTTTATATGTGGAAACTGGGATTTGAAAACATGCTAAACTTTTCCTTGTCTAAACATGCATTGTATGAATATAATATAGATTTTACAAATCCTTTCCAATCAAAAAGTAGCAAAATAAATATGACAAATTAAATCAAAATAAAACACATAATGAAATGATGGGCCAAAACTATAAAAAAATCTTAGGCATGTGTTGCATAAATATTAAATGAGAGGGGATAATATTGTCTTTTAAATCAAGAATCTCATGTAACTACTGAATCAAGAAAAGTGTGCACAAAATCCAAAATGTCCATGCTAGATAAATGCATTGATTAAACAATAAGGGCATCAAGGTAATTAGGTTCCATTGATTCTTGTTCCTTGAATCCTACTCAAGTAGTAGCATTGGGGCCAGAAATCATGGATTTAATCCATAGGAAAATTCACCATCTCTCTAGGGTTTTTGACTATGATACTATTTGTAACTATCAAACCCACTTACCAAGGCTCTAGTAGAGTTTCATGAATGACGACTAGACCCACAGATTGTCACTGGCCTCGGCTATGTGCTTTATCCCCATGCACAGCTAGGGTTCAACTTCCCAATAGGTCACCCATCCTAGTACTACTCTAGGTTGAGCATGTGATGTGTATGAATTATATCATCTTTTTGCCTACTTTTGGAAGCATTTTAAATTCATTTTATACCTCAAGTTGCCTCTAATAATGTTGAATTTCCCATTTTATTGTTATCTTGCTCCATGTTTGTAATTTTAGGTAAAATATTTTGATGAAAAAATGGGGTTAATTCAATCACAATTTGACCTTATTTGAATTCCCTATAAGATTGCACAACTATGAAGATTTTTATAAAGTTTTTGACAAAAACACGCCATGTGGTCTATACAACATGATGTTTCAGTTGCAGGTAGAAGCATTTTTCCCTGATGTGCAACAACGCGGCATGTCAGTCATATGCACACGACATGTCCCTTCAACCTAGAAGTTGTTGTAACGCAACAACACAGTCTGTCTTAAATGCACATGTTGTGTTCATTCAATCTAGACTTGTCTAGATTTTCTCAACTTGTAGTAACATGGCATGTCACCCAACTGACAAACCATGAAATCTTCACAAAGGATAGCTTCACCTTTAGTTACCAAGAGCAACATGTTGTATTGTTTTACAAACACGTCGTGTCATCGACAATTTCTGCAAATTTTTAAGAGAAATAGACCCTTGTTTTTAAATACAAGTGGACTCTTTTAGGATGATTATCACTCATCATTTTGAAGAGTTTTTTACCATAGAACATAGCAGAGAAGTAGGAGGGCAATTGTGGAGAAGATGAGGCAGTTACTCGAGAGAGAACCTCTTCTCTACTCCTCTTCTCTTCACCGACTATAGTAAAGGCATCCATTATCCATTCCAACCCCTCTGAAGAGAAGGTTATTGGAGTAGGATCAGTAACAAGGAGGAAACTTCATCTTTGAGTTGGAGTTATTCCCTTATTTATTTTCTCCCACGAATTTCTTTGTTATTTATCGTCTCTGATCATGTTTTGTTTCATAATTCATCACTTGTACCAGCGTTTCACTACCATGTGCAAGTAGAACTCTACTCTTGGGCATGGGAGAGTAACTCCCATGGCATAAATCATGTGAACATAAATTTCTATTATAATTCTCGTTGTATACTATTCTAAGATTGCATCAGTGCTTAATTTACTTGCTTGCTTGACTGGTCATCTTGCTTGCTTGTTTGATCCTTCCATTATAATCTGGGAAGATGTATTTAGGAGTATGGAGATGTGAACTTGAAATACTTACTTGACCATGGGAGTGTCTATAATGTGTTGAGGAATCTAGGTTTATAGTTTAAAACAAAGCATATGCATGGGAGTTCTATGTAGAGTTAGAACTATCTCATACCACTAGGAGGTGTATGAGACACAAACTTCCTTTGTACGCACAACTTGTATGTTAGATTTTCATTGTAGTCATGATACGAAAGTGAAATCTCAATCCCAAGATTCATCAAATCTGGTTTTAATCATCATCCAAAATGCTTATGTTTACTTACTTTATCCTTACCTTTGAACTAATTTCTAGTCAATCAATCTTGAGTAAACGATCTAGATTGTTGAACTTTAACATTCTTACACCTAACTAGCCTAGCTCCTTGAGGATACAACCTTGACTATAATCAATGACGTATACTTGCAGGGGAGAAATGAATTCACACAATTAAATACTAAAGCTCATTTTTAACAAGAACCAATCAGTTTTGGTGTTGTTTCCAGCAAGCTACAATATTTTAAGTTATAGTAAGAGTTTTGATTAGTATTGAAGACTATACCACCACCAATCACCATTTTTGTTGTGTAACTCACTCATCTTAGTTGTCTATAGGACTGTATGTAGTATTCCCAAAAGAGACTTGAACCATCCATATTTCTAGACCCAAAAATCGAATGCACATTCAACATTAGTATAAGTTCAAGGAGTGAAAACACTTCAAACTTGGAGAACTTGACCATCATCACCCCCATTAAACACCTTCATCCTCGCCACCATCTTCACTTGGTCACCAAGAGCCAATCATGAAAGATAACCTACCATTAAAGGACTTCATTGTACTTATTGCCATCAACATATGTGGATCTATTGATCGTCTAATTGTTGAAGGTAATAACTTCTCTATCAACTCCACTATTATGCAGATGATCTAGTACAGTAGGTTTGGAGGAACTCCTATGGAAGATATGAATCTTAACATAGTTCATTTTTTTTGTACATGAACACCTTTAAGATAAACGTTGTTCCTACTGATGGGATCCACCTACGATTGTTTTTGTTCATCTTGAGGGACAGAGCCAAGACATGGCTTTCTTTTCTACCCAAGAGGTCCATTAAAAGTTGGGATGAGTTGTTGAATGCTTTTCTTTCTAAGTGTTTACCATCTAGCAAGACTGTGCAATTAAAGAGTTATCTCACCAATTTCAAATAAAAGGAAGGTGAAACATTGAATGATGTGTGGGAGAGGTTTAAAGACCTTCAACGTCCTTACCCTCACCACGGCTTGACTAACTGGATATTGTTGCAAACATCTTACAATGGGTTATACTAAAACACTGATATGACTGTAGATGTTGTTAGCAATGGAGCCTTGATGAACAAGTCTTACAAGGAGGAATATGATATTACTGAAGACATGGCAATTAATCATTGCCAATGGAGTTTTAACAGGACCAACCAACCTTCTTTATCAAGTTCATCTACTAAAAAGTCTGGCAGAGCACATTGTTATGCAGTTGATCTTATTGTAGCTAAGCTTGACGCCCTTTCATATAAATTTGAGAAGTTGAGTACTCATTCCATTTGAGCAGTCGAACAAGTTTTTGGTGCATGTGGAGATTTTGGGGCACAATTATTCTTATTTTTTTGCCCCATAAATGAATGTTGGAGAGACTCCACAATATGCAAATATAGTAGGGAGCTTTGGGAACAAACAATCTTGCAACCCCTATTCCAACACTTGCAACCCGGGATGAAGAGATCATCCTAATTTCTCCTATAAGAACACTATAATGCTCAAAACCCACATCAACAACAAGGTCAAAATTAGCAAAAACAAATGGCCAAGTGTCATCCCATGAACAACAACCCGCCACGATTCAACAACAACAACTGGAGCTACAATCATCAACAACAATCCCAACCAAAGTCTGGTCTAGGGATCATTCTTGAGACCTTTTTCTCAACTCAAATTTAGCAGAATGATGAATTTCACAGTCATGGGAAACTTCTCAAAGATGTTATTTCTCGGCTATCTTCAAAAGTGGATGGTGTTACTACCCACACAAAGATGTTAGATAATCATAATGCATGGTAACTTAGCTAATCAAAGGGCTCCTTCAGGTTCACTACCAGGTCAACCAGAGATGAACCCAATGGACTGCAAGTCCATTACTCTAAAGAGTGGAGTTGTAATTAAAATACCCCCAACACCAAAAGAGAAGATAGTTGATGATGTTGTTAACAAAGAAGATACCGATGAGATGGAAAGAAAGAAGAATACATCAAAAGCATCACCCTCTTATAAACCCACTATTCCTTTCCCTCACATGTTTGTACACAAGAAGGATGATGTCAAATTCAACATATTCATGGACATCCTCAAGAATCTTTATATCAATCTTCCTTTAGTAGAAGTTATTGTTGAGATGCCCTCATATGCATTTTTCTCAAAGACATCTTGATGAAGAATAGAGGACCTAATCAAGTGGAAATTGTTATGCTATCAGAGAGGATGAGATATATCATCCAAAATAGGCTACCAGAGAAACATGATGAGCTTGGAGCCTTCACCCTTCTATGCAGGATAGGCGACATTACATTTGACAAAGGTCTAGTTGACCTTGAACCTAGTATCAGTCTTATTCCCTTTTCATTATGGCAACAACTTGAACTTGGAGATTTGAAGTTGACTAAGATGGCCATTCAATTGGTGGATCATTCCATCAAGTATCCCAAAGGTATTGTATAGGATATATTTGTGCAAGTTGGAAAATTTTACATTCCTTGTGACTTTGTTGTGATGGACATGAATGAAGTTCCATCCACACTTATTCTCTTTGGAAGACCTTTTCTCCTAATAGCTAATTTTATGATTTAAGTGCAAGAAGGCAACCTTTTTTCTTAGGGTAGGAGAGCAGATTATGGAATTTTCTGTCTTAGCTGTCATGAAAATTCCAAACAAAAGAGAAGACATTTGCCTAGTTTATTGTGTTGATAAGCTTCTAGAAGAAAATGAAGATTTTTTTTTATTTCATAGTTAACTGTTGTGAAGAGTATGAGCTAGACACTATAATGAGAACTAAAGTTTCAGATGTTATTCCTATTTCTAATTCTCATTCAACCAATGCGGATATTCCCTCTCAAGAGACCAATTCCAGAAAGTTTACAAAGGATAAAAAAGTAGAACTCAAACGCCTTCTACTAGGGCTAAGGTATGCTTTTCTTAACCCTGATTCGACTTCACCTGTGATTATAAATGTTGATTTAACCGATGAACAAGAACTCAAATTGCTTAATGAACTCCATTTTCACAAAGAAGTTATCGATTATTCAATTTATTATTTGAAGGGCATCAATCCTTTCATTTGCATGCATCGATATTAATTTAGAAGATGATGCCAAACCATGTGTAGAACCTCCTAGACATTTAAACCAAAATATGATTGAGGCTGTAAAAAAAGGAAATTTTCAAGTTAATAGATGCAAGAATCATATACCATATAAGTGATAGCTCTTGGGTGAGTGTTATTCATGTAGTACCCAAGAAAGGTGGTGCAAGTGTCATTACAGGGGATAGTGATGATCTAATCCAAACACGTGTACTCTCAGGGTGAGACATGTGTATAGATTATAAGAGATTAAATAAGGCAACTCTTAAAGATCATTTTCCTTAGACTTTCATTGATTTGATGCTTGAAAGATTAACCAATCATCCTTATTTTTGTTATCTTGATGGTGATTCTAGATTTTTCCAAATATCAATATACCAATGGGACCAAGAAAAGGTCACATTTACATGCACCTATGGTACTTATGCTTACATAAGAATGTCGTTCAGCTTTTGTAATGCTCCAACAACTTTTCACCATTGTATGATGGTCGTTTTCTGTGATTTCATTGAGAAAATAACAAAGCTTTTCATGGATGATTTTAGCATGCACGAAAATCCATTTGATGATTATTTATTGAATTTATATAAAGTTATTTAGCATAGAAAAAAGGTTAACCTAGTAATCAACTGGGAAAAGTGTGGTTTTATGGCACAATCTAGAGTTTTACTATGCCATGTGGTATCTAACATGGGTATTGAAGTTGATAGGGCTAAGGTGGAAGCAATTGAAAAGATGTCCACTCCAACATCCGTAAGATATTTGCAACTTTCTTAGCCATGTAGGATTCTACAGTCATTTTATCAAATACTTCCCAAGGTAGCCAATAATTGTGCTCACTTCTTGCTAAAGATGTTGATTTTGTTTTCAATGATGACTGTGATGTCACCTTTAGAAAGCTAAAGGATGCTCTTATTTATGCACCCATCATTCAACCCCAGGATTGGAATGCACCCTTCGATATTATGTGTGATGCAAGTGACTACATTGTTGACAGTCCTAGGATAGAGGAAGGACAACAAACCCCATGCTATACATTATTCTAGAAAGACCCTAGATGAAGTCAAATAAACTATCCCATCATGGAGAAGGAGATGCTAGAAATAGTCTATGCCTTTGATGAATTCAAGTAATATCTTATATGATCCAAGGATGTGGTCTACATTGACCATGCTGCAATGAAGTATTTGATTAACAAGAAAGATGCCAAGCCACACTAATTTGTTGGGTTCTGTTGATTCAGGAGTCTGATCTTGAGATAAGTACATAGAACAATGTTTTTTATCACCTCTCACGGTTGAACACATACGGAATATATTCTCTGCCATTGATGATTATCTACATGTTGAAAGATTATATGATATTGCCTCTTTTTGGTCACTTAGTTCACCGACGTTGCCAAATTTCTTACTATTGGAGACCTTCCCCTCACCTCACTTATCAACAAAAGAAGTTTCTTCACGATGTCAAATTCTACTATTGGGATGATCCACTATTATTCAAGCAAGGGACACATTGGCTGATCAGGAGGTGTGTAGTTGATGAAGAGATTCCAATCATCATTTCTAAATGCCATTATTCTTCCTATGGAGGATACTTGGGAGGGGAGAAAACATCTAGAAATATTTTGGAAGAAGATTTCTACTAGCCAACATTATTTTGAGACATTCATGCCTATGTCAAAGCTCGTGACAAATGCCAAAGGCCAAGAGGTATATTACAAAGAGATGAATTGCCTCTTAACTTCATTCTTGATAGAGAGGTATTTGATGAATACATGGGCCCCTTTACTTCCTATGGTGGCTAAAATACATCTTAGTTTCATGTGATTATGTATCTAAGTGGGTAGAAGTCATTCCTACTCAAGCCTCGAGTGCAAAATCTGTAATCAAGCTATTTCAAAAGATAATCTTCCCCCACATTGGAGTCTCAAGATCTATGATATCCTATGTAGGCATAGACTTAAATGAAAACCAATTTAATAATTTGCTTAATAAATATGAAGTCAAGCATAACATATCCACTCCATATCACCCTCAAATGGAGGACAAGTTGAAGTATCAAATATATATCTGAAAAGTATCCTAGAGACAATTGCTTCTAATTCAAGAAAAGATTGGGCACTCATACTTGATGACGCTCTATGGCCATTCTAAATATCTTTTTAAACATCTATTGGCACAACACCGTTCAAGCCATTCCATGGCAAGTCATGCCACCTTCCTCTGGAGTTAGAGCGCAAATCACTATAGATGACTACATTTCTGAATTTTGACTTGAAGCAAACAGGAGAAAAGAGATTGTTGCAACTGTAGGAGCTTGAAGATCTCTTTCTAGATGCCTATGAAAATGCAAAAATCTAAAAAGAAAGGACAAAGGCATGGCATGATAAGAATATTAGAAGGAAATACTTTGTTGAAGGAGATCAAGTGCTACTTTTTAACTCCAGGTTGAAGCTTTTTTTGGGCAAGCTATCTTCCAAGTGGTATGGACCATTCCTTGTGCTAAAGATTTTTCCATATGGTATTGTTGATCTCCAAGGGAACCAACCAACATTCAAAGTCAATGGCCAAAGGTTCAAGTTGTACTTAGAAGAAGAGAAGATTGAGAACTGAGTTTCTTGCTCCCTCGATGACATTTTTCGAAGGAGACTCAAGTCTCACCCCAGACATTGAACGAAGGGCCTTTGTGGGAGTTAACCCCACACTTAGGATATATTTTATTTAAACTTTTTGCTCAAAGAACTTTTGCTTTTTCAAATAAATTTTTCATGGATGAATCTAATAAACTTAGACCCTCATAAATTATATGCCAACATCATTACAGGTTATGTAAAAAAATCAAACGTCTACAAAAAACTTACTTCAACACGTTGTGTTTGCCAAATGAGACAATGTGTCAATTCTAAATAGACAAATTTTGACCACTCAGTTCAGAACACATGGTATGTGATAAAATCAACACGGTGTGTTCAAAGCAGGTTGTATAAGCATATTTTTTGTGATGTTGCAAAATGACATGTGATACACTCAACATGATGTGCATCGTTCGAAGAAGAATTTTCAAGTATCCATCTAGAGAAAAACACACTGTGTTTGAATTTATACATCGCGTGTCCTGGGGATGTCCCATTCTTGTATATTCACTTGAGGCGACACACGTTGTGTCAAAACATATACATGTTGTGTCTTCCATTTGTCAGGTTTTACATATTTGTGCTAAGAAGAGGAACACGACATGTCTTTTTCCCAACATGTTGTGTTAGTTACAAATAGAGAAAAATAAAAAAGGGAGAAACAATGAAGACACAATGTGTGGGTTATCCAACACGGCTTATTGGGCCAGCTGAAAGAGGGTTTTTCAAACCGATTTCAAATTCATTCTCACACCTTGCCCTAACTCACTCCATGTTCAAGCACCCCATTCCGCAGTCATGTTCGTCCTCACCATCATGTTTGGACCAGCACCAGCAAGTTGCTCAGCACTGACCCATTCAGTCGCAAAAGCCTCTTCTTCACTGGACATTCTCTCTACATTGCCACACTCACTTCCATCCTTCCCCCGTCTCTTTTTAACCTCAACCGAGCAGAGACCGACTTTAATATGTATAGCTTATTGTCGAGTCGTAGGTTTTCTCTACCATCAGTAAGCTTTAGGATGACATGCACCTCAGCACCGCCATCTTCTTCACTGAGCTAGATATCCAAGCAAGAGCAGAACCCCATATTCCGCTACATACATTGGCTTCTTAGCACTTGCATTTTTGCCAAGAAAGAAACACAAGGTGTCTGTGTGAAGAAAAAATTATTTTTCTAATCGACATATTACATAATTATAAAACTAATGTAGGTTGATTTATCCTCTTCCATTTTCTTGAGGTTAGAAAGAAGAAATTAAGATACATTATGATAGGAGGATTAATAAACCATATTGCCCAAAATATGAACATTGACTTGACATGGTTGGAAAATGCCACTGGGACCTCTAATTTATCATCTCATCAGGTTTAATTGTTAAGGACCCCTCTGATAACATCAAGTTTAGACAGTACTTTCATGGACATGAAGAATTCATTGAACTACCTGATCTAGAGGGAACCACTTTGACAAATAAAGACAATAAGAAATTCATTTTTGAGGATGAGATTGATTCTAGAGATAAACCTAAATTTTCCACTACGGTATAGGCACCACCTCCTCCTCCTTCTACTGGCACACAGACTGACTACGGCTTGGGATATGTCAGACATGCAACATCTTTATGGGTGTGTCAAATTGAGCTTTGATCAGTAGGACACCCACTTGAACTAGTTGAATCAGCAATACTCTGATATGCATTCCATGATTCAGAGGATGGATATATGGCACATCTCTTAGGGACACTATGCCATGCCTACATTGCCTCCATTGTCACCGCAGGAGTTGATATTCACCAAAATCCCTAATGATGATACTTTGAGACAACATTTCTCAACTATTGATGAGGGCATTGGTCCCTCTCTCTGGTTCACTCCATGGTAGGCACTCGGTTGTAAACCATTTGAGTTTTATTTATGCAGTGAGGATCTGCAACTTTCAAGCTTAGGGGGGAGCAACTGGCTAGTAATTTAGTTTTGTTTTGTTCATGTTCTTTTCCTTTACATTTTTTCTTAGTTTTTGTAATAGATAGTAGAAAATATAGTGTTGTTTGAAGATCATTCCATTTTAGATTAATTATCCCTTTATGCAAAACCTAATGTACAAGCCAACCATCAATTAAATGAAATTTGTTTCCAACCACATTGACTTCATTTTGGCTTATTGCTTTTTGCATGCACGTTCATATTTCACACTCTTGATTGTATAATGCATATAAGGGTTGAATCTTCTTGGATTAATCAACATTACAACATTGCTTAGCATTCTAGATGCTCTTGTCAAATTCTTAGTTTGTTTTCAATCACCCTCTCAATGAAAAATTTAAATAAATGAATGAAATCCAGTCGATTATGCAATCCAGTTAACTCGTCTATGCTTTGGGGAAAAGACTCTAGTTCAAGTCCATGTTGTTCTCAAACGAAACCTAGGTCACTTTTAATTATTTTGGTGTGTTCTTCAAAAAACATTCACCCATAAAAGATAGCTAAACCACCCATTTATATACTAGCCTAGTGTAAAACTGATTTGGCTATCATGGTTCAGTGCTACGTCCTAAAGAGGGTAAACTGTCCCAAGCGACATTCCATGTGTGCACAAGTCTATTTTAGTCACCAAGTGCCAGAACCCATACTTCATTGTCTTATTCTTGTTCTAAAAATCAAGGAGAGAATTGTTAGAGTTCATATGTCAACTCTGATTTCATCTATTATATCCTTAATAACTGAGAGAATCAGGTTGTATATACACTAATTATTTGGCTTGGTCGTCTAAATTCTACTTAATGTTGTTATGTTGTTTACTCCATTTAGAGTGTTTCCACCTGTGCATATTGGGTGTTTGAGTTTAACTCATGGCTAATAGCATAAACCCTTTAATTATGGTTGGATTGATTTGATACATTACTTTCATTTCATTTGAATGATACATGTGCTTGACATTTTCTTCGATTTTGTTTCCATGTTCTTTACCTACTTTAGGACAAGCACTTGGTTCAAGGTTAGGGGGATTTGATGCACATGAATTATATAGTCTTTTTGCCTACTTTTGCATGCATGTAGAATCTATTTTCTACCTTAAGTTTCCTCTAATAATGCTAGATTTATCACTTTATTATTATCCTTACTTGTTTCATGTTTGTAATAGTAGGTAAAATATTCTAATGACAATATTGGGTTAATTCAATCATAATTCAACCCTATTTAAATTCCCCAAAAGATTGCACAACTTTGAAGATTTTTATGAAGTTTCTGATAGAATATGTTGTGTGATTTATCCAACATGGCATGTCAGTTGCACGAAGAGACATTCTCGCCCAGATGTGAAGTAACATGAGTGTGTCAGTCATATGCACACGATGTGTCCCTTTAACCCAGGAGTCATTGTAACACAGCAACATGGTGTGTCTTAAATGCACACATCGTGTTCATTCAATCCATACTTGCCTAGATTTTTTCCGATTTGTAGCACACGGTGTGTCGACCAAGCAACATGTCATGTTCTTTCTCAAACAAGACGTGTTTCCAGATATTTCTACACAGTTTTGAGAGAAACCATCCCTCATTTTTAAATGCGAGTGGACACTTTTAAGACGGTTATCAAGAGAGATTTTGGAGAAGATGAGGTGATTACTCAAGAGAGAACCTCTTCTCTACTCCATTTCTCTTCACTGACTACAGCAAAGGCGTCCGTTCTCCACTCCAACTTGTCAGAAGAGAAGGTTGATGGAGTAGGAGAAGTGGCAAGGAGAAAACTTCATCTTCTAGTCAGATTTCTTCCCTTGTTTATTTTCTCCGTAGTTTTCTTTGTTATTTCTCTTCTCTAATCATATTTTGCTTCATAATTCATCACTTGTACATGTGTTTCACCACCATGTGTGAGTAGAACCCTATTCTTATACATGGGAGAGTAACTCCCATGTCATAACTCATGTGAACATGAATTTCTATCTTAATGCGAGTTGTCTACTACTCTAAGATTGCATCAGTGTTTAATGTACTTGCTTGCTTGTTTTAGGCTTCTATTATAATCTGGGAAGATGTATCTAGGAGTATGGAGATGTAATCTTAGAAACACTTCCTTGACCACATGAGTGGTTGTAATGTGTTTAGGAATCTAGGTTTGTAGTTTGAAACAAAGCATATGCACAGGAGTGCTATGTGGAGTTAAAACATACCACCAGGAGGTGTATGAGAAACAAAACCTCCTTTGTACACTCAACTAGTGTTATGGAAGGGAAATCTCATTCCCAAGATTCATTCAATATGGTTATAATCACCATTCAAAAGATTTAACTTTACTTACTTTGTTCCTTCCTTTTGAATTAGTTTAATCTAATCAATCAATCTCGAGTAAATGGTCTAGAATGTTTAACTTTAACATTCGTGTCCCTAACTAGCCTAGCTCTTTGTGTATACGACCTCAACTATAATTGATCTTGTATACTGGTGCGGGAGAAACAAGTTGAAACAATTAATATTAAAGCTCATTTGTTAGCAAGAACCAACAACATGATTGACCTCAGAGTTCTTAGTGATGGGCTCCTTGAAAAAGAGGTGCACCTTGGTGATATGAATAGTTCAATCATTCCTTTTAAGACCATTTTACCTGAGGCCTAAAGACATGGGATGTTACATGATCCCAATCTAGGGGTCCTGTGAGGAGCCTGCATGACCAAGGATCTAGGAATCGGAACAATACATGTGTAACATTGTGAAAATAAATGGAACATTAGACATATTCAAAGTGTCAATCGAATAGTCCATTAATGCCTAAATTAATCTATATTTTATTTTATAATTCAAGTAAGGGAGAAATTAAAGATTTCAAGTAGGCTAGAAGAAGTGTGATGAATCAAATTTTAGTATATAGTTCACATTTTGAAAATGTTTTGCAAATTGTTTCATTATTTGTATGTTGATCCTTCACTTAGGCTATTAATTCCTCTTAATTAATAGATGGTGACCCAATATTTTGTATTGATTCAATTTCTTTCATCTTCTAATACTAGAATGATCATTGAGTATAAAATCAGATTCAAAAGCTAATAATTTGTGTCTCTTCACTGGAAACATTCATAACGAATTTATTTGGTTATTTTATCCACAAACTTCATGTAAGAGATTATTTATAGTTACATGATGTTATTTGAATCCAAATACTTCTAGTATATCCCAAATTAAGGAGAGGTTCTTAATATTATGGAAATGATTAATCCTAAGAAAAGGGGAGGGATGGTATATGTACATATAGTTGAGTATGTTACAACACTCCACCCTTAAAAAGGGATTTCATACCTGAAATCCATCCGTTTATACCCTAATCCACATTTATATTGGACATCAACCAGATTAAAATATTGTTTTTGCATTCATTACTATATCCAATGTGATAGGATTCATCAAAAGTAGTTATTTACTTGGTTTCTCAAGACTAAGCCATTACCGGTAACCTATTAGGTGAGGTTTCACATTAGGGTTTTGTTGACTATATATGCATCCAAGCATTATGGTGTATTATGTGCAATCGGATAGAACTAACAATGATAGTTAACACCTTAAATATACATGTGTATTGGACCATACTATGATTAGTAAGTATTTAATTATCTCTCACTTGATTTTATTAGTTATTATGTGTGGATAAGATTTAAGTTCATTAAATTTGTCATTTACTCAAATGTTTACTTGTTTTTCAAGGTAAACTTATCTGCACCACTTCACTATAAAGAGTTAGTACATAAGGAAATGACAATAAACTTTTTAACATGTTAAGTTACTTAATATTTACCTCATTAAATAACCCTTATTATACTATCAACCAATTGGGTTTTCCCAAACCAAGAACTTACCTTATTTGATAAAAACAAATTAGTTTATGTATTTATTTAGGTTAACTAAATATTATCTCATGATATTCGACTTGGAAAGGATTCATTACCCAAATTACAACATATGTATATTTGTGTGACATTAACTGAGGAATTTCCCAAGGGTTACCTAGTGCATTCTTTGTTATGTTTGGATGATCCTAACATTGGAAATCGTGAACTACTAAGGTACAAGACTTCAACCCTTACAAGGATTAAACTATCATTCGAAAACCACTTGAATGGGTAGAACCAAGTTAAAAAACTAAGTCATATACATACAAAACTTCTAATGGATAACTCTACTCTTGGGACTAGAGTTTTAGGGTTTACCAAATTAGTCAAGGGGTTATTCACAGTGGGGCTTATTACTACTTGAAAAATCATATGATTTGGTTCATGAGTCCATTGATGAAATCCAGAGAACTTTTCTTTTGTACATATATTATAGTAATGAAAAAAAGTACATAGAGGGAAAATTTCCATGTAAATAAAAAAATGGCGCCAAAATCATTGTAAGAACTAAATCAATGACTTCCCACCACATTGATTCCATAATTACTATTTTACCCTTACTTCATTCCATAATGATATCATACCTCTAAGAACATCTGGAAGGGCATACAAAACATATCTAACTAATAGCATGGGAGAGAGGAACTTAGTCTCCTATTACATGTTGAAAACTTGTGCCATGTCCCTATTGGTTACTTCACCCACGTTTACCACTCACCTTGATCATGTTAGATCCTATCAGGGACACATGACTTCATTATGGAACATTGGGAAATCCATTGGTCACCAAACCAAGATAGGAAAAGATTAGAGTTTATAAGACAAACATATGGCATTTGACACTTGGTTTGGCCATGTAATTATATATCCATATGCCTTAAGGGAGGGAGTTGTATATGTTTCCACTCTACTTTCTAAATGTGATATACATGAATTCCTAGGATCCTCACTGAATAACTATAACTTTCCTCAACTACCCCTAGTGTATGAGAAAATTGGAATTCATTAAAGACTATCTAATCTCTTAGACAGATGGGTTTGAGAAAACTATAATGAAGAATCCTTGTTGAAAGCAAGACATGTCTAAATATGATGCAGTTGCAACTTAGATATAAATCTTAAGCCATGGTTCAACCTTTTTTATCCTTGAATGCTTACTTCTAAGTGAGTTTTTCTTTGAAGCTCTCGTGAAGGAGACAAACTTTGCAATCGACCTGACATTTTCCCGAAGGTACCTATGATGTTTCAATTTCCTGATTCATGTCTGAAGGGCATTTTTAGGGTTTTTACCTCACATCTAGTGGTCACAAGTGTGTGTTGCCATTGGGTTGACCTATGAAACACGACTCTTGACAAGTGGGCCACCTCAATGGGGCCCGGAGCCTCGATGGATAATTGTACCTATGTGAAATTTCTTAAGTTTTTTATTGTCTAGATCTTCTAAAATTCGTGTTTAAATGAGCTAATGTCGAAAAAATCATATAAGTACTCATCAAAAAGTTGATGAAACTAGGAATGTGATTACTCTAGTTTAAAATATTTTTTTGACCCAAAATTTTCACCATTCCCTAAAGAAATATAAAACCCTAGAAATCAAGTTGATATTAAATATTAATGAATTTTAATTTGTTCGAATAGGGTACCTAATCTTTCATCAACCTAATGAAGGTGATTAGGATTTGTTCTCAATCTCTGTAAGTGGTCTGTGCACTTTGAACGTAGTTATTGGATGTTTATATGTTATTATGTATAGTGTACATCTATGATGTGGTTATATTATTCATGCTATAGATTTGTTAATTAAACTAAAAAGATAATGGATAAATGAAATCATTTTTACTATTTATTTATATGAATGATCATATCACATTATATTCATGTCTAAGAGAAAGAGTAAAGAGTATTCAAGAATAAGAGTAAAGATAATGAATGAACCATATATAAGATCATCATCATGGGATTTCCTAGCATACAATGTACTTTGGTACAAATCATGGGCTTTCCTAGCATACATTGTGCTTTAGTGCAGATCATGGGCTTTCCTAGCATACAGAACACTTCGGTGCAAAGAGAAGATGCACCTCAGTGCAAAACTTGAGGATTCTCATATAAGTTAGATAAAAGACAATGATAAAATGCAAAGTTTATTTTCATGATGTTAAATGTGTTCTGTGGCAACCTGATGTCACACAAATGAGATAACTCAAAACAAAATGTGTGATTAACAGCTAAAAATAACATTACTAGAAAATAGGTAAATTAAAATCGATCTCATATAACCATCAATGAGAAGGAACATATTATGGAAAGGCCCATCATACCAGGTATTTACATATGTATAGTGCCCATCTGTCACAGACCTGTTACAAAAGATTTGTTCACATGTACAAACCACTTATATATAACCACAACATACTGCCAAAACAGGTATCAATATACACATCATCTACAAAACACATCCCTTCCTAGACCTGAGAGTACCGGGATGACACTAGGACTCTACTACAACAACTAGCAGCTATCCAACCTTTGGTGTCTACAGACTCCCAACTTCTCTTTCTCAACAGCACGATCTTGCGCAAGCCACTGATGACCACCTAAAAATGTGGCAAGCCACAAGGGTGAGACCCATATCCCAGGGAGAGATATAACTCTCTGCCAACGATTATTGAAACATAGAAGGATATATCACTACTAAGTAGTATGAGTAGATTTAGTTAAATGAATAATTTAAAGTGATTACACATGATAAGCATGCTAAGTTGCTTCAATAGATAAATATGGCATTTTACATGTTTATAGGGAATATGAAGAATATGTATAACAATTAACTTCTAATACTACATTACATAACAAGGTAGTAGTACAAGAAACAAGGCAAGGGTAAGCATCCAATGTGAATCGTGTTTCACCCTAAGCATATATACTACACGGTTTTATTACGTCTTTTAAAGCCCTCAGGAGATGAGGTATGCCACTCATACTCCAACTATCCACTGTGAAGTTGAAAAAAGTGCCATGCAAGATCTAAGAGAGTCACACCCCTATGATCTCATCTACCCTTTGTCAGTATGAGTCTGTCATAGTGACATATAAAGTCCAACTGCAAATCACCCTAATCCTCCTTGGCATATAGGTCACGACACTAGAGAACAAGGTATATCAACCCAATCATTCAAGGTACAACCATAGTTGTCCTCTATCACATCACATATATTGAAACACGACCATAGTCGTTCTCCTGCCGAGGCATGACTGCACCCATCCTCAAAATCTTAGGGTCAAGATGACAGGGACACTCAGTCACTTGCACCTCACGTACTCAACAATATGTGCTTCGAGTTTCCCTTAGGAATACTCGTTTCACCATCCAACAAGTCTTGACACTGGAATGGATCTATGGCATAGGGAACTACATGATTAGGGTTTCACTTGATTAGTGAAAGCCAATTGGGTATCATTTAATTGCATCAATCAAGTTACATACAAACCCTAAGAAGATTCTACAAAAGATAAGGTGGGTTGCAAACTCAGAAGATATAAAATGTATAATGTATAAACTTGTCACTTCATCATGTGGTATTGTTCATTGTCATACACATGAGTCCACACTCATCATTACAACATCATGGGATATCAATCCCTCATCACATTACTAGATGATATCACCTCAATTAGGGTACAAAGTGATTTCCCAGGTCATAGTACCATTCATACTATTCCCTGCAAGAATATCATTATCTCTCCAAGCCTCAACAAGACTCATCACCATCACCACACGTGTTGCATAAGTTTGGCATAACTATGCATTAAAGAACTATGAAGCCCATAAGATAACAATTTTGAGTTATAAAAGTTTAGGAGAGTGAAAAATACTCTACCATCATTCTAATTGCTCATGCAAACTAAGTATTATCACTATATACTTGAATTAGGGTTAGGTTCAACACAGCCAACCAAACTAGGGTTTCAAGGTAGAAAGGAGAAGTAAACCCTAGTTATAACCATCTCCAACATTCTTGGAGGCACGTTAGGTCAATAATCATCAACATATGGCCAACCACACAAGATGATCACAAACCCAAAAATATTCATCGACCGTCGAAGATAAGTACATCATAGACCATTGAAAATTAGGCCACCCCATTCTCATCGACCGTTGAGGGTCAACCTCAAAGGTGACTGTCAAAAACATAGGTCTATGATTGTTGAAAACTAGGGTTTGACCCCTTCATCGACCGCATAAGATGGTCATCTTCAGTGACCTCAAGGACCCAAACTAAACGACCAAAGAGAACCAAGGGAAGACTCATTGACCAAAGAAGATAGTTACCACAATGACCATCATGATCCAAGTTCAGCGACCACTTAAACATGGAAAAAAAATCTCGTTTACCAAAGAGAGTCCAACATCAAATAGCTACAAGAATGAAAACTTGGTGATCGAAGAACATGAACAAAACTCATCGACCAAGTCATGAGATTAAACTTAGTGATCATCAAGAGATATAAAACCATACACCACATAATCAAACAGATTGAACATCACCATGAAATCAAAACCAACGAGGAGTAAAGCTCGTGAAGGAAAACCACCTCAAAGCCTTAAATTCGGCCATTAACATGAGAGAAAACTGAACCATCACGGTCTAACCACATGAAGAAAAGCAATACCAAAACCTAATTTTGATCATCTCTGAGTCAAGGAAAAACCATGTCATGGCATAGAAACCCTCATTTAGTAGATGCATGCAAAGCTCAACTCTCCCATGAACAATATAAACGTACACTAGATTAGGGTTCATCAAATAAGGGTTTATCTATTCAAGATCACCATGGAACATAAGCTCTAGCTTAAGACATCATCATTAATCTACATGGAACTATGTTTTAGAGATAGGTTATTCGCATGCAAATATTAAGTGTAATAATAATCAAACAGAGTGTTATATAACTCACCTCAAAGGAGAAGAAGCAACTCCAAACATCAAGGAAGCTCCGAGATAAGAGAAATGCTAGCTTGATCACCACCTCACGGACAAGCTAGTATCACCTCAGAGAAAGAAGCAAAACCATAGGTTATAGGAGCACAAGATGGAGAGTAAAACCCTAGATCAAAAAGATAAGAAAGAGATAAGATCTCTAACTCAACTTGAACACTACCATGGGGAACCATGGATTTGGCCAAAAAGAGAGAAGTTCCTCAATAAGCACCACCATGGAGACCCATGGATTGGGCCAAGAGAAAGGAGAGGGATACAGTTGTAGGAAAACAAAGACCTAGAATGGTATATCACTTACCAAGATAAAAGATCACCAAACCATCACCAAATAAAGGGTTTCTCCAAACCCTAACTCATAAATAAGATGGATCGACCACTTGCACCAAGCTCAAGCACCACCAAGAACACAAGGGACAATCTCCAAGAAAGAGGAGAGGTAGGGAGGGTGTAAACGATCACTTGCAAGCAAAGAGGGAGGTATATATATCTAAGGGTTAGAGAGAGAATGGAGGTTAGGTGTCATGCAAACATGTACCACTTGTCCATCATATCTCGACCATGCAGGAACTAAACACATGCATGCAACAAGGGTCGTTAAAACCAAGAAAAACACATGACCTCAACTCCAGGGAAAACCCACGACTGATGAGAACTTCAACAACCAAAGAACACGATTGATGAAGAAACACAAGCTAGGTGAACGTTGAAGATTCTCATTGACCAAGGTGCTCAAAGGCACAAACATCCACTAGGGCATCCAAGCAAACCCTATATCTCAACTGAACATGATACCACATCAAACCAAAGTACAACAAGGCACCCTAGGGCACCATTCTCCCCAACATGATGTCAAAACATGTGAGGTACACAAAGAATGTGACAAGTTGCAAGATGAACCCCTTACATGGGTAATTTGCAATTAGGTCCAAGTCAAGCACAAATATAGCATAACTAGCTAAGCGATGAGCAACAACGTATCCCAAAAAACGCTTCATATGTTGTCATATCTATGCTTATGTAATAGTTTTTATTGTAGGCAAACTCTATCAAGCTTAGATGCACATCCCAAATACCAAGAAATTGTAAGAAACAAGCTCTCAATAGATATTTCAATGTGTGAATAGTCCTCTCAGACTAACCATCCCTCTACAAATGAGGTCTTGATGCAGCCCTATTTTTGGGCTTCATCTTGTATCTTTTTGAATCTCAATCACATATAAACATAGTAGAATGCAAGTCAAATCCCCCAATATGCTTATCATTGCCAAATGTACTTATGTAGCCTCTTGTGTACTTTTCAAGACAATTGTGCATGCTTTGATGCAAGGAAGGAGATGGAGTAGTTCCATGGGTTCCTAGACTCAAGGAACAGCCCTTAATCTTCCCTGAGCCATCTAGGTGTGCACAAAAGTCATCCCAAACCAAGAGGAGACGGATTTAAGAAGTTTTAATTTTAGAAGCTACTGCTGAAGACTCCAGCACGGTCGTAGCCTCCAGCAAAATGCACTAAAAGTTCCATGGCGTGGCCACCAGCACGGTCGTGACTAACTGAAGACACCACAGTCGTGGCCCTCAGCACAGTCATGGCCAAGCTGCATCAACTGGGATGTGGCCTCCTAGCACGGTTGTGCATTTATTACCAATCAATCACAGAGACTTGGACCAATTTGTACATGAATGGCCACAGTCGTGGCCTCCCTCCACGACTGTGGCGAGCTGTAGTTGAGACGACCTCCAACCTCCCTACGAACATATTTTCCACTACCCACCACGGTCATGCTACCCAGCACGGTCATGCCACTTACCCTTCGTCACTGCCGTGCTACCTTACTTGGCCTGATTCACTCTAAACCACGGTTGTATTCCTCCCACCACGGCCATTCTACCTAGACCCTGCCACAGTCGTAACCATACGCCACGGTCGTGTTGATCACTAAACCCTACACTTTTTCCACTGCATTTCCCACTTTGCCCCTACTTGACCTATTGCTTCCCTCACACCTACCTATATATAGGGGGGGTGGCTGTAGGTTGAGGATAGCTACCTTCCACCACCTCCTAGCTCCCCATTTTCACCCCTTAGCCATTCCACTCCATTCTCACCTCCATTTCACCATTTCCACCACCAAAACACTAGTTTATCCTAGTGTCTACCCATAATCCCCTTCATTCCATGCCCCTACACCTTGGAGGAGAGAGAATGATGCCCTACAATAGCTAAAGTGAAGGATTTCTTCATCTACACCAAGCTCCATGGCTTCTTCTATCTCCTTCTCTTCTCTTTTTGTAGTTTTCATTATTATGAGTAGCTAGGCCCCTTGGGTGGGCTGTTTGGGGTGTAAAATGTTACTTTGATACCGTGTTGGGGGAAAATGACATGTAAACTTTGTAATTCCATTTGCTAATGATTATATTCTATTTCTATCTCATTCTCCATGAATTGCTTATTGGTTTGTGTGTGAAATCGCCTAGGAATTCAGGGAAATTGCTTATATGTGTGAATTTTGGGATGTGCCCCTAGGTCCAATTTTTAGATCCCTAGGTTGCCTCCCATCTGCCTACATCCTAATCAACCCCCTAAAACTAAGTGAGAGATCTAAGTAGCTAGATTAGATAATTCTAGTGCAATAAGCATGGAGCCTTCTCAAGGCTAGAATGTCGGGGAATTGGGGTCCAAAATCTTAATTTTACCTCCCTATTACTACCCTCGGCCCCTAATTGCCTTAGGAATGTCTAATCTAGAAACATAGAATTAATTAGACTCTAATTGAATTGAACCTAATCCATAACCCAGTTGAGCCTCGCAAGGGTAGTAGCGGGTGTTAGGGACCAGTTCCCTTATACACAACCTAGCATATCCATGGCCAGTTAGTAGCTTAGGTTAATTTATTAGACTCCAACTTGTTGTTTAGTTTGGATAATCTAAATGGAATCATAATGTTCATATGTCACCCCCCAACTTAAGTGATAAGTGCATCCCCTAAATAGCCCACACCTTCCTTAATTGCTTTAAAACCCTAGTTTTCATCTTGCTTAGCTAGGGTTAGCTTAGTTAGCTATTTTCTTGCTTAGTTAGCTTCTTGCCCTATTTTTGCCTTGTTCTTGCTAGTTTAACTCTTTTCTCGCTCTTATGCTTTTCTTTTGCCTACCTTAGTGTAAATTTACCTTTCATACCTAGCTTAGTCGTTTCATGCTTAATTAGTCTTAATCTAGTCTAGGGTTAACTTAGGCTTTGTTCTTGCTTTTCATTCTTTCTTGCTTAACTTAGTTTAACAATCAAATCACCCTTAAACCCTTAACCCTAGTCTCTACAGTAGGAACTGAGCCAAACTAACCTAGCTCTAGTGCCCCCTTTTCTCCATGGGGATCGACCCCTGCGCTTGCCCTTCACCTATGCTACAATAGTACCTTGTATGCTTGCGGGTGACCTATTTGGTATTGTGATCGACTGTGTTAAGGTTAATATAGAAAGATCCACACGTGTGTTCAAGTCTCGTGGAGTGCATCTAGTCACCCCTTGTTGTCTAGTGTGTACACCTCTGGCTCGACGCACCAAGCATTCTAGCGCCATTGACGGGGATAGAAAACGTCATAGCTATCTAGTAATTGTGGTGTTGACTCTCCCCTTTGGCATCGTCTTTTGCCAGATTTTTGTTGTGTTTGAGAAACACATCAAGCTTTCTAGAACCATTGCCAGGGAGAAAGGTGCTCGGCCTAGCTAATTAGTTTTTCTTTGACTTTTCCTTCTACCCTCATCATTTATATTCTTTATTCATTATTCTTTGCATTCTTTGTGTATATTGGTTTACTAACTTGCTTTCTTTTGTTTTGTTGTGCTTTGTGCATGTGATAAGCCATTCGGGAGGAAACAAGATGGAAGGCCAAAATGCACCTCACAAGCCACTTCAAGACTACTTCATGCCTAGAAACTACAAATCGCCAATTGCTAGCAGGGTTGATCAAATGTGAGGGGAGCAATTCTCTATTCCTCCAGGTCTTCTTGGGATCATGCCCATATTCTACGGCTTAGAGAGTGAGAACCCCTGCAAGCACTTGGACTCCTTTCTTGAAGAATGCTCCACCTTCAGGACGTCGACGGCTAGTGATGATATGATTTGGTTGACCTTGTTCTCTTTCTCCCTCAAAGATAGAGCCAAAGATTGGTATGACTCAAGAAGGGACATCATGAGTTGGGAAACAATGAAGAATGCCTTCTTGAGACAATTCTTTTTATAGCAAGTTTGACACAAATGTAGTGTGACGTGATAAGTTTTAGTCAAATGGGCAATGAGCAATTTCATGACGCATGGGGGAGATTTAAGAATCTTTTGAGAGAGTGCCCGCACCATGAAATCCCTTTGTGGCAACTAGTTCAATCATTCCACTCCATTTTGTCTCTAAAGGACCAAGAAACAGTGGATTCCTCTTGTGGAGGAGTTTTCATAGCTAGGCCACCTGAGGAGATATGGCCTTTGTTTGAGCAGTTGGATGAAGGATCAAGAATTTGAGCTTCTAGCATGATGAATGAAAGAGGGTGTGCCTTTGGTGTGACACCTCCTACTCAGGATGACTCAAGCTCGCAAGTGATGAAGATTCTTGGTGACATGGTGAGCTTCATGAAGAATCAGGTGGAAAATGTTCCTTGCCACCCGGTCAATTCTATTGAGTTCTATGGTGAGGAAAAGAAGACACCTCACTCCTATAGCTATCAAGAGCCACAAAGTCCAAAATATAGATCAAGGTTTGAGGAAGAGGTTCTCTCTAGATTGAAAATATTTGATGATGTTCAAAAAGATGTTGCAAGACTAGAAGAGAAAGTAGAGCAGCTATCTTCCATAATTGCTCTCCAAGAAGAAAAGTTATTTTCAAAGCCCATCATGAGACATCATGAAGCAAGTGGACCCATGCCCTCTTCTCAATTTTTCTACAATCCACCTCCCATACAAGTGCAACCCATCTACCATTTCCAAGGTGATCCAAGCCTTATACTCCACCTCCCCCTCCATCACCACCATTTTCCCAACAATTCACCTTCCAACCTCAATTCTCCCATCCACCTCAATTTCAACCCCAAGTGTCACCTCCACCTCCTCCACAACCACAACTAGCTCCCCCTCTTCACCATGAGCAAGGAAGTGTTGTGATAGTTCTAAGGAGTGGGAAATCTCTTGAATAGCCCGCAAGTCAAAGAAAGGTTGACAAAGCAAAGAAAAAGCTCCCGAGTGGTGATACTGTGATTAAAATTCTCAAAGATGATTCAATGATACATCGTGTTGATTTTGAGATGACATCTGCCGCACTCCATTCTACATTTGTGGGTCCCACCATCCCTAGTGTTCCACAGCACATTCATACAAGTACGGCAAAAACTAGTGATCCTTCATTCATAGAAGCACTAGATGAGCCACCAGAATTGAAAAGGAGGCAAAAGAACAATGTTGATATTCTTGAGGTGTTTCACTAAGTGAAGGTGAACATTCCACTTTTGGATGCTATCAAGTAAATCCCATCATATGCCAAGTTCCTCAAGAACCTATGCACTGTGAAAAGAAGGTCAACGGGGAGGATTCCAAAGAAGGTTAGATTGACTGAACAAGTGAGCTCTATCATGTAACATTCACTTCCTGTGAAGAGAAAAGACCCAGGAGCCCCACTCATACCTAGTTACATAGGGGGACATCGCATAGACATGTCCTTACTTGATTTGGGATCTAGTTTGAATTTGATGACATACAATGTCTATATTGAGTTGGGCTTAGGCAAGTTGAAGCCATCACATTGCACTCTCTAGATGGTGGATAGGTCTATAAAAGTGCCTTGGGGTAGAGTTGATGATGTCTTGGTAATGATAGATAAAGATAAAGGCGCGGTGTTCCTAGTGGATTTCATTTTACTTGATATGGAGTCGAAGGATAGGAATATACCCATCATCTTGGGAAGGCCATTATTATCTACAGTTGATGTTGACATTCATGTGTGCAGTGGCACAATGACAGTCTCCTTAATGGACATGAATATCAAGATCAATATGTTCAAGTCTCTAAATTGGCAAAACCGAGGTGAAGATGATTATCATAGTTACTTGAGAAGTCCATTTGAACATTCGGGAGATAATGGGTTGAATGACACATCTCATGGTGATTTGCATGATCAATGGGTCAAAGACAAGGTTCTCAATGAAGAATGTGTCTATTGTGTGAGTAAGCACCCAAGGATCCAAATGGGTGATTTTTGAAGAATCTTCAAGAAGCCCAACTGAAGGCATGAAACTTAGCACTAGTGGGAGGCAACCCACATAAGTTTGGGGTCTTTTATACCCAACCTTCACTTTTTGATACTTTTCTTTTGTTTTTCAGACAATTCTAAGAATACACACACGCACACTTGTACTTGATAGTTTGCTTTTGGTTTTAATGACATGGCAGGTGTACCCACAAGAAGAGATAGTTAATATAGTAAAAGCATGGTTGATAATGCCCATTCTTGATCAAATGTTCAAAAGTTGAGAGAAACGCAAGAATTTTGAGCTTGAGCTACAGATTTGAGAAAATGGTCCACACCATGGTTGTGGCCTCTCTAGCCACAACTGTGGGTTTATTTTGGCAAAGTTACAAGAAGATTTGAAGTTTTGTGAAGGAAATACCATGACCGTGGAGCTAGCCACGGTCGTGGGATAGTTGTGGGGTTTATTGACAAAATAAGGTCACAAGATCACCACGACCGTTTGTACACAGATGGCCATGACTGTGGCCCTCACCATGGTTGTGCTTCTCAGACCTCACCACGACCGTGGCCACCTGCCACGATCATGGCCCGACCTGGTCCACGAAAAAATATAGCACTTAAACATATCAAACCCGACCCCTTCTTCATTTCATCTCCTTCTCCCTTGAGTGCACGGTCGTGGCGGCATACAGCAGCATCGTGCTCCTCTGATTTTCACCTCCAACACCTCAAACCACCCCTAATCAACCACTAATTGTTACCAAATCATCCCCCATCCATCCCCTACCATTTCCACCACCATTCCTCCCTCAATCAGTTCTCCACCTCCACCTTCCTCTCTAATCCTCCCAACAACTTCCTTTCCCTAAACCTCCACTTAAACCTTCCATTCTTTACCCAAATCCATAGCAAACCCCACATCCACCATACAAACCTCCTTCTCCTTCCAACACCTAAATCCACACTCATATCACCCCCTATACAAAAATCTGAATTTCACCCTCCATTCCCACACCCAACTATGAAAAACATTGGGAAGGCAATCACAAAGGGGGGCCAACATCATCACCGGAGGAAGGCGGTGTTCTGAAAATGCCTCCTCTGATGTTTCTATACCCTCACATACCCCATCCCCAGCCAACTCTGCATCCCAATCCCTCCGTCGATCACAATCGGTGAGTGCATCCCACTCCCATTCATCTAGTAGCCACCACATCATCAATGCCACATATGAGGGAGATGAAGAAGAAGAAGAGACATCTGAGGAAAATCTAGATTATTTGATTGAGGAGATTGAGCCAGTGATTGAAAAGAAAGGGCAAAAATCAAGAGAAGCATTGTCTTCATCATAGCATCCTCCATTACCCACGCCGTCCCACCGGTTCACATCTTCCACGGCGGGGGGACATGGACAGCAGCCGCAAGCAACGCAGCAATTGTGTCTGAGTGAAGAACAGTTTGTGCAGTGGTACAACCTTGATACGAGTTTGGGGTCATAGTCATATAGGTTGAATGAGAAGGAGGAAGACAATAAGGATGAGGAGATGCAGCTGTCAGCCAAGTGAGAGGACATTCTGGCACAATTGGAGGCAGACATATTGAAGACTTTGGGCAAGGCTCCCGATGGAATGTCCTATGGTAGAGGACACATGCAAAGACAAATTTCTCTCACATATCCATAGTGCATGACAAGGAGAGTCATCTCCACTAGATATGGATGTGAGAAGGTCATCGATGATCTTAGAATCAAAGCGGATGTAGAAGGAAGTTTGAAGGAACTGGGGCTGTGGGACATTATTTTCACACCCCAAACAACCTACACTACTTTGACTAGAAAGTTCTTTGCCACTCTTGAGAAGAAAAAGGTGAGAGGTAGTGAAGATATCAAGTTTTCCATGATGGGCAACATGCACACCCTCACAGCTACTGAGTTGAACTGTGTTTTTGCTGCAAATCTTGAAGAGGCCAAGAAGATGGATGACGGCCTGCTAGAAAAAGAGGTAGATTTTGATTATGCACATTTTTGGAAGACTCTGACAGGCAGAAATGATTACTATGTGGGGAGGGCAAAAACCTCTGCTATAAGCAACCCCCTATTCTGTTATGTGCAAAAGGTCTTAGCAAATACCATTGTGGGACGGTATGATAACCAAGGCTCCATTTCTCAAAAAGATATGTTCGTCTTGATGGAAATGAACCACAAACAGTATATAGACATTGGAGTGCTACTCATTGAACACATGAAGTCCATACCCTTCAAGAGTAAAACACCTTTTGTTATGGGAGG
Organism: Alisma plantago-aquatica; assembly: GCA_963693085.1. Taxonomy (NCBI): domain Eukaryota; kingdom Viridiplantae; phylum Streptophyta; class Magnoliopsida; order Alismatales; family Alismataceae; genus Alisma; species Alisma plantago-aquatica. The sequence goes on from OY856409.1 coordinate 1,325,833,865, forward strand.
TTTTGTAACCTCAATTGCACTTGCTTTGGGGTATGATCTTTCTGGGTTTGAAGATGCATATGAGGCAGAGTTTGTTGACCTGAACTATCTTATGTGCTCACACACTATCAAGATGAAGGATAAAAAGATGATATATCACACAAGTAGTGTTCCTGACATTGAGCTTGACCCACCATACCATACGGTTCCACTTCTATCCGTGTTGGGGATCTTCTACAGACTGAGGGAAAAATTGTTGAAATGGCAGCAAGAAAACCCACGAGAGACATACACTACGGGAGCCACTGCCGCAAGAGAAGAGATAGTTGAATCAAATGTGCAAGGGTAGGAATAAGAAAGTGAAGGACACAAGGAGTCTCGAAAGGTGAGAAGGAGGGATGAAGGAACATCCCAGCTGCAGCAGCCCTCAACAAATGCCTACGACATGTCCACCATCCATGTGCAACTTGAGAACATTCAGAAGACACAAAGCGACATGCAGCTAATCCAGCAGTACATGTGGTAGGACCAACAACAGATGCACCATCAGGTCAACCACATGTACCACTACCACCACGCCCAAGCAGCAAGAAACCACGAATAGGGTGGAGACTTTTGGGATGGCATTGTTGGATATATATCCAAAGACATAACCTCCACCCCAGGACGACTACTGGGGACATTACTACCAGTACCCTCCTGCAGGCTCAGCCCCTCCTCAAGATCCTCCTCACTCGTCCGACCATCCGCCGCAACAGTCGTGATGCTTCCCCTATCTACCCTAGACTATAGTTTCATGCTGAGGAGATCATGATTCTAAAGTCTGGGGTGGGTAGGGCAGTATGCACCACCCTCTCTCTCCCTGTGATTTTGTTCCACCTGTGCTATCTAGTTTAGTTTTTCTTGCTCGTGTTTTTTATTGCATCTTTGCATAGCATGTAATTACTTCTTGTATTTTTGCCTATTTTTTCAAAAAAATTGCTCCTTTTTGCCATGCATTGCATATCATGTAGATTTTTGGTAAATTTTACATGTTTTAGCTAGGATTTGTTTGCTTTACTGTATTAAGTTCAATAATGTAGGTTTAGATGTGATTGAATGCAAATTGGTACCATTTTGGCCAATTTTTTCCAAAAGGCATGTTTTGACTTAATCTCTACATTTTTGAAATGAAAATTTTGATCTTTGACAAAAGCATGCTATTTTCTTATATTTTATTGCTATATAATCTTGATTTCTTACTCTTTGCGTATGCATAATCTCTCTCAAGAAAGTGAATGTTTGGTTGAATTGTGAATTGAGCAAGCTATGGACGTTTAGAGTTTATAGAACCACTTGATATTAGTATGAAACTCATGCTGTTCAATCATGTGGTGTGATATTATTTGATGAAGTGTTGGATTAGTTTTCGTGCAGGAGGTCTTATGTCAAGAACTACACTAATGACCCCTCTTTGATCTGACTATTGTTTCACCATCTTCATACCTCTCCGCCCCACGAAAGGATGCTCTAGTGCACATAATCAGCCTTGGCCACCTCCAAAATTTTGGGGTGACCATATCTTTATCTTCCCACTTCACTCGATCCACCATATGCCCTATCTACACCAAGGGAAAAGAAAAGAAAAGAAAAATAAATCAAAAATAAAATAAAATGATGCTCATGTTTAAGAGCATTCAAATAAAGAAAAGATGAGTGCTCTATGTAATAGCACTCCAAAAAACCCTTCCACAATCCTTTCTTCCATTTTCATACCCATTGAGATAGGAAACATCAAACCTAGCTCACTTTACCCTTTTCTACAGCCATGTGGGTCATTTGGTGTGGTTTGAAGCACAAGATCAAATTCATGAAAGTGAAACAACACTCCAAGTCATCATTGATTAATGCCAACATGAAATAGCTTACCCAGAATTACATGAAGGAAATGGATAGCTTGTGCATTCTATACTCTATATTTGAAGTTTATATGCTCAGTGCTCATTTCATGATTGGTTTGTCAAAGTTAAGAGGAGAGAGGTGGAACACATGCACTCAGTCACTTTTAAGATCATTTAGTCAATAATCATCCGTTGCAATGCTTTGTCATTCTTGTTTGTTGAAAGAAAACTGGGAAAGAGATTAGGTTGGAGCATACTTGAGGACAAGTATGTTTCAAGTTTTGGGTGGTGATGCAACCCTATTTTAGGGCTTCATCTTGTGTCTTTTTGTATCTCAATCACATCTAAACATAGTAGAATGCAAGTCAAATCCCCCAATATGCTTATCATTGCCAAATGTACCTATGTAGCCTCTTGTGTACTTGTCAGGACAATTGTGCATGCTTTGATGCAAGGAAGGAGATGGAGTAGTTCCATGGGTTCCTAGACTCAAGGAATAGTCCTTAATCTTCCTCGAGACATCTAGGTGTGCACAAAAGTCATCCCAAACAAACAGGAGACAAATTCAAGAAGTTCTAAGTTCAGAAGCTACTGCTGAAGACTCCAGTACGGCTATGGCCTCCTGCCATGATTGTGGGTTTATAGTTGAAAGGATCTAGGGAACTCCAGCAAAATGCATTGAAAGTGCCATGGTCGTGGCCACCAGCACGGCCATGGCCCTCAACACAGTCGTGGTCAAGCTACATCAACTGGGTCGTGGCCTCCTGGCACGACCGTGCGTTTATTGCCAATCAATGACATGGACTTGGGCCATTTTGTACATGAATGGCCACGGTCGTGGCCTCCTGCCATGACCATGGTGAGCTGCAGTTGATACGACCTCCTACCTCCCCACGACCATATTTTCCTCTACCCACCACGGGTGTGCTACCCAACACGGCCGTGCCACTTATCCTTCACCACAACCGTGGCACCCCGCCATGGCCGTGCTACCTTACTTAGCCTAATTCACTCTAAACCACAGTCATATTCCTCCCACCATGACCATTCTACCTAGACCCTGCCACGGTCGTAGTCATATGCCACGACCGTGTTAATCACTAAAACCTACACATTTTCCACTTCATTTCCCACTTTGACCCTACTTGACCTATTGCTTCCCCCACACCTATATATAGGGGGGTGGTGTCTGTAGGTCGAGGAGAGATACCTTCCACCACCTCCTAGCTCCCCATTTTTTCCCTTAGCCATTCCACTCCATTCCCACCTCCATTCCACTCCATTTCACCATTTCCACCACCAAAACACTAGTTTATCCTAGTTTCTACCCATAATCCCCTTCATTCCATGCCCCTACACCTTGGAGGAGAGAGGAGGATGCCCTACAATAGCTAAAGTGGAGGATTTCTTCATCTGCACCAAGCTACATGGCTTCTTCTATCTCCTTCTCTTCTCTTTTTGTAGTTTTCATTGTTATGAGTAGCTAGGCCCCTTGGGTGGGCTGTTTGGGGTGTAAAATGTTACTTTGAAACCATGTTGGGGGAAATGACATGTAAACTTTATAATTAGATTTGCTAATGATTATATTCAATTTCTATCTCATTCTCCATGAATTGCTTATTGGTTTATGTGTGAAATCACCTAGGAATTTAGGGAAATTGCTTATATATGTGAATTTTGGGATGTGCCCCTAGGTCCAATTCTTGGATCCCTAGGTTGCCTCCCATCTTCCTACAACCTAATAAATCCCCCTAAACCTAAGTGAGAGATCTAAGTAGCTAGATTAGATAACTCTAGTGCAATTAGCATGGATCCTTCTCAAGGCTAGAATGTGGGGAAATTGGGGTCCAAAACCCTAATTTCCCTCCCTATTACTACCCTTGGCCCCTAATTTTATTAGGAATGTGTAATCTAGAAACCTAGACTTGATTAGACTCTAATTGAATTGAACCTAATCCCTAACCCAGTTGAGCCTCGCAAGGGTATTAGGGGGTGTTAGGGACTAGTTCCCCTATACACAACCTAACATATCCATGGCCAGTTAGTAGCTTAGGTTAATTCATTAGACTCTAACTTGTTGTTTGGTTTGGATAATATAAATGGAATCATAATGTTCATATGTCACTCCCCAAATTAAGTTGTAAGTGCATCCCCTAGACAGCCCACACCTTCCTTAATTGCTTTAAAACCCTAGTTTTCATCTTGCTTAGCTAGGGTTAGCTTAGTTAGCTCTTTTCTTGCTTAGTTAGCTTCTTGCCCTATTTTTGCCTTGTTCTTGCTAGTTTATCTCTTTTCTCTCTCTTGTGCTTTTCTTTTGCCTACCTTAGTGTAAATTTCCCTTTCATGCCTAGCTTAGTTGTTTCTTGCTTAATTAGTCCTAATCTAGTCTAGGGTTAACTTAGGCTTTGTTCTTGCTTTCCGTTCTTTCTTGTTTAACTTAGTTTAAAAATCAAATCACCTTTGAACCCTTAACCCTAGTCTCCGCAGTAGGAACCCAGCCAAACTAACCTAGCTCTAGTGCTCCCTTTTCTCCCTGAGTATCGACATGTATGCTTGTCCTTCACCTATGCTACAATAGTACCTCATACGCTTGTGGGTGACCTATTTGGTATTGTGATTGACTTTGTTAGGGTTAATATAAATTTTAAAAGATCCACACGTGTGTTCGAGTCCCATGGAGTGCATCTAGATCCCCTTGTTGGCTAGTGTGTACACCTATGGCTTGACGCACCAAGCTTTCTAGTGTCGTTGTCGGGGATAGAAAGCACCATAGCTACCTAGTAGTTGTGGTGTTGACTCTCCCCTTTGGCACCGTCTTTTGCCAGTTTGTTTGTTACGTTTGAGAAACACGCTAGGTATACATAGTAAATAGGGCACTCATACTCCAATTGTCCACTATGAAGTCGAAAATAGTTCCATACAAGATCTAGGTGAGTCAGGCCCCTATGATCTCCTCTGCCCTCAGACAGTACAAGTATGTTGTCATGACATATAAAGTCCAACTGCAAATCAGCCTAGTCTGCCTTGGTATATAGGTCACGACACTAGTGAATAGGGTATATGAACCCGATCATTTGAGGTACAACTGTAGTTTCCCTCTGTCTATACTAAGACACGACCATAGTTGTTATCCTATTGAGGCATGACTACAACCATCTGTTGGGTTTTAGGGGAGGCAGAGAAGGCAGCAGAAACAAAAATTTTCTCCCCCAAATCTGAAACAAGGAAACGCGTCAACGTCTATACGATAGGAAAGGATGGTTTGTGGAATCATACCTTGTCCCGAGGCTTGCTCGGCGACAATACCTCATGGCTTGCGCAGTCTTCACCTCTGGTCTTGGACGGTGTCTGTGCAGCTCCTGGTCGCACCGGGACTGACGACTCCTGGTCTCACCGGGACTGTCGGGATTGACAGTTGTCCTCCTGAGCGGAAGAAACCTCTCGCCTCTGAAGTAGTCCACACGGACCACCTCAAACTCCAATATCCTTGTCCCACAAGGAATTGGAAGGAGTCGCACCCTCCTGTCAACGTACTAGTCGCCAACACACTCTCCTGCCACCAATTCCTTTCTGCAGTTGTCTTTCCCTTGTTGTGCCTCCCTTATCGGGTAGCACTTGCTCGGGCTCTCTCGGTTACTAAAACCAGAGAGAATGACAACTTTGTAGAGCAACTGGTTTGCACTGAGTTGTACTTTGAGAAGCCCCCAATACCCCTATATATAGGAGGGTCATGGGACAGGGTTCTCCATCCCAGGCAATGCGGGACTAAAATCAGGAGTAGAAGGGTTTGAGATTTTCCACAAAACAACCAACTCGCAACCTGAATCGATCGTTTCACAATTGAAACGTTTGGTTGGGGACCTGAACCGGTCAGTTGACACCTCAACCGATCGGTTGGGACCCATGAACTGATCGGTTCACTTCTGAACCGGTCGGTTCGTGGTCCTGATCAGTTCCCGATTGACTTTCCATCTTTTGTTTCTAATTGGTATCAAATACCAATCCTTGTTCCAATCAAATTGGGCAAGTGAAATGCAAGGAAAATTCTCACCAATCCTACTTTCCCAACTTGCTCAGTTGCACCAGTTGAATTGATCGTTTCAACACTTGAAGCAATCGTTTCACCCTGATCATGAGCCGATTGACTCACCACCTGAGCCGATCGGTTCACCAAGCCGAGTCGATCGGTTCATCTCATGAGCCGATCGGTTGGGAGTGCAGATTGTGCAGAATCAGTCAATTGCGATTTCAATCAATCCGATACTCCAATCAATGTATCCAACACCTTGAACATTATGACATTGAGCTATCAATTAATTGAGTGTTTAATTGAACTACTAAACTCCTTTAGCAATCAATCTAAACATTGTTTGTAGACAAAGCTCTTCTTCCAGGTTAAATCCTATGTGTGTGACCCTGCAGGTCCATTTCACGTTGGCAGTGAAAGTCCATAACACTTATGACTTCACAAGCAAAGAGCGGTGCCTAGTCACACATCAGTGCTACCCAAGTGAAAGTAGAAAGTTGGAGAACAACTTTCAATCCTACAATCCGTGAATGGTGTTATAGTGAATGTATAATTCCTTTGTCACTGATATCCCAAATGAACTCGAGGCATGGAACAGTCATCCTGTCAACGTTCATTCACTTTCTTGATCTCAGAGCAGATTGGAAGAGATATGTATGACATCCATATCACATACTGATTCACACATGTGTGCGCACACCTATTTCAATCCTACTCATCAAGTGGCCTTGGATATCAAACTCCCTCAGGATGGACAAATCCCATATCTATCACTCACCCCTCAAAAGCCCCATGTGTCAAAGCCACCCAATCATCACCTTTATAACAACCCATGTTTCAGGACTGCGTTTGATGATGTCAAAGTGTGCCCAACGACATGTGTTGAGTGTAGTGATTTCAGGTCAAAGAATCACACTCACCACCATCATTGTGAGTACTGACTGTGACTACCATGTCATGGTTCCATGTGTCAAACTCACGGTGGGTCTGTCCGGTACACTTGTTCTCTAACAAGTACCTATGTGGTTTGATATTTCTATATCATGACTAATGAGATTCTGTCATCAAACAACACCACAATCTAGTCTTGTGTGTCATTGTTGTCTATCTACCTTCCACAATGACATCTGACTAGGGACATAACAAGAATTTACAAACTCTTAGCATCTGTATGATCTCATCGTTCAGGTCCTCAACCTGAAAGCATACGTCATTGAGTACTGTCATTCTCTAGACATTCAATCTGTTCTATCACTATCTCATATGACTAAACCAGAAAGAATTGGAAGCTTGCCTTTGATGTTTATCAAATCAATCTTAATGTATCCCACCAATAATCCCATGATTGTCTCTCAGGGCATACATACCAAAAGACTCCCACTTGCACTGTGAGACAATCACCCTTGAATCATATTCATAGTGATCTTCAAACATGTCCCACATGTTACTGTGCTCTAGTGTGAACATATTGAGTTATGGCAACACCTTACCAAAGTCAGTATAAATTGCATGTCTCACATCTCTTCATTGTACGTCACACGTATGAGATGGAGTTGTCGTAATATGTGATCTAGTATTCCTTTGCTAACCTTTAGCCACATTGCATGATCAAGGATTCCATACTTGTCATCAATGAGCGGAATATCTATAAGTTCATCTCATGAACTTCTAGATCCATATATTATCCACTGTTGTTCTCTAACACATAGATACTCGGCATTTCCTTTTAAATGGTTTTATTGGAACACTTCCAATTATCAACAAACTTTCACTTTTATATATCCTATATATATTTTGCGATTAATTTTCTGTCCTTTTCAGAAGTTCGCATCAATGTAACTCTTTACATTGAACTCTTCCTTATCTCCATAGAACTAGTACTTCTCAAGTACTTATCAAGCTCTCATGGTATTCCAGTAACCCTTACTGGAAGCAGACAGACTTCCACTCGTCATTTCTCACATACGAGTTATCAGGATGAGCACATCATATTGCCATGTCCTTCATACAAGATGATGAATGCATTTTGTTCTTGCCATGTCGATACATGCAAGATAATGGGATGATTACATACATGATAGATCCATATCTATTCTTAGTGTTCCCATTCTTCATAAGAATTGGACACTTGGCCTTGGGATACTAACTCCATGTAACATGGACAAGTTTTCTCCCACTGAATCTGTGCATACTGAACCCTTCAGTACATATTGCCAATGTATGCTTTCTCTTTTCAGGTCAAGAGGTTTTCGAGAACTATCTCTATAGATCTCTATTCCTATCACATAGGAAACATCTCTTTCTTCCTTAAAGATAATTTCCACTATTGGATTTCCATTCTAGAACATTTCCATTTCACATCAACATGTGGAATGTGAACACGCTCCCACTAAATCACAGATCCCTTCTTTATCTCTGACATATTAGTCAAACCCTTTGACTATATCATCAAAGTAAAGATCCAATTCTGAGTTTCTTGTACTCAATCAATCACATTGATTAGTCCATTGTAACTTATAGACTTCATTTGCATTAGTGGATTCATAAACCTTATAGGTTGTGTCACGTACACATCCTTGTTTTATTCCTCATAGGAATGCGGTTTTAGTATCCATATGCCAAATGCCTCAGTCATTAAGTTGCAATCAACAAGCATCATCCTTTTCAACATGTTATCCATGTATCTTAACCTTTAAGATTCATTTGCACTTATAGATTTCATCCAATGGGTGCTACCATCAAGGTCATACCTTATGGTTCACATGGATGTCATTTAGGATGTAATGGTCATAAACCATAACTCAAAATTTGGTTCCTCATATTCATCTAGATAGTTGACTCATCACATGATCAACTCATCACATAGATAATTGAGGTGTATCTGTTAAGGATATAAGAACTCACAACCCTTGTGATTCTTAATTTCTTTTATTAGTGTGGGGTATTCTTTTATTAAGAAGAATTCAGTTATTCGATAATCATTCTCTAGCTCCTTAGAGTATGATTCCTTCTTGATTTAGACATCACCATGCCTTAATCATGAGTTCACTATGATACACTATCATAATCACTCATAAGGATCTCAAACATTTGGTCCAAGTATTTCATTCATTGATCTCATCAAGAATTAACACTTCACCAAATTTGTACTTCATCTATGTTAATCTTGAACATTTAAGATATTCATATTGGTATTTCTCTAAACACCATTTGAAGTATTAGCATTTGTTCCCATAGGTATGTAAATACAGCATATGTATCATACCTAATAGGATAATCATTCTCCCACTACCTTTAGTGAAGATTGATTAATCATGTCCAAGATATTCATGTCTCTTACTGGTTCTCTAACCAAAAGAGTCTAGATTTATCCATCACATGGAAACTAGAAATGAATTTCTCATGATTGATGCTAATTTGATTGTTTGAGTTATCTATAACGTTTAGGTATCATTTTATCTTATGCATATCAAATACCACAAGATAAACAAGGCATCGCCACAAAGATCATATCTTTAGAAATTGAAACATCTCTTTATTGATTGCCATCATTGTCATACAATATGCAAAAATAAAGTGTTTCTATCTATTGGCAAATATGAAATAGCAGTTCTCAACTCTATTTCGTGCCCTTTAGGCTGAAATAAACTGAAAGGTACTCCTATCTATGGCAGCAACACTTGCTCCAATAATGGGTACTCCTTTCTTGGTCCTTTCACAAAGGCCATCACTTCTTTGTGGATATTGCATATCATATATGACATATCCATATCTTGGTATCACATACCTTAGATAAAGAAGCGGTTCATTTCATGATACCTTAGGTGGAGATCTACATCCCCTCCTTCATCTTCTTTTGTTCTTCCAGATATAGAGGGCAATCCCTCATATACCCTTTCCCCATGTGCCTTGAGGTTGAAGACGGCTTGGATTGCTGGCTAGCATCAGAACACTTCTTTGCTTTGCCCTTGTCCTTGCAATTAAGAATTACCTTTTCTTTGATCACATCAAATATTATGGTTTGTCTTTCTTCATATTTGCCTCTACTATCCTCAATATGTCCAACAACTCTGTCAACGCTTGTCAAAGTTGTTCATGTTGTAGCTTATCATGAATTGTATGATTCTCGCAACATTTGCATTATCATACCAATAGCCAACTCTTGGCTCAGAGGTAATCCTTCTTAGTCAGGTTTTCCACATACCCAATCACATTGAGTGTGTGAATACCTTACTGGATCTCCTTCTGTCATGACATACTAGGACAGTGTCTTGGAGACATCATATGTCTCATGTTGTCTCTGCAACTCATAGTTCAAAGAACACAACATCAAGCACTCCTCATCAATGTCTTCCTCGGTATGCATCCATAAGCATGCTTTCAGCCATTGATGTGGTGGGATTGAGTTTATCTGGTCTTGGTATAACTAAGATTTAGAGCTTTTTCTCTTTGAGAACACTTCTCATCATCCTAACCAGTCGTAGAATTATTCCCATTTAATTTGTTGGTCTCAAAGACCGATCACAAATAAAGTGATTTGTTGATTAACCATTTATTTTAACAAAAGGAAATATATGCAAATTTAGTCCAAAACTCTTTTTGACTTGTTTGATTGATTTGAAAAGTTGACTATATAATTAGGCCTTTAATTAATTATCGTTCCCACTATTTTACTTCAAATTGATAGCCCTCACCATCAATTCGGAAGATTGTAGCGTACAACCTTCTAGTAGGCAAGATCCTGAAATCCTCTAAGTCATGGGCCAGCTAGGGCTGTCACCCACGACATAGATCTCTCAGGTAGGAAACTCTTTCCAATTGCATCATATGCAACTCTTGATAAGATGTCATATGCAACTCCTTGCCATGATCATCTCCATGCCTCAAGGTGCTAGATCCTATCTAGGTCACCTTATTAAGTTCGACCCAAAGCAAACACTATGAATATGCACCCTGCTTGGGCAGACCCACACATTCATCCTTCACGCTTCCACAAGATAGACGGTGCACCACTCTTGGGCGTGCCCACACTTGGTCGATCAAGCTTTTCACGTGTGTCGCATTTGTAAGGCATCTAAAACTTAATATTTAATGAGGGATTTGGTTTTATATACATATACATATCCAATCACCACAATACATAGTATGTATCATATACATGCTATATCCCATAGAAAACATGCAAAATGATAAAAGCGATGATTATGGCCATCCTAATGTGATTCCTCGATCCAAGAGGAATCACGGTCATCTAGGTCTACATAACATGCAAATGTACAAGATGAACTCTGTGCTTTGCCTTTCTGGATTTGATCAACTCATCACATGAATGATCGGCTCGCCATTAGACTGGTCGGCTGGGTCCCACCAGCCGATCAGTTGGCTCCTCCAATCGATCGGTTCGCCTGGTCGTCGTGCATCTCATCATGGCCACCACCCGCTCGTCTCGCTCCTCGAACCGGTCATCAACCGATCGTCTCACTCCTTGAACTGATCGTCTGGAATGTCAACCGATCGGTTCACGCCTTGAACCGATCGTCTCAGCTGTCGTCTCGATGTCCTCCATTCTTTGACATAATAGTAAATAAAATTCTATCCTATTTTACATTGTAAAAAGAGAAACCTCGAGTTACATTTGAGGGGAGCAAAGGTAGGAAAGAAATCTCGAATTATTTCGAGTTACATCGAGAAAAGGAGAAGGAAGATCGGTGCGCAGACCGAGATGCAAGCAACCACATACAACCATACATAGATAGGGTTTATTGGCCATAACCACGCTATACATCCACCACAAAGCTCGTTTAAGGGTGACGTGTATCGAGTGCATTAATAATACATATCATATATGTAATTTGGGATTTGTGGATTTAGGATTGGACATGCATAAAGCCAATTTTATTCGCATCATATGCAATAAATAAAGGCGACAAACCAAAATCGATCATATCGATAATCCTAAAGTATAGAGCAGTTGACGTGGCTCTGATACCACTATTGGGTTTTAGGGGAGGCAGAGAAGGCAGCGGAAACAAAAATTTTCTCCCCCAAACCCGGAACAAGGAAACGCGTCAATGTTTATACAATAGGAAAGGATGGTTTGTGGAATTATACCTTGTCCCGAGGCTTGTTCGGCGACAATACCTCACGGCTTGCACGGTCTTCACCTCCAGTCTTGGACGGTGTATGTGCAGCTCCTGGTCGCATCGGGACTAACGACTCCTGGTCTCACCGGGACTGTCGGGATTGACAGTTGTCCTCCTGAGAAGCAGAAACCTCCCGCCTCTAAAGTAGTCCACACGGATCACCTAGAACTCCAATAGCCTTGTCCCACAAGGAATTGGAAGGAGTCGCACCCTCCTATCAGCGTACTAGTTGCCAACACACTCTCCTGCCACCAATTACTTTCTGCAGTTGTCTTTCCCTTGTTGTGCCTCCCTTATCGGGTAGCACTTGCTCGGGCTCTCTCGATTACTAAAACCAGAGAGAATGACAACTTTGTAGAGCAACTGGTTTGCACTGAGTTGTACTTTGAGAAGCCCCCAATACCCCTATATATAGGAGGGTCATGGGACAGGGTTCTCCATCCCAGGCAATGCGGGACTAAAATCAGGAGTAGAAGGGTTTGAGATTTTCCACAAAACAACCAACTCGCAACCTGAATCGATCGTTTCACAATTGAAACGTTCGGTTGGGGACCTGAACCGGTCAGTTGACACCTCAACCGATCAGTTGGGACCCATGAACTGATCGGTTCACTTCTGAACCGGTCGGTTCATGGTCCTGATCAGTTCCCGATTGACTTTCCATCTTTTGTTTCTAATTGGTATCAAATACCAATCCTTGTTCCAATCAAATTGGGCAAGTGAAATGCAAGGAAAATTCTCACCAATCCTACTTTCCCAACTTGCTCAGTTGCACCAGTTGAATCGATCGTTTCAACACTTGAAGCAATCGTTTCACCTTGATCATGAGCCGATTGACTCACCACCTGAGCCGATCGGTTCACCAAGCCGAGTCGATCGGTTCATCTCATGAGCCGATCGGTTGGGAGTGCAGATTGTGCAGAATCAGTCAATTGCGATTTCAATCAATCCGATACTCCAATCAATGTATCCAACACCTTGAACATTATGACATTGAGCTATCAATTAATTGAGTGTTTAATTGAACTACTAAACTCCTTTAGCAATCAATCTAAACATTGTTTGTGGACAAAGCTCTTCTTCCAGGTTAAATCCTATGTGTGTGACCCTGCAGGTCCATTTCACGTTGGCAGTGAAAGTCCATAACACTTATGACTTCACAAGCAAAGAGCGGTGCCTAGTCACACATCAGTGCTACCCAAGTGAAAGTAGAAAGTTGGAGAACAACTTTCAATCCTACAATCCGTGAATGGTGTTATAGTGAATGTATAATTCCTTTGTCACTGATATCCCAAATGAACTCGAGGCATGGAACAGTCATCCTGTCAACGTTCATTCACTTTCTTGATCTTAGAGCAGATTGGAAGAGATATGTATGACATCCATATCACATACTGATTCACACATGTGTGCGCACACCTATTTCAATCCTACTCATCAAGTGGCCTTGGATATCAAACTCCCTCAGGATGGACAAATCCCATATCTATCACTCACCCCTCAAAAGCCCCATGTGTCAAAGCCACCCAATCATCACCTTTATAACAACCCATGTTTCAGGACTGCGTTTGATGATGTCAAAGTGTGCCCAACGACATGTTTTGAGTGTAGTGATTTCAGGTCAAAGAATCACACTCACCACCATCATTGTGAGTACTGACTGTGACTACCATGTCATGGTTCCATGTGTCAAACTCACGGTGGGTCTGTCCGGTACACTTATTCTCTAACAAGTGCCTATGTGTTTGGTTTGATATCTCTATATCATGACTAATGAGATTCTGTCATCAACCAACACCACAATCTAGTCTTGTGTGTCATTGTAGTCTATCTACCTTCCACAATGACATCCGACTAGGGACATAACAAGAATGTACAAACTCTTAGCATTCGTATGATCTTATCATTCAAGTCCTCAACCTGAAAGCATACGTCATTGAGTACTGTCATTCTCTAGACATTCAATGTGTTCTATCACTATCTCATATGACTGAACCAGAAAGAATTGGAAGCTTGCCTTTGTTGTTTATCAAATCAATCTTAATGTATCCCACCAATCATCCCATGATTGGATCTCAGGGCATACATAACAACACCATCCTCAAAACCTTGGGGTCAAGATGACAAGGACACTCAGTCACTTGCACCTTGCATATTCAACAATATGCGCTCCAAGTTTCCCTTAGGAATTCTCATTTCACCATCTAGCATGTCCTGATGCTGGAATGGATCTATGGCACATGATTAGGGTTCCACTTGATTAGTTAAAACCAATTGAGTATCTTTTAACGGCATCAATCAAGTTATATACAGACCCTAAGAAGACTCTACAAAAGATAAGGTGGGTTGCAATTTCAAAAGATATAAAACGTATAATGTATAAACTTGTCACATAATCACACGGTATTGTTCACTATCATACAAATGAATCATCACTCATCATTACAACATCATGGGATATTAATCCATTGTCACATTACTAGAGGATATCACCTCAATTAGGGCACAAAACCACTACCTAGGTCATAAGACCATTCATATTGTTCCCTACCAGAAATATTTATCTCTCCATGCCTCGACAAGGCTCATCACCATCACCACACATGTGTTGCATAAGTTTGGCATAACTATGCATTACCGAACTATGAAGCCCACAAGATAACAATTTTGGGTCACAAAAGTTGAGGAGAGAGAAAAATACTCTATCATCATGCTAAATGCTCAAGCAAACCAAGTATTATCACTATATACTTGAATTAGGGTTCGGTTCAACATAGCCAGCCAAATTAGGTTTTCAAAACAGTAAGGATAAGTAAACAATAATTACCACCATCTACAACATTCTTGGGGGCATATTAGGTCAACAATTATAAACATAGGGCCAACCACACAAGATGGTCACAAACCTAGAAATATTCGTTGAAAACCAAAGATAAGTACATCATAGAACGCTGAAAATTAGGTCACCCCATTCTCATTGACTATTGAGGGTCAACCTCAAAGTTGACTGCCAAAAACATAGGTCTATGACTGCTGAAAACTAGGGTTTGACCCCTTCATCAACCTCATGAGATGGTCATCTTTAGCGACCTCAAGGAACCAAACTAAATGACCAAAGATAACCAAAGGAAGACTCATCAACTGAAGAAGATAGTTCACAACCGTCATGATCCAAGTTCAATGACCACTTAACCTTGGAAAAAAATCTCATGGACTGAAGATAGTCCAACATCAAACAACTACAAGAATGAAAACTTGGAGACCAAAGAACATGAAGAAAACTCATCGACCAAGTCATGAGATTGAACTTAGTGATCATCAATAGAGATAAAACCATCCACCACATGATCAAACAGATTGACTATCACCATGAAACTAAAACCAACAAGGAGTCTAGCTCATGAAAGAAAACCACATCAGAGTCTTAAATTTGGCCATAAACATGAGAGAAAGCCTAACCATCAAGGTGTAAACAAATGGAAAAAAGCAACACCAAAACCCTAATTCTAATCATCACTAAGTCAAGGTGAGAGAAACTCTCATTTAGTAGATGCATGCAAAGATCAACTCTCCCATCAATAATATAAACCATCAATAATATAAACATACACTAGATTAGGGTTCATCAAAGAAGGGTTTATCTATTCAAGATCACCATGGAACATAATATCCAGTTCAAGATATCATCACTAATATACTTGGAACTATGTTTTCGAGATAGGTTATTCACATGCAAAGATTAAGTGTAACAATAATCGAGGAGAGGGTTATATAACTTACCTCTAAGGAGAAGAATCAACTTCAAACAACAAGGAAGCTCCAAGATGAGAGAAACCCTAGCTTGATCATCACCTCACATCCAAGCTAGTATCACCTCAAAGAGAGAAGAAAAACCTTGGAATTAAAAGAGAATAAGATGGAGAGCAAAACCCTAGGCCAAAAAGACAAGAAAGAGAGAACTACCATGGAGAACCATGGATTCAGCCAAAAAGTAAGAAGTTCCTCAAGAAGCACCACCATGGAGATGCATGGATTCAACCAAGATAAAGGAGAGGAGTAGAGTTACAATACAACAAAGACCAATAAAGGTAGATCCCTTACCAAGACAAAGTATCACCAGACGATCACCAAAGAAAGGGTTGCTCCAAACCGTAAGTCACAAGCAAGATGGATCTGCCAGTTGCACCAAGCTCAAGCACCACCAAGAACACAAGGGACGAGCTCCAAGTAAGAGGATAGGTAGGGAGGGTGTAAAAGGATCACTTACATGAAAAGAGGGAGGTATATATATTCAAGGGTTACAAAGATAGAAGTGATCTTGGGTGTCATGCAAACATGTGCCACTTGTCCACCATATCTCGCTCATGCAAGAACTAAACACACGCATGCAACAAGGGTCGTTAAAACCAAGAAAAACACATGACCTCAACTCCAGGGAAAACCCATGACCAATGAGAGCTTCAATGACCAAAGCACACGACTGATGAAGAAACCCAAGCTAGGTGAACGTTGAAGATTCTCAGCGACCAAGGTTCTCAAAGGCACAAACATTCACTAGGGCATCCAACAAAACCCTACATCTCAACACAACATGATACCACATCAAACAAAGGTACAACAAGGCACCATAGGGAACCACTCTCTCCAACATGATGTCAAAACATGTACAGTGCACAAAGAATGTGACAAATTGGAAGATGAACCCTAAACATGAGTAATGTGCAATTAGGTCCAAACCATGCACAAATATAGGATAACTAGCTCAAACAACATTCAAATTGGATCAACCCGTAAACACAAGCATGTCACATGTTATCAAAGAACATTACATGATTATATGAAAGTTTTAAGAATCTAATTATGTTAAGCAAGCAAGATCATCTGTAAAGCAAGGTTAGGGGTCTTACAACCAAAAACCCCTAATGAGAATTTCTCCCCCAAAATTCTACGTGAACATATATGGGTACTTCCTACATAACTCATCATCTGACTCCCACCTGGCTTCTTCTACACCACGATGATGCTACAAAACCTTAACAAGAACTATATCCTTCTTCTTCAACTTCTTAACTCTCCTATCCAAGATCAACACAGGACCCTCCACATACGATACATCCTCCTCCAACTCAACCTCCAATGGATACAACATCAACTTGGTATCCAGGTGACACCTTCTCAACATGGAAACATGGAAGACAAGGTGTAACCTGTAGAACTCTACAATAACTCCAACTTGTAAGCTACCTTCCCAACACGTGCCACCACACGGTAAGGTCCCATAAACATGGGAGCCAACTTACCCTTCTTACCAAACCTCAGCACACCTATTAAAGGAGAGACCTTGAGATGCACCTTGTCTCCCACTTGGAACTCCAAGGGCCTATGAAAATTATCAGCATAAGATTTCTGTCTATCCTGAGCTGCCTTTAGTTGTTATTGTATCACTTTGATCTTATTTATAGTCTGTTGCACTAGGTGAGGACCCAAAAGTTGATATTCACCTATCTCATACCAACAAAGTGGTGACCAACCATGCCTCCCGTACAAGGTTTCATATGGTGTCATATCTATGTTTCTTTGATAACTATTATTGTAGCGAAACTCTATCAAGCTTAGATGGACATCCCAACTTCCAAGAAACTATAAGACACAATATTTCAACAGATATTCCAATGTTTGAATAGTCCTCTCAGACTAGAAATCTATCTACGGATGAAACGGTGGACTAAATCTCAATTGTGTCCACATGGCTGTATGCAGACGTTCCCAAAAATGACTGGTAAATTGAGGACCTCTATGAGACACTATGGTAACTGGAATACTGTGCAAACAAACTATATCATCCACATATATCTATGCCAACTTCTCTATTTTGTACATTGTATTCACAAGAAGGAAGTGAGCTGATTTGGTCAACATGTCCACTGTTACCCAAATGGAATCATGACATGTCATAGAACCATTCTTGCCCTAATCTCAATCTCCTTGCCAAATAAGTAGTGAAAAGGGGATTAGAGAGCCTATCCCTAAGTTTCTCGAAGATCACACACACATAATATTAAAAAAACATTCTTCTTTATTGAAAATAAACCAAAGGTTAATTACATAAGGGCTCGTAGGCAACTTTTGAAAAAGAAATAATAAGATGATAAATCTAACAAACTAAAAACTACATCCCATTTACATTAGCTCCCATGTAAAATCCAAATTTATGTAGTAGACTTTATTTTCAGCCGATAAAATGAAGGAAATAGCAGATTTGGCAGGTGCATAATCTTCAGTTCTTTGCATGGCCTAAAATCAATAAAATCAAGACACAATCAATGCAATTGTGTGGTATGCTATTAAAAATAGGTAAAATAGTTTTATATCAAAGTATTATACTTGGAAAGACTTATATGCAAATAATAAATAAGAGATTTTAAGACAGTATTTGTTCGACAAGATTTTATTACAAGTTCCCCATTATGTTGATATCAAGAAGCATGCATATATCTATGTATCTCCATTTCCCCAACGAGATGGGGGAGGTCACCATGCCCCATCTCTCCATATAAGGGAGGAGGTCAACGACTTGTACAAGTTCCACCCTCTGAATGAGGAGGTTGCTTGTACTCAATATAAAAAATCATTATTAGTGACAGTCATAATGGGCAATATCAATTATGTTTCATATTTGTTGCAAACTATAATATAGAAAATCAGTATACTAATTAGTAGGGAATGAGGTAGCTCAATCAAATACATAGCCAAGTATACATTTTCAAGAGGTAGATAAAAGTATCATAAATACCACTATTTCATCTGGAAGGAGGCATAATAGCATACCTCTTTGGATGATTTTTAGAGTATAGAATCCAAGAAATAATAGATCACAGTCTCAAGTCAGATCTTAGATCAACTTGATTTGGATGTTAGTTTCATGATATTAAAAGTTCGTGCTTTATTATTCATGATTAGGGTTATTCATACCTATTTCAACCTTAGGGTAGATCATTCATTCATGATCAACAATATTTTGTGATTTTCAACATTTATTCAAGTGTCAAGTATATTTCAAGTATGAATGACCTACATAGGTATTTTAGGAATATATATCATAACCCTAATTATTATTGTCAATATTCAAGTCATTATCAAATCTCTAGATCATCATCATAATGGATTAGCATCATTTGTGTTCAAGATCATATCAAGGTTTAATTGATTTAAAGTGGAATATCAAGGATCAGATCCTAGGCTATATCACTAAATACTAATAAGAAAAGATGATATATATGCATTTGAAATGGATGATATGAATGTTTTAATCAATATGTGGATTAGGGATAGGAATTAGGTCTTGTAACCATTTTTATTGAATTGGGATAATTTTTTTTTATGAAAATGGACTATAATATCGATATTTTTGGAGCTACGGTGTATTTTCTATGATTAAAATACAATATAAGCTATTTTTATGTGTTGTTAAAGAGAGAGGGTTGAAAATACCTTAAAATGTGGAACAATAATGACCGCTTGATGAATGATGGACAATTGAGATTATTAGACATGGGAGAGGTGGCTCACTGGGTTAGTTTGTTCCTTGACTCGCTGGGTCTTGGATCCAGTCTGTTTCTCTTGGATTCGGCAGTCTGGGGCCTTTCCTCTGGATCAAACCTTCAGCGAGGTTAGGAGCTTTAGACATGAGCTCTCTGGTGCTACGAGCAAAGAGAGGAGGATTAACCATCATCGATATCGGAGGTTCTATTCGAGCTTGCCTCACAATTATGAGGTGGGTGGAGGTCGTGATTGATGGGAAGGCAACGCAAGGGCGAGATGCCCAAAATAAGAAGGGTGGTGGCATTGTTCAGGTGAGCAAAAGAAAAGGAGGGGAATTGGAGGTGTTTGAGACTAAGAGTGTGCAAGATTGTTTGGGGTTATCATAGAGGATGGTGGTGGCAGTCTTAGGGGGGTTTATGGAGATGAGGGTAGGTTTAGGGCTAATTGAGGTATGGGCTTGTTTCATAGAATGAGAGAGATGAGTGAGCATATCATAGGTATGGCACAACTGTGCCCTAGATCTGGCCAAGATAGAGTTCATTGAGCAAGGAATCTTGAGACAAAGATTTTTATGCGAACAGAATTTCATGATAGGGTCTGAGTTGGCAGATTGATCATTATCGGCTCTCTTTCTCCTTCCCACAAACCACATGAGGTTGAAGGCAATCCCATGGCCACTTGATCAGGCTACAATCCATAGGAGATAGATCTAAGGATCGGGATTTGTCCCCCTCAGCTTGCCACGGATCAATGACGTGGAAAAGGTGAAAAATAAGGCCAAATAAAGAGGTTGTTAGTGCATTATCTTCAAGAAATCATATAAAAGTGTAGGAGTGTCCAATTAGGATTAAAATTGGACTATAGGTTCAAAATATTGTGTAGAACACATATAAAAAGTTTGAGAACCAAAAGATAAAGTTACATGACTAAATGTACTACTTTGTATATATTGATTAATTAGCCTAACTTGTAGTGTCACAAGGTGCATAATGTTCATATTGATCATTATATTCGAAATTGAGTGTCAATACTGATCAAGTAGTCAAGAAATAATGAATTGAGGTCATGAGTGAACCTAAATGAGAGCAAAATAGGAATTGAACAAGATTAGAGAAACTCACTTTATCATATCCTCCCCTCCTTATAAGGATTTTGTCCCCAAAATTCATACTTCCTTGAAAAGGTCAGGAAATCTTTTCTCCATATATGACTTCAACTCCCATGTAGCATCATCATTGTTGTGGTGCTTACACAACATTTTAACCATATCAATTTTCTTATTTCTGAGCTCCTTGGTGTGAATATCAAGTATCTTGATCGGAACTTCCTGGTATACAAGGGTGTCCTTCAATTCAATCGGTACACGATTGAGGATATGGCTAGGGTCCTTGACATGTCGCTTCATATTCAACACATGGAAGACATTGTGCATTATGTTGTATTATGGAGGTAGAGCCAACCTATATGAACATTACCCAATACGGTCCAAAATTTCAAATGGACCCATGTATCTAGGGCTAAGTTTTCCTTTGTTCTTCACAATAGCTCAAATCGGTCGAATCTTCATAAATGCATGGTCACCCACCAAATATTGAGTATCTTTTGTGTGTGCATCACCATAAGACTTTTGACGGTCTTGTACCCTTCTCAACCTTTGTTTGATTAGGTTGACAAAGTAAGAATAAAGTTGTAGCTCTTCAAACTTTAGAATCTATCTTTTGCCTACTTCATCCCAGTAAAGTAGAGATATGCATGACCTTCCATATAAGGCTTCATACGAAGGCATGTCGATACTGGACTGGTACTTGTTGTTCAAGGTGAACTCAACAAGAGGAAGATAGTTGTCCCATGAACCACCCCTATCAAAGACACATGATCTCAACAAGTCTTCTAAGACCTAAATTTTCCTTTCAGATTGATAATCAGTTTGTGGATGATATGCAGTACTGAAGTTCAAATGAGTCCCCAATTCCTCCTAAACTTGTCTCCATAAGTGATAAGTAACTTCACATCATGATCTAACACAATGGATACAAGAATACCATGCAATCTAACTATCTCATCAATGTAAAGCTACTAACTCCAAAACTTTGGTTGTCA
Organism: Alisma plantago-aquatica; assembly: GCA_963693085.1. NCBI lineage: Eukaryota > Viridiplantae > Streptophyta > Magnoliopsida > Alismatales > Alismataceae > Alisma > Alisma plantago-aquatica. The sequence continues at coordinate 1,325,855,536 of OY856409.1, forward strand.
TCTTAATCGGAATAAAATGGATTGATTTATTCAGACAGTCAACTACAACCCATATGGCATCACTCCCTTTCCTGGTCCTGGGTAGACCCACCATAAAATCCATGATGATGTTTTCCCATTTCCACTCGAGGATAGGTAGGGGTTGTAGAAGACCTCCTGACTGTTGATGTTCATCCTTGATCTGCTAGCAGGTCAAACACCTAGAGATGAAAATAGTGATGTCGGTATTCATATTCCTCCATAAAAAATTACCTATGAAGATCCGTATACATTTTAGTCGATCCAAGATGCACTGTATACTTCGACCTGTGAGCTTCTGTAGCACCTTCTCTGTCATATCTGAATCCTATGGGACCCATATGTGTTGTTTGTATCCGATTCCACCATCCACACCGACTGTCATATGTGTTTAGGGATTTTCTAGTATCTTAGTCATCTCCTCTAGACTCTTTCTATTCTTCTAGGTGATAAATCTTAGACTAGAGGCCTGGTTTGACACGAATGTTGGCCAATTTGAGAATATCACCCATACACCTTGGGTCCCATGGTGACATGACTTCCATGTTTCTCCATTTGGTGGTGAAAATGGCAGCACATTTAGCATGCTTCCTGCTATGTGCATCAGCCACCACATTTGCCTTACCAGGGTGGTAGGCAATGGTGAAGTCATAGTCAATGAGGTTCTTGACCCATCACCTCTATCTAAGATTGAAATATTTATGTGTCAGGATTTACTTCAGACTCTTGTGGTCGGTGAAGATATTGAAGTTGGCACCATACATGTAGTTTCACCATATCTTTAGTGCATATGTGATGACATCAATCTCGAGGTCATGGGTTGGGTAGTTGACCTTGTTTGGCTTCAACTGTCTAAAGGTGTAAGCAACTACCTTCCTTTCTTGCTTAAGGACACAACCTAGACCGAACCTCGATGCATATGTGAAGATGACAAACCCATAATTTCCCAAATGAAGGTTTAAGACAAATGTGGTTGTCAACTTTGTCTTCAAAAACCAGACTCGCACTCCTTCGACCAGATGAATCACTCTCCATTTTTGGTGAGCTTTCTGAGAGGCAAGGTGGTTTTGCTGAATTTGGGTATGAAACTTTAGTAATAACCAGCAAGACCCAGAAACTTCAAATTTTAGAAACATTTTTTGGGGATTGCCACTCAAGAACAATCGATACTTTAGTGGGGTCAACATATATTTTCCCACCAGAAATTATATGGCCCAAGAACATGATTTTAGAAATCCAGAACTCACATTTAGACAATTTTGCATAGAACTTCTGAGTTTGGAAGATATCAAGAACTTTGTGAAGATGGGTATGATGTGACTCAATATCATTTGAATATATCAGAATGTCATCAATGAAGACCACTACAAACTCATCTAGGAAAGGTTGGAAGATATTATTCATCAAGTTCATAAACACACCAAGGGCATTCGTCAACCCAAATGACATGACCAGAAATTCATAATGCCCATACTGAGTTCTAAAGGTGGTTTTTGGGATGTCTTCATCCTTATTTTGATTTGGTGGTAACCAGAACGGAGATCAATTTTATAACAAACATGAGCAAAATGAAGTTGATAAAAAAGATCGCCAATTCTGGGAAGCAGATATTTATTTTTCATAGTGGCTTGGTTTATCATACGACATTCAATGCACATACAAAGAGGTCCATCCTTTTTATTAACAAATAGGATGGGTGCTCACCAAGAGGATGAACTAGGCCAAATGAAACCCTTGTCTAGAAATTCCTACAACTACTTTTTCAATTCGGTCAATTCAACAAGAGCCATCTGATAGGGTGCCCGAGAAATAGGTGTGGTACTAGGTGCCAAGTCAATAGAGAATTCAATATCACGATCACGTGGTAGCCCAGGGAGCTCCTCAAGAAATACACTCGGGTACTCATACACTATGTCAATACTTTCTAGGGTACTCGTGTCAAGATTGACAATAGTTACAATTGCTAGGTATGCTTTACACCCTTTGCATATCAAGGTTTGGGCTTTGATCAAGGAAATGAGAATATTTTGATTTCGATCTTTTCTTCCAGGAATTACAAGAATAGGGAGTTTAAGAATTATGACTTTCTTGGCACGACAATCAATCATAGAGTGATTTTTATGAAGCCAATATGTCCCCAAGATAAGGTCAAAGTCTTCCGTGTCTAGGAGTATAAAATCTGACTCAAGATTATGACCAGCATAAGATAGAGGGACTTTTTCAACAATGTAGTAGGATACTTTCATTTTCCCACTTGGGGTAGTTACATCAAGTATGTACCCTAAGTCTCATGTTTCTAGATTGAGCATAGAGGGAAGACTCTTAGACATGAAGGTATGTGTTGACCCAGAGTCAAATAGGGTGACAATAGAATGGTCATAGATTTGCATCATACCTATATATACATATATTCTAGGTAAGGTTTTTGCACAAGATAATCATGATATGACATTATGGAAATAATTTCAAATTTAAATAGTACCTTCTATGAGTTTGTTCCCACTGGCATTTGCCTCATCCACATTCATGACAAAGACATGAGATGACATGTGTTTGCCCTGTTTGGCCCATGCTGGAGGAGGGTGAGGGCAATTGTCTTGAAAGTGTCCCTCCTATTTGCAGAAGTGGCAGATATGAGATAGGTACTAGCATTGGCCAGAACGGAGAATAGCATAGTTGTTGCACCAGGGAACATTAGGATTCCGACCTTGTCCTCTATTTGGGTCAGGATTCTGATTCTAAGTAGGGTCTCGATTGTAGTTCTGGTTCTAGCCTTGGTTGTTGTATTGGGCAGGAGGATTTTTGGGATTCTTCTATCAATTTCTGTTCTTATTACCATTATTATGGGGTTTTTCTTTCTGCTCAGGCTTTGTAGGAACAACATCAGTAATCCCTAGGTAGGCTATGGTAGGTAGTGGCTTTCTGTGTCCTATATACAAGGTTCTCTCCATGGACAAGGCATGGTCACAGGCTTCCTGAGAAGTGGTAGGTTTGGATGAGGAGACAAAGGCCTTTAGGGTTAGGAAGAGCCCATCTATGTAGTGGTCTAGCTTCTACTCTTTTGTGAGGTTTGTGATATGTCACTCAAGGATATGAAAATTGTCGACTATACACAGCTACAATGTTGCTACCTTGGGGCTTCTATTTCTCTTTCCTCTAAGAGGTAGGCTGGAAATGGGTAGTGAAAATGGGTTTAAAGGCTTCCTAGTTAATAGGGATGACTTGTTGTGACCAGACGTAATTTTCCCACCACAACTTGGCCACCCCTTTCAACTGGTAGGTAGTAAAAGCAGTTTTATCTTGTTCAGGACACCTCAAAACCCTAAATGTGTTCTCCACAGACACTATCTATGCATCAGCTTTATCTAGGACATCATCCTTATCCTCACCATAAAAGGCTTCTGGACTAAGTTTTAGGAAATTTTGGATGGTGATGGGTTTGGGGTTATTGTTAGGCACTAGTGATGCTATATGGACTTCCAAGTCATGTCTAACATGCATAAGGCTTTCTGATTGGTTTTCCAATCCCCCATATTCATGGACTTATTGGTAGGACTGAATTCCTCGTCATCACTCCCACGGGGCCCTTTTCTTTATCATTCTTGGTTCCATAAGTTCCTTTACCATCCCTATTGTTCCTAGTTTTTAGGGCCATCTGCAAAGGTTCAATTGGTATAGGTTTTATCATTTATAATATTCAAATCAAATACATGTTAGGCTATGGTAATAATACAACTTTAATTTAACGTTTTGAAATTATTTTCAAATTATTCCCATCCTCAGGCTACCCAAAATAGAGAGGTATAGATCAAGTCATGAAACCCTAATGAGAGCGAAAAGGTGACGAGTCATCCTACTTCCTTATAATAGGTGGCTTAGGGTAGTCCTTAAAGAAGAGATGAGATGCTAGAGACTCTCTACGGTTATAGGAAGTCCTTCAGTCCAATTCTAGATCCACTAAGGCCAGGTGGAGCAGGGGGAACCTCAGTCAATGTGAAGACAGATAGGAGGTGATTATGCTAGAACCCCCTATATGCTCTTTATAGACACCTCAGATTCACCATAGTGAACTTGAGGGCTTACTTTTTTCAGAGTTTTAAGAATATCATTCCATTAATGCATATAAAGTGTGTTATGGCTTTGATACTAATATCACAAAACCATTATATGTTATGGCTCTGATACCAACTATCACGGAACCATTCTTACCTACTCCCGATCCCACTGCCAAATAAGCAGTGAAAAGGGGATTAGAATGCCCGTCCATGAGTGGCCTGAAGATCACACACACATAATATGCAAAAAGGAAATAACATTCTTCTTTATTGAAAATGAACCAAAGGTTTATTACATAAGGGCCCATTGGCAACTTGTAAAGAAAGAAATAACAAGATGAGAAATATAACAAACTAAAAACTCATCCCATTTACATTAGCTCTCATGTAAAGTCCAGATTGATGTAGTAGTCTTTATTTTCAACAGATAAAATGAAGGAAATAGAAGATTTGGTAGGTGCATAATCTTCAGTTCATGTATGGCCTAAAATGAATCAAATCAAGACACAATCAATGCAATTATGTGGTACGCTATTAAAACAAGTAAATCAGTTTTATATCAAAGTAGTATACTTGACAGGACTTATATGCAAATAATCAACAAGAAATTTCAAGATAATATTTATTCGACAAGATTTTATTAAAAGTTACCCATTATGATAATATTGAGAAGCATGCTTATATCTACGTGGATCCATCGCCCCAACGATATGGGGGAGGTCACCATGATCCATCTCTCCATATAAGGGAGTAGATCAACAACTTGTACAAGTTCCACCCTCCAACTAAGGAGGTCTCTTGTACTCAATATCAACAATCATTATTACTGGCATTCATAATGGACAATATCATTTATGTTTCAGGTTTGTTGCAAACTATAATATAGAAAATCAGAAGACTAATCAGTGGGAAATGAGGTAGCTCAATCAAATGCATAGCCAAGTATACATTTTCAAGAGGTACATAAAAGTATCATCAATACCAGTAGTTTGTTCAAGGACGAGGTATAATAGCGGACCTTTTTGGATAACTTTTAGAGTATAGATTCCAAGAAATAATAGATTAGAGTCTCAAGTCATATCCTAGATCAACAAGATTTTGATGTTAACACCATGATACTAAAAGATCATGATTTATTATTCATGATTACAGTTATTTATTCCTATTTAAAGCTTAGGGTAGATCATTCATTTATGATCAACAATATTTCGTGATTTCCAACATTTATTAAAGTGTCAAGTGTATTTTAATTAAGAATGACCTACCTAGGTATTTTAGGAATACATATGATAATACTAAATATTATCATCAATATTCAAGTCAATATCAAATCTCTAGATCATTATCATAATGGATTAGCATCATTTGTGTTCAAGATTAGATCAAGGTTCAATTGATTTAAAGAGGAATATCAGGGATCATATCTTAGGTCATATAATCAAATACTAACAAGAAAAGATGATATATATATGCATTTGAAATAGATAATATGGAAGTTTTACTAAATATGGGTAATAGGGAAATGAATGAGGTCTTGCAGCCATTTTTATTAAATTAGGATAATATTTCTGATGAAAATGGACTATAATATTGATATTTTTGGAGCTATGATATTTTTTCTATGATTAAAATACGATCTGAGCATGTTTATGCATTATTTGTGAGAGGGTTGAAAGTACCTTAAAATGTGGAAAAATAATGACCGCTTGATGAACAATGGATGATCGAGATTAGAAGTCATAGGAGGGTGGCTCGTTGGGTCAGTTTGTTCCTTGACTCGCTGGGTCTTGGATCCGGTCTGTTTCTCTTGGACTGGGCGGTTTGGAGCCTTTCCTCTGGCTCAGACCTTCGTGCGAGGTCAGGAGCACTAGGTGTGAGCTCGCCAATGCTAGGGGCAAAGAGAGGGTTGACAATAGAGGTGTCATTCAATCTCACCTCACAGTCACGAGGTAAGTGGAGGTCACACCTGATGGGAAGGCGCGTAAGGGCAGGATTCCCAAAATGAGAAGGTCGGTGCCGCTGTTCAAGCCATCAGAAGAAAAGGAGGGGAATTGGAGGTGTTCGAGACTGAGAGAGTGCAAGATTGTTTGGGGTTATCATAGAGGGTGGTGGTGGATGTCTTGGGGGGAGTTTATAGAGATGAGGGTAGGTTTAGGGCTAATTGAGGTATGGGCTCATTTCATAGCCACTAGAGTGAGAAAGATGAGAGAACATTTCACTGGGATGATGCAATGATGCACTAAATCTGGTCAATATAGAGTTCATTGAGCAAGGAATCTTGAGACGAAGATTTTTATGCGCACGGAATTTCATGATAGGGTTTGAGTCGGCAGATTGATCATTATCGGCTCTCTTTCTCCTTCCCACAAACAACGGGAGGTTGAAGATGAGCATGTGGCCACTCGATCAGGCTGCAATCCTCGAGAGATAGATCTAAGAGTCGGGATTCATCCCCTCAGCTTTCCACATATCAATGACATGGAAAAGGTGAAAAATAAGGCCAAATAAAGAGTTTTTTAGCACATTATCTTTGAGAAACCGTAGAAAATTGTAGGAGTGTCCAATTGGGATTAAAATTGGACCATAGGTTCAAAATATTGTGTAGAACATATATAAAAAGTTTGAGAACCAAAAGATATATTTACATGACTAAGTGTACTACTTTGGATAAAGTGATTAATTAGCCTAAGTTATAGTGTCACAAGGTGCATAATGTTCATATTGATCATTATATTTTGAAATTGAGTGTCAATACTGATCAAGTAGTCAACAAATAGTGAATTGAGGTCATGAGTGAACCTAAATGAGAGAAAAATAGGAATTGAACAAGATTAGAGAAACTCACTTTATCACATGACCTTTGGCTATCCTAGGAAGACCAACTACAAAGTCCATACTGATATGATCTCATTTCCACTTTGATATAGGAAATAGTTGCAACATCCCTATAAGCTTCTGATGCTTGGCCTTGACTTGCTAACACAGGACATCTTACTACAAACTCAACTATTTCACGCTTCAAGCCAAATCACTGAAATAGATTCTTCAGGTTATGGTACATCTTGGTACTATTTGGATGCATCACATACATCGATGAATGAGCTTCCTCAAGGACCATATTCATTAGGTCAGCATATGGAACCACTATCATGTCATGGAAACAAACTATCCCATCCTCAGTCTCATGGAAACCCTCACGCTTCTTGCTGCTAAACTCTGATCAGATCTGTTGTATCACAGTATCATCACACTATGCATCTCTAATATGTTGTATCAATGTGGGCTTCACCTGCAACTGTGGTAACAAGCCTACCAACAAGGAGACTTCAACTAGTAGTGAGCGATACCAACATGTCTCATTTATGTCATACTGAGGAACATTATTATGCCTTATTAGTAGATGATGACGAAGAAACCTTCCTGATAAACACATATTCCACCATGTTTGCCTTCCTTGGATGGTAGTCTATTGTTCAATCATAGTCCTTGATCATTTCCATCCATCTCCTCTACCTCATGTTCAGCTCCTACTTTGAGAAGATACATTGAAGGTTTTTGTGGTCGATAAAGATCAAACACTTCTCTCCATAAAGGTAGTGTCTCCAAATCTTCAAAGCATGGACCCCTGCTGCAAGCTCCAGATCATGTGTCGGGTAGCTATCCCCATGTTTCTTAAGTTTTTGTGAAGCAAAATAAATCACATTCTTGTCCTACATTAGAACACATCCCAAGACATTTTTCAATGCATCATAGAAGACGATGTAGCCCTTTCCTTGCTATGGCATAACTAACACTGGTGCAATGGTCAACTTCTCCTTCAAAAGCTAGAAAGAACGCTAACACTTGTCATCCCACATAAAAGGTACACCTTTCCTTGTCATCTTGGTTAGAGGTAACGCCACAACACTGAAGTTCTTTATGAACCTCTTGTAGTATCCTACCAAGCCAAATTGTGAACCTTCGTCAGTGTCTTAGGTTTCTCCCACTCTAGCACAGACTCCACCTTATTTGGGTCCACACAAATGCCTCTAGCAGATATCGCATGTCCAAGAAAAGACACCTCCTTCGGTCATGACTCACACTTGCAGAACTTGGCGTACAACTTGTGTTGCCTCAACAACGTCAAAGCTTGTCATAGATGTTTCTCATACTGTAGATTGTCTCTGGAGTATATCAGGATGTCATTGATGAACACCACCACAAACTCATCTTGATACAGCCTAAACACCATGTTCATCATATCCACGAATGATGTTGGTGCATTGGTTAACCCAAACAGCATAACCACAAACTCATAGTGACCATACCTAGTCCTAAAATCAGACTGGGTTATGTCATCCGTCTTGATCTTCAACTGATGGTATCCTTACCTTATATCTATATTTGAGAACAATGATGCACCTCTTAACTGATTAAGAAGATCATCTATTCTCAATAAAGGGTACTTATTCTTGATCATCACCTTGTTCAACTATTAGTAATCTATGCACAACCTCATATAACCACCCTTATTATTAACAAATAACATGGGAGAACCCCATGGGGAAGTGCTCGGTCTGATAAAGCCTTTCTCTAATAGCTCTCACAACTACTTCTTCAACTCCTACATCTTTGTTGGTGCCATCTTGTATGGTACCTGCATTATTGGCTATGTACCATGAACAAGATTGATCTCAAAATCAATCTCTCTAGGAGGGGGAACTCCAAGAAACTCCTTAGGAAAGACATCCTCAAACTCTTGAACCATAGGCACCTCCTGGATACTAGGACTTCTCACCTCGGTATCCATAACATGTGCCAGGAAAGCCTCACACCCCTACCTCATCAACCTCTATGTTGTCATTGTTGACACCAAGCACGTCGAAAGAATCATCCTATATCCTTGGAAGATCCACAAAACATCACCATCATGGAATGTCGCTACCTTGGAACTACAGTCCAATACCACTTGATACTTCTCTAAGGTATCCATCCCAAGGATCACATCAAATCTATGCATGTCAAGTGGCATAAGGTCCACTTGAATGTTGTGTCCTGAGAAAGAAAGAACACATGATGGACACACCTCCCGCATCTCGGCAAAACCAACAAGAGGGGTTTCTAACCGAAGACTATCAAGTCTACTACAAATAGGAAAGGAACAACTATATATCACCTCTCTGGTGATAAAAGAGTGTGTTGCACCCAGGTCAACCAAAATGGATACACAAGAAGAAGTAGAAAAATCAGAATGAAAAAGTACCATCTAATCTATCATGACACGTGGATTGACCACTCCCTCTGGCTGACGCATAGCATAGAATCGAGTTGTCATTTTTTTTACCCTCATCCTCTCTAGTGTGCCCATAGAACCTATTTGTGACACATGACCACATCCTCTGCCTCCACCAGTATTGAACTGCTTCTGTTGGGAACCTTACTGACTCTACCTCAGTTGTTGTGTAACTTCGTCGTCCTTCATAAGGAAAGAACGCCTGATATGACCCACTTTTCCACACTTGTGACATGTCATCGAGTCATATTGTAACCTAGACAGTGCTACCATAGATACTGACACCGTGTTGCATGCTCTAGTAGGCAAGAAATGATAGCCTCTACTCTTGCTTGGGGACCACTGAGAAAACACTGCTAATCTAGGCTCAGAGAAAACTGATCATTCTTGTGATTGTGGCAAAGAAAACCTTGACTTCTTGAGGCCTCTAGAGGACTGCCCCTGAAATTGAGCTGGCCTCTTCTTAGCATCAGCTACACACTTCTCGATAGCAGACCGCTCAATCCATCTCATTGACTCCACGAAGGTAGCAAACGTCTCCCTATTCTCCACAACAGACATCATTGTCGTCAACCATGTCCTCAACCCCTTCTCAAACTGTCATATCCTCTCCTTATCCATCACTACCATATGAAGATAAAACCTCACTAGCTCCATAAACTTTGCTTCATACTAGCTAATCGTCATTGTTCCCTATCGAATCTTCTCTAACTGTGAGATCTTCTCATCAAAGTACATCTCTGGGAAGTATCGGCTCACAAACTCTTGCCAAAACTCCTCCCAAATAATCACCACTCCAAGTCTCTTCTCTTCCTCAATAGCCCATCAATGTCCAACATTGCCCTTCAGTAGGTGCATCACATGCTTTACCTTGTCCTCTTCTAGGATATTGAGGATCTTAAATGCTTCTCCAGCTCTATCAACAACTTGTCTACACCCATCAGATCTGTCGTACCCGCATACTCGATGGCTCCCACATGTTGTAACCTCTCAAAAGTCTTCCCAGAACCCTAGGATTTCACATTGGGAACAACAACCCTTGGTTGAGGTACATGCATTTTGTCCATGATATGTGTAATTGTGGCCATCAGTTGTCCAAACATGGATAAAAATGGGATTGGACATATTGTTGGGTCGAACTGGGGCACTTCAGGCACCCCATCTACCCTGGCATGCCTCCTCGCACCACCTCCTAGTATAGGAACACTACTCTTAGTGTGTTCTTCATGTTCTATAGACATGTCTGTATAAGCAGAAGTTATGATCAGATATGTTGGACAACACAAGTATAGACACAAACCCTAGCCATATGTCCATGTAGACTCAATAAAGCTAGAGCTCTGATACCAACCTTTTCATGTGATAACCCGACGCCACACGAATGAGATAACTCAAAACAAAATGCATGATTAACATATAAACATCACATTACCAAAAAAATAGGCAAATTAAAATCGATCTCATATAACCATCAGTGAGCGGAAATATATTATAGAAAGGTCCATGAATTTGTATCATATTACACCCATATCAAGTATTTACATTTGTATAGTGGCCATCTGCCACACACCTATTACAAAAGATATTGTGGGGTCCGACTTATAAAACACGAGATAAACTAAGCGGAAGCGATTAACTAGCAGCGGAATTATTAAAAATCACTAAAAATTAAAACTTTTTGGAAAGAGATCTTTAAACAATAAAACTCTTTCATAAGGAAACAAGATAAGTTGTTTACAAATTGATCCATCATTACATCTCTGTAAAACCACATCTCGAGTGATTACATACATCAATTGCTCTGTTATCTGTACAAAGCAAGATACAAAAATCTCGAGGCATTTAGCCAAAATATTAGATCTACTTTAAACACCTACTGACTCCTAGGACCTGAGAGTACAGAGACGACACATAGGACATACTATCTACAAGACTTGACAGACAGTGTTTCCACCTGAGAATCACTATTGTTCCTGATGTTGCTGTTGTTGATGTTGTTGTTGCTCACCCACTGATGGATTCCTTCATCCTCGGCGTCTACCTAAAAAGTTGAATCCCTCGGGGGTGAGACAATTTGAATAATTTTCCCAGCGAGAGTTATAACTCTCCGCCATAAGCTTTGTTATTGCAATAAAGAAATAACATTAAGCAGTAACACTATAATTATTCAACAACAGGTAAAACATTGTATAAGCTAAGTAAAGCAACATTCTTTTAGCAATCATTTCAATTATAACTTAATTGAATGTCAAGGAAAATCTCAATAAGGAATATGAAGAACATGTATACTAGTTTTTCAACTAGACTATTATAAACAATGTATCATCAATCAATATTTCTCGTACTTCAACCTAAACAGTTATGCTACACGGCTGATTATGTTTTTCAAACATTGTTATGCCCTGAGGAGATGAGTTACACCTCTCATACTCCAACCGACTATTACGAAATCGCAATCGGTACCATACATAGGTCATCAGAAGAGTCGGATTCCTATGACCTCATCTTCCTCAGTCAGTGTGAGGATCAACATACAGGACATCTTGTGCCTCTGCTATAATAGCTTTCTAGGATATTCTGGAAACTTCGCTATTATAGTTCAGTGGCATTCTGTACTCTCTTCGCCATCGAGAGATTTCTTGTTTATCTCATATCGATGCGGCATTAACAACATCATTGGGAGATTAGTGATACATCATCCCAGCATAAAACATATAATGAAGGATTGAGAGATTAAAATACATCTCACATCAAATTCTACATTAGGATGTAAGGATATTCACGTCCATAACCCCCACATACTCAAAAGTATGCTCTCCAGGAGTTCCCTTAGGAAAACCTATTTCACCATCATTTAACTTCTGACAATGATGGATCTATGATCAGGGCTCTACATGATATCATTATAATTGATTATTTAAGTACATTATGGCATTCTTTTAGCATCAGTCATGTTTTCAAACATAAACCATTAAAATAATTGCTATAAAGAAAGAGTACTAATTATATCAAGTTTATTTCACATCCAGTTATCATTGGGATATCAATCCCTAACTATCTCATCATTATGATTCAAGAACATGGGTGTTCAAACCCTTAGATCATTATAGCACTTGTTACCAAGTAACATATTGTCATCAAGTCATTTAATAGCATGACCTTGATTGCAACAATGCAGATATTTCTCATGGCTATCACAGCCTTTCAATCTCATGTGTTACCACTTACTAGGCAACATAGCATATCATTACTCTTAAAGCTTATAAAATGCTTTCAATGGATACGACATCATAACCCTTACCTGGCTATGATCACTTCTTTATAAAGAACATGCATGGTTAATACATTTGATAATAGGCAATTTATCTCTATATCAACATATTGCAAACCAGAGATAACCTTTCAATTCAAGGGTTGTACCACTATGCCCTTAATAGGGTTAGGTTTTCCCTATTCAATTCAATTAGGGTTATTCAACCCCTTTATCTTAATTAGGAATAGTGATTCCTTATTTCATACTTCAATCATAAAGTTTCATTCTTAAAAGCATAACCTAAAATTAGGGTTTATTGTTCATAGCATCACATCACCCTAGATTAGGGTTTACTATTCACATTACATCACATTACCCTAGATTAGGGTTTACTATTCACATTATAGTGAATTAAGATCATATCAACATTATGTATGAGGATTAGTTCCATTAATGCCCTCAAATTAGGTTACGATTAATTATCCATCATAATTAGGGTTTCCATGATCTCTCTATGAAGGATCATACCCTAATTATGTACATTCATACATATTGGAAGCTTGTTACTTGATTCTCCTTTATATGAGGAGTTTTCTCTCTCCTCTTACTATTAGATGATGTTCACATTACTCTTGATTAGGTTAAGTCAAATCAACACTGACATCATGGGTTGTGTCATTACTATTGTGGTTATTAAGATTCACTTGATCAAGGGTATTGGTTACTCTATCCATCAAGGGTACTTTTGTAATGTTCACCATTCCTCATAACATGCATCAATCAACTAATTGATTGATCCCTTAATCACTTTAGGTATCTTTAGGGTTTAAGTTAATCGACTACTAAACCATCTTGACCACTAAGGCATCAAACGATCTTGACCCTTTTAGACCTCAAACGGTCTTGCACACTAACCCCCCAAACGGTCTTGAACAAACCTTGAAACCATTTGGTGGTGTTGACCGTTTGGTCAAGTTGACTTTGAAACCGTTTGGTAAAGTGCTCCTTCAAAATCGTTTGGTCATGAAGACCATTTGGTCATGAAGACCGTTTGGTTTTGTTGACTTTGAAACCATTTGGTAAAGTGCACCTTCAAAACCGTTTGGTCATGAAGACCGTTTGGTCATGAAGACCGTTTGGCCAAGTTGACTTTGAAACCGCATGGACACAACCACTCTTGAAACCGCATGAGCACCAAACGGTTTTGGGATCGTCTGGTCCCAAATGGTTTTGGGACCATTTGGACTCAAACGATCTCGAGACCGTTTGGACTCAAATGGTCTTGAGACCGTTTGGTCCAAACCACCTCAAAACCGCATGGACCAAAAAGTGTATCAACTACTTCAATTGAGTTAGGGTTTCCAAGGTTGAACCCCTCAATCGTTCATGCAATGGTTAGCCAATTATCAATTGAGTTAATTAGGTCAACCCTAAATGGATTTGACCCTCAATTGATCACCAATTAGGGCTTGAATCAATTGAATTAGGGTTTGGAATCGATCACCCTTCAACATGTATCAACATGAATCTAATTGATGTTGAACCCATTGAACCATCATTCAATTTGGTCATGACCTGACCCCAAACGGTCTTGGGATCATTTGGATGACCTCTAAACGGTCTTGAGACCGTTTTCTCAAGTTAACACCAAATTATAACTCAACCTATTAAGGTTTGGTTCATTGATTTGATCATTAGGTCACTAATCGATTATACTTCAACTTGTTGGCTTTCAATCTTCAATCACTTAACCATGGTCAAACCTAGACCTACAAATGGTCTTGGGTGACCCCCAAACGGTCTTGGGATCGTTTGGACATCCTACAAATGGTCTTGATACCGTTTTCCCATTATTTCATCAAAAACCAAGTCATTCCCTTAAAGGTTGAACCCTAAATTTGGTCACCAAATCAGCACTTAATTGCTCAACAACTTGATATCATTGGACCCTCAATTGGTCAACCCCACTTAACCCTAGACCTCCAAATGGTCTTGGGTGATCACCAAACGGTCTTGAGACCGTTTGGGTGATCCCCAAATGGTTTTGAAACTGTTTGGGTCACTCAACCCAAACTTCAACATGATAGTATTATTGAAATCAGCAACTAACCCGATTAGGGTTTAGGTGATTAATGTGCCTTCAATTGATGATTTACTTGGAATTAGATGATGATTTTTTGTAGGTGATTAGTCCACATTATGTAAAACAGTCCTCTAAATGTTCAACACTTGGTCAACATATCCAAATGGTCTTGGGACCATTTGCTTCCATGCGTTCTTGTTTGAAACTGTTTGCTTTCAAACAGTTTTGAAACTGTTTGCTCCCAAATGGTTTGGGAAACCGTTTGAGCAAGAGGTGGGAGACCGTTTGCTAAAGCAAGATTGTGGATAAACTTTGGAATTAATGTCATCATCTTTTACCTCAAGAACAAGGACTGTTCTTCACGGAAATGCTTGCAAGAACACATAGAAGTGTCTAAAGAAGGAGAATAAGCAACGTTTTCATGAAAGGAAGATGCATAAGCAAAACTTAAGGGTTCGAGTTATAAAACCCGCCTCTAGGACTGATCCATAGCTCCAAGATTCGTAGCTTTAATGGTGGCTTGAGCTACAAAGGTCGTCCAAGGTCCGTTCCTCAAGATTTGGATGGAGAAGATGGCTAGAAAGAAGAGTCGTGTAAGGAAAACTAACAAACCAACCTTGTATTAGGGTTTCCTCCAAGAATTCGAGATAGTTGATGATCAAAACCCAAACCAGCTTGGTAGTCTTCCTATGCTCCTGAGCTTCTCCTTATTTGGCCAAAGCAAGAAGATAAGGGAAGGAATGAAGGGAAACAATCCCTTACTTGTTAAAAGGATGCACTTATATATTTTTGGATATATTTTCAAGGAAAGAAGATTATTTCCTTTATTTCTCAACTATATCCACCAAGTCATTCTCCACTTCTTGGCCACGTTTCTCCCTTATTTACTTAAGCAAAACACCTACCTTATCCAAGGTTAAAAGGAAAAGAAACCAATTACCTTAATAAGTTATATATATAAAAGGACCATTTTGCATAAAACTTGGTTATTTAGATTTTAAGGTCATCTTTCGTACTTAATCATTCAAATGAGGCGCCCTCCTCATTTTCTTTGCTCTACTTGATGCCAAGAGTCATGATATATACTCTAGATGGTATAATGTACATGTTGCACCCTAAGTTTTTGGTAAATTGCACTTTACACCAAAACTAGGTTTTAAAGCACAAGGATTGCTCTACAAGCTATATCTTGGTGCCCAAGCTTGGAGAATCCATACCACTACATCATATTCATTCTTATGATGTCTCAACATCAGAGGAACATCTTAACATGTGCAATTTTCAATTTAACCCCTCTAATTGGGTAATTTGCACATTAGTCCATATTTAACAAAATAATATTACAACATTGTTCAAAAGGGACTGAAATGGAAATATATGTTTCTTAGAAGCTTTAATTACATATCAAAAGATAACCACAAGCATATAATCACATATTTAAGCAAAACACCTAGGGTTAGTACATAACCCAGGTCAGGGATGCTACAGATATGTTTACATCTACAAGCTACTTATATACAACCATGACATACTACCAAAATATGTATCGATATACACATCATCTACAAAAGACATCCCTTCTCAGAACTGAGAGTACAAGGATGACACTAGGACTCTACTACAATAACTAGTAGTTATCCAACCTTTTGTGTCTACTGATCTCCCAACTGCTCATCCTCAACAACACGATCCTACAAACATTGCTGACTACCACCTAAAAAGATGTGGCAAACCTAAAGTGTGAGACCCATGTCCCAGTGAGAGACTCTCAACTATTATACATGTTATTCATATTCCTTATAAAAGTTTAAATTCATCTATTTCTCAATGGTAACTGCCTAAATTTCTTAATCTATATTGATAGTTTAAAACATATCATTTAAATGAATATGCTCAAACTGATAATGATGTTATATACCTAATTTAAGTTTGTCCGTGCTTATAATAGACGTTGGCAAAGATTTATGTCTCTCACTAGGATGTTGGTCTCAGCCCGTGGGTTTCCACATATTTTAGGTGGTTGTACACTACAATGTAGAGATCATGCGGTTGAGGCTGAGCAGTAAGAGGAGCAATATTCATTTAAAGGTTGGATGTGTTGCTAATGTTTTGTAGTAGAGTACTATGTGTCATCCTTGTACTCTGGTCCTTGGGGAGGTTTTAGTGGTTTGTACATTGATATGAGGTTTTTGGCTATATGCCTTTGTTGTACACATATGGCATGTATGTATGTGAATTGGCTATCATATGTAACAGGTTGTGTCCAGTGAGCTAGTGAACAGTGATGTATGTAAAATCTTTTAGCATGTGATTGATACAGGTGGTTTTTGTGGATTCAGATGTGATAAGCTCCATCTTATGTGCTTATGTGAAAACGGTTTTAATTTCCTATGTTTTCTGGTAACCTGGTTAATTAGTATTAGTTTCTGCTTTGTTTTGAGTAATCTCGCTTTATAGTGTGTCTGGGTATCATAGTTTAGGTTGGTATCAGAGATCTAGGTTTGATGAGTCTATAGGGACATAGGACTAGGGTTGTGTTTGTCTAGTGTCCTCCAGTCTATCTTATGGTATTTCTGGTTATGCAGAATAAGAAGAAGAAGAAGAAGAAGAAGAGAAGAGAATATGGATGGAGAACACGAAGAACATGCTACTAAGAGTAGTGTTGCTGCACTAGGTGGTGGTGCCAAAAGGCAGGAGGGGGTTGATGTTGTGCATGAGATGCCCTGGTTTGACCCAGTTGTGGTGGCCAATCCCACTTTCCAATCCATGTTTGGGCAGTTTATGGCCACAATGACACATATGGCAAACATAATGCTCGTTCCCCAAGTGAGAGTAGCAGTCCCCAATGTGGAATATTCAGGTTCTAGTAATACCTTTGAAAGGTTGTGGCAGGCAGTTGAGTATGCGGGTACAGTAGACCCTGCTGATGCAGATTTGTGGTTGATCGAGCGGGAGAAAGCCTTTAAGATTCTCAACATCCCCAAAGAACATAAAGTGAAGCATGTAGTCTATATGTTGAAGGGGAGTGTTGGCCATTGGTGGGCCATTAAGGAGGAGAAGAAGCCTGGTGTTGTGATCACTTGGGAAGATTTCAGGGAGGAGTTTGTCAACTATCACTTCCTGGAGACATATCTTGATGAGAAGATCACACAGTTTGAGAAGATCTGGCAGGGATCTATGACTGTTAATGAGTATGAGGCGAGTTTTATGGAGCTTCTAAGGTTTTCTCCTCATATGGAAGCAACAAACAAGGATAGGATCATATGTTTCAAGAAATGTTTGAGTATAGAGTTGATTGACTCCAGTGTCATCTTTAGAGAATAGAGAGAAGTTTGCCACATTTGTGGAGTCAACGATCAATGGTGGAGAAGAGTGAGACGAAGGCCAAGAAGAGGTCCGTGCAGTATCAAGGACGGTCATTTGTGGGATTTAAGAAGCCTAGGTTTTCATCACCACTATCACAACAGAAGTCGAAAGTTCAGTCTTAGTGGTCACCAAGCAAAGTTAGAGGTCGTACCTTTCCGCCGAAAGGATCCCATAGTGTTGCATCAATTTCAGTGATAGGTCTGTATAGGCCATGGTGAGAGTAAGACTTGCTACAACTATGGACACGTTGGGAATACAAAGTGGTTTTGCCCAATGAAGGATGAAGAGGTTACCCAACAGCTGAGACAATGTCATCAAGGGTTGGAGCATCGACAACATTTCAATAGTGGTAGTGGTAGAGGATGTGGACATGCATTGCAGACTAGTTCTTCTGGGCAAACTATCAGAGGAAGGGGGCAAACATGCAATGACGATTCTACGTGATGAGTCGACTGGAAAGAGTGGTCAACCCACAAATTGTGACATGTCAGATGGAGTTATTTCATTCTGATTCATCTTGTTCTTACTTTATATCTATTTTGGTTGACCCATGTGCAACACACTATTTTATCACTAGAGAAATGATTGATAGTTGTTCTTTGCCTATTAGTCATATATGTGATAGTCTTCATTTAGAAACCCCTTTAGTCTGTTCTGCCGAGCTATAGGAAGTGTGTTCTTCCTGTGTCCTTTCTTTGTCATGACACATAATTCAAGTGGATCTCATAACATTTAACATGCATGGATTCGATGTGGTCCTTGGAATGGATACTTTGGAGAAGTATTGGGTGGTCTTAGATTGTAGTTTGAAGGTGGCAACATTTGTCGATGGCAATGAGACGTAGGTCTTCTAAGGAGATAGAAAAGATTCTTCCAACATGTTTGGTGTCGACGATGGTGGCAGAGAAGCTCATGAGGTAGGGTTGTGATGCATTCATGGTGTGTGTGGTGGATACCAAGGCAATGAGTCTGAGTATCCAGGAGATGCTAGTTGTCTATGAATTGGAAGACGTGTTTCCATATGATTTCCCAAGTGTCCCCCCGATCAGATAGATGAATTTTGAGATCAATCTAGTTTCTGGTGCCCATCCAATAGCTCAAACATCATACATGATGGCACCTACTGAGATGTCAGAGTTAAAGAAACAATTGCAAAACATGCTTGAGAAAGGTTTCATCAGACCGAGTACATCACCGCGGGGTGCTCCCATTTTGTTTGTCAAAAAGAAAGATGGATCTATGAGGTTGTGTGTTGATTATAAACGGTTGAACAAAGTGACGATAAAGAACAAGTATCCCTTGCCACAGATTGATGATCTGTTCGACCAGTTATGAGGTGTTGCAATATTTTCCAAGATAGACCTGAGGTCTGGGTATCACCAGTTGGGAATCAAGGCAGATGACATACCAAAGTCATCTTTTAGGATAAGATATGGTCACTATGAGTTTGTGGTTATGACGTTTAGGCTAACCAATGCACCAACAACATTCATGGACTTGATGAACAAGGTGTTTTGTATTCATAGATGACATCTTTATATACAACCAAGATAACCAGAAGCATGAGCATCATTTGCGTCAGGCCTTGACTCTGTTGAGACAGCACCAATTGTATGCAAAGTTCAGAAAATGTGAGTTTTGGCTGAAGGAGGTGTCTTTTTTTGGACATGTTATATTTGCTGAGGGTGTTGGTGTGGACTTTAAGAAGGTGGAATCTATGATAGAGTGGAGCAACTAAATACAGAGATAGAAGTTCATAGTTTTCTAGGTTTGTCAGGATACTGTAGGAGGTTTATTAAGAACTTCAACATAGTGGTGTTACCCCTAACAAAGCTAACTTGGAAAGGTGTCATGTTTGTTTGGAATGACAAGTGCCAACGTGCTTTCCAACTTTTGAAGGAGAAGATGACCAGTGCAGCAATGCTAGTGCTGCTAGAAAAGGGTAAAGGCTACATTATCTTTTGTGATGCCTCAAAGAATGGTCTGGGTTGTGTGTTGATACAAGACAAGAATGTGATCTCTTTCACATTGTGATAGTTGAAGAAGCATGAGGAGAACTATCCCATGCACGATCTAGAGCTAGCTGCAGTTGTACACGCTTTGAAGATCTGGAGACATTATCTATATGGTGAGAAGTATCAAATCTTCAAGGATCACATGAACCTATAGTACATATTCTCAAAGCAAGAGTTGAATATGAGGCAGTATCGCTAGATGGAGTTAATCAAAGACTATGATTGCACCATAGAATACTATCTAGGGAAAGAGAATGTGGTGGTAGATGCTTTGAGCAGGAAGTCTTCTTTGTCCTCATCGGTAGTTAAGGCACAATTATGCTCTTTGGTGTGCCATAAGAGAGAGATGTTGGTCTCCTTGCGTCAGATGAACGTGAAGTTAAAAGTCTCCTTGTTAAAGAGACTATTGGCATAGTTATAGGTGAAGCCTATGTTGAGGCAAAAATTCATAGATGTGCATCATGATGATATTGTGATATAGCAGATCTGATTAGAGTTTGGCAGCAAGAATCGTGATGGCTTCCACAAGTCAGAGGATGAGACAATATGTTACCACAGCAGAGCAGTGGTTCCATATGCAAATGATTTAAGAAAGATGGTTTTGGAGGAGGCTCACTCTTCAATGTATGTTATGCATCCAGGAAGTACCAAGATGTATCACAATCTAAAAGATTTGTATTGATGGCCTGGTTTGAATTGTGATGTGGCTGAGTTCATTGCCAGATGTCCAGTGTGCTAGCAGGTTAAAGAAGAACATCAAAAGAATGCAGGAGCTTTGCAATTGTTGCCCATACCATAGTGGAAATGGGATCATGACACAATGGACTTTGTGGTTGGTCTTCCTAGGACAACCAAAGGTCATGACTCCATATGGCTGATATTTGACCAGTTGACAAAGACAGTGCACTTTTGCCTATAAAGATGACATACACAACAGAGAAGCTTGCTCAGATATATGTTGATGATATGGTGTAGTTGCACGGCATCCCAGCTACCATCGTGTCTAATAGAGGTCCTTAGTTCACCAGTCATTTTTGGGAACGTCTGCACACAACGATGGGTACACAGTTGAGGTTTAGTATTGTGTTTCAGCCGTAGATAGATGGACAGTCAGAAAGGATGATCTAGATTCTAGAAGATCTGTTGAGAGCCTATGTTTTACAGTTTTTGGGAAGTTGGGATGTGCGCCTCAGTTTGATAGAGTTTTCATACAATAATAGTTATCATAGGAGCATTGATATGGCACCTTATGAGGCATTGTATGGGAGACGTTGTAGATCTCCTTTGTGTTGGTACAAGATTGGTGAATACCAACTTTTGGGTCCTGAGCTTATACGACTAAAAACATAGAAAATCAGAGTGATTCAGCAGCAGTTGAAGGCAGTACAAGATAGGCAGAAGTCATATGTAGGTAATTTCCATAGATCGTTGGAGTTCCAAGAATAGATGTACCTCAAGGTCTCTCCTTGGAAATATGTTTTGAGTTTTGGGAAGAAGGTTAAGTTGGCTCCTAGATATATGGGACCTTACCCAATGGTGGCACGTGTTGTGAAGGTGACTTATCAGTTGGGAGTTGCCACCAGAGTTGCATAGGTTACATCCAATGTTTCATGTGTCTATTTTGAGGAAGTGCCACCTTGATACAGAGTTGGTGTTGCAACAAGTGGAGGTCAAGCTAGATGAGGATATATTTTATGTGGAAGGTCATGTGTTGATCCTGGATAGGAGAATCAAGAAGTTGAATAAGAAGGACATCGTTTTAGTTAAGGTTTTGTGGCATCATCATGGCATAAGGAATCCATGTGGGATATTGAAGAGGAGATGCATATGAAGTACCCATCTCTTTTTGTGTAGGATTCCAGGGGTGAGATCCTTGTTAGGGGTTTATGGTTGTAAGGCCCCTGACCTAGCTTAGTGCTTGAGTATGCTTGCTTTGCTTAATAAGATTCTTAAGCCTAAATCTAATCTCTTGATATGCTTTTCTAACATGTGACATTTGTATGCTTTTAGTTTGGTCATGTTTGGATGATTCTTGAGCTATGTCTCCTTATTTTGGACCAAGTTGCAATTTATCCAATTTGAGGGGTTATCCTATAATTTGTCACATGTAGTGTGTTTCTTGTGCCTTAGCATTATGAGAGAGAATATGATGTTGACGAGATCCTTTCTTGGACCTTGGTTGATGATGTGGCATCCTGTGGTGGTGCTAGGGTTTCTGGGGTTTTCCTTATTGGTTCTGTATCAACCTTGCTAGGATTTGGTGTGTTGTGACCGCAACATCATTCCTAGTTGAGTGTTGCGACCGCAACACATGCCTTAGGTGTTTCTTGCTTTGTCCTTGCTGATCTTGAGGTGGTTTGGTCAAAGGGGTTGTCTTGTAGTGAGGCATTTTGACCATGTGGTGATGTAGCGACCTAGTGTTGCGGTCATACATGAGCTTGATGTGCTTTAACTGCAATAAGGGTGTTAGTGACCTAAGCGATTGATACACTACCTTGGTTGTATCACACTTCATTGCATGCAAGTGTGTAGTGGTTGGATGGTTGTTTTCTTGGTGGACAAGTGTCCTTTTGGTGCTCTCTTGTCTTGACACCTCATACCCACCTTACCTCCCTCCTACCCACATGTATATAAGCTCTCTCTTCAACATGCAAGCAATCCTTTTTTCTCTCGTTCCCTTTTCCTTTCTTACTTGGCTGAACTTGGAGCTTGGTGGAGCTAGATGGTGTTGATCTAGGTGCTTTGGTGGTCGATCATCCTTGCATGTTGTGCTTTTGAGCTTGATCATCTATTTGGTGGTGGTTCTTGGTGATTCTCTCTCTTAGTAATTGGTTTTGAAACCTTGTTTTTGTTTTCCTTGAACCCTACCTTCCTTTCTTCCCTCTCAGACATGAGACTATGGTGCAACCATGGTGGCTTTCTTTGAAGATATTCTCCTCACAAAGTGCAGAGACTATGGTTTGACCATGGTGGTACCTATGTGAGAAGAAGTTCTCTTCTTTCTTCTTCATGTTTAGACTAGGGTTATTACCCTCTTTCTTGATCCTTCCTTTAACCATGGTGTTCTTCTCTTTGTAGGTGATCTTGTGGATGAGGAGTTGATCTTTGTTGGAGTTCTTTCTCTGCCTTGGAGCTCATGATCTCGGGAGCTTGACTTCTTCATAAGGTGGGTTATATAACTCTTTCCCTCTTCTATTGTTTGCACCATAATCATGTTTGCATGCATTGTTTTAATTTTTAAAATGTGATGCTAGTATGCTAGATGATGATATCATGATCTAGGGTTTATGACTTTGTAGTATTCTCATGTAGATTGCTCTCTTTCTTAAACCCTAATTTCATGTGCCCGATATATAAGTGATGTTGAGGTGATGTTATTACAAGCACCATGATCCTTGGTTTTATCTCCATTCTATGGTTCCACCCTTATGTTTTTCTTGAGGTTTTGAATCAGTTTTCTTAAGGTTGAAGCTAGGTCTTTTCTTACTAGTTTGGTTTCTTGGTGGAACATGTTGGAGATTGCTTTTAGGGTTTTGATGACCATCTTGTATGGAGTTTTTCTCTCCTAGTTGGTTCGTAGCGTTTTGATGTTTATCATCTATTTTGGCTATGGTTATCTCAAGTTTTGAATATGGTTATGTGTGGTTAAGGTAGTTTGATCTTGGTGGTCGATACACTCACCCCAATGTTGTTTGGCTGATAAAAGTTGGGTTGATTTGTTTCGTTCAACATGCCCTTGTCTAGGGTTGGCTTTGTTTCGGTTGAAGAGATTGAAGTTGGTTCCGTTTTGGCTGACACTCATGTGACCTTATTGCGGTCGATATTCTTGAATACTTATGTTGGTCGCAACGCATGGTTAACCCCTTCAGTTGCTACACTTGTATGAGTGGACTTATGGTCTCTACAAGGTGTCACCTAGTATGGTCGACACACATACATGGGTACATGATCGCTACACATGTGTAACGTGGTAAGGTTACTACACGTGTACATGTAAATGATGGTTGATACTAAGTGTTTTTTGGATGGTTAACTAATCAGGTTAATGGTAATATTCTAACTCTTATATGTTCCTCGAAAGTGGGAGTCTACATATCTAGGGTTTGGAGACAAGTAATAAAATGAAAACCCTAATCGGATGTGTGTGTGAAACTCTAACCCTAATTCTAGGGTAGGTTATACTTGTTGAGATTGCATGGATGAATAACATGTGATCATATTTTATCTCTCCTACATGTCTAATCCTAACCCTACAGGTTGAATGTATGTCATAGCTTGTGAATGCTATGGTGGTAATCATATGATACATGGTGATGGCTAAGAGCCTTTATGAGACATGTTGAGATCATAATGATGTGATGGGTCTTATGACATGGCTGAGGCTTATTGCCTAATGTGAGGTGTTATCCTCTAGTGGTGTGATGAGGGAGTAATGTCCCACAGTAGTGTCATTATGGTGACAAATTTGTATGGCTCTGTGATCATGTTGATGGCCTTGAATTGACAGTGATATCAAGTGATAGTGTGACAAGTTATACTTCAAAAGTTTTATAACTTATGGAGTTGTATTATCCCCTTATCTTTGTAGAGTTTGTATAGGGTTGATACGTTGTAACTTGATTGATGCTAAAAGATACTCAATTGGACTAACTAATCAAGTGAAACTCTAATCATGTAGCTGCCATGTGCCATAGATCCATCTTCAGTGTCAATACTTTGATGGATGGTGAAACATGTATTCCCAAAGGAAACCTGGAGCGCATATTGTTGAGTATGTGAGGTGCAACTGACTACGTGTCCTTGACATCTTGATATCAAGCATTTTGAGAATGACTATGGTCGGGTCTCGGTGATGAGCATGTTATATGATAGAGGACAATTGCAGTTGTGCCTCAGTGAGTGGTTATATTCCCTGGTTTCTAGTGTCATGACATGTACCAAGGTGGGCTAGGTGTTTTATAGGACCATAGCTTTGACTATGAGTTGCTATCTCTACAGGACCATAGATTTGACCATGAGTTGCTATCTCTACATGACTATATCTTTGACTATAAGTTGTTGTCTTTACAGTTTGACTATATGTCACTGTAGTGCAGACTCAAACTGATCGAGTAGTGCAAGAGAAGATCATAGATTCCAACTCTTCCACTAATTTTGTATGTCACTGATTTTGACTTCACAATAGTCGATTATATTTGAGTGGTACGACTCAAATCCTCAAGGCATAATAAAAGACGTAATATAGCCATGCAGTATATTTGCTTAGGGTCAAACATGATTCACATTGATGTCCCCTTGCCTTATCTTTGTACCGAATTCTTGAATTATAATGTGGTAAGAGAAATAAATTGGTATACATGTTCTTCATATTCCTTCAAAAAGTTTAGATTGATCTATTACTCAATGATAACTACCTAAATTCCTTAATCTATATAAATAGTTTAAAACATATCATTTAGCTGAATCTGCTCAACCTGATAATAATGTTGTATGCCTACTTTAAGTTTATCCATGCCTATAATAGACATTGGCAGAGAGTTATATCTCTCACTGGAATGTTTGGTCTTGCCCCATGGGTTTCCACATCTTTTGGGTGGTCATAGATGATGAGGTAGAGATCGTAGAGTTCTACGTGTCGTCTTTGTACTCTCAAGTCCTTGGGGAGGTTTTTGTGGTTTTTACATAGATACAAGGTTTTCGGTTATATGCCTTTGTTGTACAAATATAGCATGTATGTATGTGAATAGGTTATCATATGTAACAGGTTGTGTCCAGTGAGCCAGTGAACAATGATGTATGTAAAATATTTTGGCATGTGATTGATACAGGTGGTTTTTGTAGACTCAGATGTGATAAGTTCCAGCTTTTGTGCTTATGTGAAAATCATTTTAATTTCCTGTTGTTTTTTGGTAACCTGGTTAATTAATATTAGTTCTACGCTTTATTTTGAGTAATCTCACTTTATGGCACATCGGGGGCGTCACAAGATTCAGCTAAATGAATAATTTAAACTGATTACACATGATAAGCACGTTAAGTTGCTTCAATAGATAAATATGGCATTTTACATGTTTAGAAGGAATATGAAGAACATGTATAACAATTAACTCCTGATACTACATTACATAACAACTAAGTAGTATAAGAAATAAGGCAAGGGTAAACAACTAATGTGAATCATGTTTGACCCTAAGTAGATATACTACATGGTTGTATTGTTGGTATGTACGACGTGAGAGCTAATCATATGATGATTGGATTGGGATACATTAAGATTGATTTGATAAATATCAAAGGCAAGCTTCTAATTTATTCTGGTACAATCAGTTATGAGATAATGATAGAGCAGAATGAATGTCTAGAGAATGACAATACTCAATGATAGTACCGGAAGAACGAGATTATACGGATGCTAAGAGTTTGTACATTCTTGTTTTGTCCCTAGTCAGATGTCATTGTGGAAGGTTGATAGACAACAATGACACAACAAGACTAGAGTGTGTGTTTCTCATTAGTCATGATATGTGATATCAAACCAAGCACATAGATACATGTTAGAGAATAGCGTATCAGACAGACCCACCGTGAGAGTGACACATGGAACCATGATGTGGTAGTCACAGTCAGCTCTCACAGTGATGGTGGTGATTGTGATTCTTAGACCTAAAATCATTGCACTCATCATATGTCATTGGGTACACTTTGACATCATCAAACACAGTCCTGAAATATGGATTGTTATAAAGGTGATGGTTGGGTGACTTTGATACATGGGGTTTTGACTGCAAGTGATAGATATGGGATTTGTCCCTCCTAAGGGAGTATGATGTCCATGGACACTTGATAAGCGAGACTGAGAAAGGCATGTGCATGCACGTGTGAGTCAATATGTGATATTGATGCAACACATATATCAGACGGTCTGCTTTGGATCAAGGAACATGAATGAACATTGAAAGGATGATAGCTCCATGCCTTGAGTTCATTCAGGATATCAGAGATAAAGGAATTATACATTCACTGGAACACCAATCATAGGTTTTAGGATTGAAAGTTGTTCTCCAACTTTCCTTTTCACTTGGGTAGCACTGATGTACGACTAGGCACCGCTCTTTGCTTTTGATGTCATAATCTAGTTATGGACATTCACAACCAATGTGAAATGGGACCTATAGAGTCACACACAAAGGATTTACCTGGAAGAGGAGTTTATCCATGAATGATGTTTGGACTGATTACTAAAGGTGTTTAGGTACTCAATCAAACATTTAATCAATTGACTTGACTCAGAATCATCAAGTTCAACACTAACTAATTTGAGTGTCAGATTGATTGAGAATTGCATTAACTGTGTACTGCATAATCTGGACCACCAACCGACCGGTTCACTGGGTGAACTGATTGGCTCATGGTCAGTGAGATGACCAGTTCACTTAGTGAATTGATTGGTTCGACTGGACCAAACGAGTAGTGTTTGGTTGTCCCGATTTGTGAGAAAAGTTTTTTGTTTCACTTGTACAATTCGACTGGGACAAGAATTGATCTTAGTATTAATAGGAAACAAAATAGGAAAGTCAATTGGAGGTGAGTCAGGTGAAATGACCGGTTCAACTGGTGAACCGATCGGCTCACACTCCCAACCGACCGGTTCGTTTCTGAAATGACTAGTTCGACTGTCGCAGTGCAATCAGTTCATGGAAATCCCGGACCCTTCTACTCCTACTTTAGTCCTGCATTGCCTGAGGCTGAGAACCCTAACCCTGACCCCTCCTATATATAGAGGGGTACTTGGGGCCTCTCAAAAGTACAACTCAGAACATCAGTTGCTCTGCAAAGTTATTTCCTCTCTGGTTGTGGTAATGGAGAGAGCCCAAGCAAGTTCTACCCATCCAGGGAGGAACAATGAGGGAAAGACAACTGTAGAAAATCAATTGATTGTGGGAGAGTGTGTTGATTACTAGTACACTAACAGAAGGGGACGACTCCTTCTAGTATCTTATAGGACAGGACGACTAGAGTTCTCGATGGTCCATGTGGACTATCTATAGAGGCGGGAGACTTTTGTCACTCAGGAGGACGACCGTCAACTGCAGTCCGAGTCAGGACCAGGAGTTGCACAGACGTCGTCAAAGACTAGGTGGTTGAAGACCGCACTAGCTGCAAGGTTTTGTCACTGAGAAAGCCTCAGGACCAGGTACACCTCGCTAAAACCATCATTCCTATTTCATAGTCGTTGATGCGATCTGTAGTTATGGTTTTGTGGTGAGAGAATTTTTTTTGTTTCCGCTGCCTTCTCCCTCACCTAAAACCCAACAGAGGTATCAGAGCCACATCAACGTACTATGTTTTAGGATTAATCGATATGATTGGTTTTTTATTTTACCATCTTTTATTTATTGCATACGATGAGAATATTTAAAGGACTTATCTAAATAACCGATTAATGCCACATGATCCCAAACTATTATATGCATACATGATATGGTATATATATGCAAACAATATGTGTCGCTCAAAATTCTTTTGACAGTGGATGTGTAGCTTGGTTATGGCCTATAAACCCCTATGTGTACTTGGTTGGTTGTAGTTGTTTGCATCTCGGTTTGCGCGTCAAGCCTTCATCTTCTTTTCCTGAGGTAACTCAAGATAACTCGAGATTCTCTTCTACCTTTTCTCCCCTCGAATGTAACTCGGGGTTTCCCAATGAGATATGTAAAAGTAGAATAATTTATTTCCTATTACGTCGAAGACTGGCGGGCACCCAGACGAGTGGTTGGAGGTGTGATACGATCAGCTGGAAGTGTCAATCGATCGGCTGGTGGACCGAGATGACCGGTTGATGGTGTAGCTGGAGGCCTGACAAGGAGTAGATGACCTGACGAACCGACTGTTTCGAGAAGCCAGACGATCGGTTGGAGACAACCAACCGACCAACCAGGAGGTGATCCAATCATTCATGTGACAAGCTAATCAAACCCGATACGACTTAAGCACAAGATATTTTGTAAAGAAGTGAAACCACTTCTCTACTAGAAATAAAAGACCACATCCCTTGGACCAAACACCACAAAATTTTTCACAAAAGGGGTGGAGACCAATTTAATCAACATGTATGTATCATAACACAATGAGTAGCAGTAGAAAATATCATTATCTAACAATTTACAAAGTTTGATAACATAATACATCACTTCACCACACATGGGTGCCTAAAAGGAAAAACTAAACATATAAGCCAAAGATCAAGTTGAGGGTCATCTAACCACCTCCTCAAGTCTCCCAAAAGCTCAGCTACAAGGTTGATGTCAAAGTTCGCCTCTCCTTGGTCAAACCTGGGGTTGGAAGCATACCCCACAAAAGGAGAGAAGAAAAAAAATACATCAACAATAAGTTGGTATGTGTATGCTAAAAGGAACTTTAAGTCATTTAAGCAAATAGGACATTAAAGGTAAAATGCTTCCCATATAAGAGATAAGGAATACCCACATGGGCATGAAAGAAAATAATCATCATAACATGATAAAAGAGTATACTTGGCATAAACCAAACAATAAACATTGTGTAACAAAAAGCACATAAATAGGAAGTATAGCACACACCCCACAAACATCATCAAACCTGCATGCATGTGAGATAAACATAGCCCTAGAACAATATAAATAATAATTGGTGGCCAACCCTCATAAAGTTGAAACCTGATAGAGAAAGGAATATTGCCAATCTCCCAATATATAATGTTGAGTATGGATTATTGCCACACTTGATTATAGAGGAATGGTATACTGCCACCCTCCAAATAAACAATAGGGGAATACTACCCCAAACCAATGTGATTACACTACTCTAGTGCTACTGAATCACATAGCATGTAAAATGTAGAGGCAAGTAGAAAAGTATAGTTGGAATTATATAATGTTGCCATCACACAATGGACAACACAAACATATAAACATCCACTTCAAAGTGGGCACATAACATTATTTAAAACCAACATGCACCAAGGCACAATATACATATCAAGAGATTATCCAAGTACATAACAAGCAAGATTGTTCACACGAACCATGATAATAAGAGATAAGAGCAATGTGTATAGGCTATTTTCCATAAGACCAAGAGAAAGACAAAATATAGGTGAATTGCTCAACATGAAGTAATAGGGGATACAACATACCTCAATATCAGAGTACAAAGTCCAAAGCACTTCTAGATCCAAATCTAGGTCACCCAAAGAGCCTATTAAACACATACACATATTTTATGTCAGTTTCATACACATTAACCAAACCCTAAAAACCACCTTTTTATTATTATGTGAATTAGGTTATGCAAACCATGCCTAAAATAGATTAGGTTGTTGGAATTCCAAAACATATTTTATTATATTTTTCTGACTTATAGATAATTAGTTATGATTTTTACAAGTTAATTCATCCTTAATTAGATCCATTAAAAACATGTGTTATTAATCTTTAGATTCAGTTATCAAAACATATACAATTAGTTAGATCTTGTTTTTCTGATTCCAATGAATATTTTTTCATATTTTTGTGACCATCCGTTAATTAGTTATAAATTTTTAATTAGTGACCAATCAGATAATTAATTAATGCCACATAGGCGAGAAAATCCACAAAGGCAGGTCAGGCCCGCATGACTTGGCTCAATGAACGTCGACCAAGTCAGCGGGTCAATGGCTCGCTTGACTCATCCTAAAGCAAGAGACCAGAATGCAAAAAGATGATATTACCCTCTGTCATACAACAAAACAGAAGAGTCGAGAAGGGCACAACGGGGAAATCATCACAACCATTGTTCCTTCATTGTGTCTGTGCGATTGTAGGCTTGCCAAAGAGGAACTAGGTGAAGCCGGCGGCGATTGAAGCCACAAAACTCAAAATTGACATCGGGGTTGGGACCCTAGCATGCTCCTGATCACAACAAGCCCTAACTCAGGCTGATTGGAGCATAGGGGCTCGAAAAGCATCGGTCGACCAAGCTGTTGAGGTCACGAAACACAGAACGACAAAGGAAAGCGAGGTCCTCAAAGGAAACTATGCAGGGAGCACCGGCAAGCCCAGACAAAGTCAAACACAAAGAAAACAAGTGTTGAGGTGAAGAGAAACACTGCAAATGACTCAAAGGTCAGAAACCAAAGAAAAAGGGGGAAATAGAAATTTGACGTACCATGGCACAATCAAGAAGTCCAGAAGAACTGCAAGATCTCCACGAGGATGAAGAAGCAGTTGGAAGAGAGTCAAAAGGCCAAAAGTATGCGGCCAAAGTCAGTGAGGTAGTCGGAGGGAGCCGCTTCAGGTCAAGCAAGGTCCGAAGATTCTGGGGGTTGAACGGGCTGACAAGAGCACTGGTTAGGGTCCAAGGATGGTAGAGGGCAGGTTTATATAGGGGAAAGAGGGTTGTTGAGGCTGGGGTTCTTTCATGGAACAGGAAATAGGGGAAAAGGTGGCACTCCTAGCCGACTGAGAAAATAGCACAACAAAACCCTAGAAAATATAGGATAGAAGGGAGTGGAAAGGTGAGAGGATTGCGATGGAAAGGTCAGAAAAGGAAAACGTGGTGTAGAGAGAAGGATCAGAGCGAGGGGAGATCGCGATTACTGTAGCTCAAAAAAGGCAATATGACTGGACATAGGAGATAACTCGTCCACCGCCAGATCCAAATCCAAGGGCCCTAAAAGACTCTGACTTCAAACAGCCGCGTGACAAACCAAGAAAAAGGAAAATAAATCAAATTAAACAAATTGGAATCCAATAATGCATGTATTTTCTCTTTCCTCATTTAGGGGTTCTAGACTTATCTAAATTAAACCAATTTTTGCACATAAGTTAAATTAAACATGTAGATTCTGAATATACACTTAGTTTTGCCTTTTGGAAACTTGTAATGGGTTAAACAAATAAAATCACATTTTCTCTTTACTATATTTACTCATCAATCAAACATTATCCAAATTAGTTAAAAATTTGCACAAAGGCTTATTTTATGCTTAGATTACGAATTTGGAGTTAGTTTTCCAATTTGAGGGCATTAGATATTTTATTTCACTTTATTGGCATAATTCCTATTTTCTTTCTATAAGGACATTAATATATGCATTTATCTTCCAATTTAGATGATACTTGGCCCTTAAGTTTCTTTTAGGTCAAGAAAACAAGATTTAGTGCCAAATTATCTTTGTGGGTTTCCGTTTATGATTTTTGGAACAATATTCCTCAATATTTTCTTTTATCCATTAAATCCCAAATTTCCTCCAATTATTGCATTTATCATCTCCTATATATATAGTTTGGATTTTCTCTTCTTTTTCCTATTCTAAAAAGTACTAGAAAGTTCTAGGATGGATTATCTCATTATTTTTATTACTTAGTGACAATTTACCCTTCAGACCCATTAATTAAAACCCAACTGGTGTATTTGTGCATATAACCCTATATTAAGAATATACGGAAAATTTTTATTCAATTAAGTTCTTTAATTTATTATTATCATCCAAATGAGTCATTATTAAGCACAAAGTATTATGTATTCCCTTATATACTTGAGGTGACATATTATACGTTCTATTATTGGCTTAATTACATGTATTAGCTTATCCTTGTTTGGCTAACTCAAAAGAGTAAAACTACTAGGGTAGGGTTCTAATCCTGGTATGTTACACCACACCACCCCTTAAAGGGATTTCATCCTCGAAATCAAAACATCCATAAGAAAAATTATCCACCACCCCTTAAAAGGGTTCATCTTATTATATCAAACTAATCTTCCGATACAAAAAGGTTCAACTATGCTTCTTACATCCAACTACATAAGCATCATGCAAAAAGGTAACATAACTTGTAAATACTAATCTAAGAAACTATGGGTTAACTTGCTCTTGATCATCATCATTAACTTCTTCACCCTCCAAAGAAAAAATTCTCCCAGTTTTTCTTTCCATAGGTCTTCCTCTATTATTGTTACCATTATTGTTGCCCGGATTCTGAGGAGGCACTTGTTGTTGTTGCACTGGAGCTTGACCATTATGATGCTTAGGGCAATCTTGTCGGATGTGTCCAGGTTCATTGCAATAGTGACATACCACTGGCACCTTGATTTCTAGCATGAGGGCACTTCTCTGGAGGATGAGGCCTATTGCACTTTACACAACTGTCTATTTTCTATTCATCACATGAGGACTTTCTTTTTTTTTCAAACTCCCTAGGTTGAAACCCTGGGTAAGACTCTACAGCCAAAGCTTTATCAACCATATGTTGGAAGGTCAAAGGTAGTTATGGGATAAGAGCACGACCCACATTGTAGTTAAGTCCCTGAAAGAACAGGTCAGCCCTACATTCCTCACCCAAACCAACTGTATAACGTTCCAACAACAGAAACTTTTGCACAAAAGCATAAACGGATAAAGAACCTTTCTTCAAGCTGTAGAACTCTGCTTCTTTCTTCTTCAAAGCAGCAGTACAAATGTACTTTCCACGGAAGAGAGTTAAAAACTCCACCCAAGTCACGGTTGAGATATCTCTAGTCCTTGCAATGCCATTCCACCAAACTCTTGTTGGTCCATCCAAGATATAGGAAGCAAACCTAACCTTCTGATGTGGAGGACGTGCCATACCATCAAAAGTCCTCTCTAAGGCTAACACCCAATCATCTTCCTTGTCAAACATCTCTATCTCACCTTCACCCTTGAAGGAAGGTGGTTGCATCTTCATGAACTCCATGATTGAGAACTCCTTAGACTTCTCAGGTACAGACGGGTCTTTCATCTTCCCCTCCATGGAAGATCCAAAGAGTTGTTGAAACATGGCCAACTCTTGCTCTGGAGTCCTAGCTCCTCCTAAACCAGTAGGATTTGAGGTCCCCTGACCAAACCTAGTGTTTTTAGGTGTCTCATAATTGTATTGGTTGTCAACCGTTGAGTTATCTCTCGCCATTAGGGTTTTGCCTACACAAGGCAAGGTACTAGGTATAAGCAACCTAAGATAAAGGTAAACATCCTAAGGGAGACGAGTTTAAAATAGTTAGATAACCGACTTCTAGTGGCTCTAATACCATGTTGTAAAGAAGTGAAACCACTCCTCTATAGAAAGAAAATACCACATCCCTTGGACCAAACACCACAAATTTTTCACCAAAGGGGTGGAGACCAATTCAATCAACATGTATGTATCATTACACAATGAGTAGTAGTGGAAAATATCATTATCTAACAATTTACAAAGTTTGATAACATAATACATCACTTCACCACACATGGGTGCCTAAAAGGAAAAACTAAACATATAAGCCAAATATCGAGCTGAGGGTCATCTAACCACCTCCTCAAGTCTCCCAAAATCTCAACTACAAGGTTTATGTTGAAGTTCGCCTCTCCTTGGTCAAACCTGGGGTTGGAAGCATACCCCACAAAAGGAGAGAAGAAAAGAAATACATTAGCAATAAGTTGGTATGTGTATGCTAAAATAAACTTTGAGCAATTTAAGCAAATAGGACATCAAAGGTAAAATGCTTCCCATACAAGAGATAAGGACTACCCACACGGGCATGAAAGAAAAGAATCATCATAACATGATAAAAGAGTATAATTGCCATAAACCAAACAATAAAAATTGTGCAATGAAAAGCACATAAATAGGAAGTAGGGCACACGCCCCACAAACATCATCAAACATGCATGCATGTGAGAAAAACATATCCCTAGAACAATATAAATAACAATTGGTGGTCAACCCCGATAAAGTTGAAACTTGATAGAGAAAGGAATATTGCCAATCTCCCAATATATAATGTTGAGTATGGATTACTACCACACTCGATTACAGAGGAATGGTATACTACCACCCTCAAAATAAACAATAGGGGAATACTGCCCCAAACCAATGTAATTACATTACTCTAGTGCTACTGAATCACATATCATGTAAAATGTAGAGGCAAGTATAAAAGTATAGTCAGAATTATACAATGTTGCAATCACACAATGGACAACATAAACATATAAACATCCACTTCAAAGTGGGACATAACATTATTTAAAACCAGCATGCACCAAGGCACAAGATAGATATCAAGAGAATATCCAAGTACATAACAAGCAAGATTGCTCACAGGAACCATGATAACAAGAGATAAGAGCAATGTGTATAGGCTATTGTCCATAGGACCAAGAGAAAGACAAAATATAGGTGAATTTATCAACATGAAGTAATAGGGGATACAACATAGCTCAATATGAAAGTAAAAAGTCCAAAGCTCTTCTAGATCCAAATCTAGGTCACCCAAAGAGCCTATTAAACACATACACAAAATTTATGTCAATTGCATACACATTAACCAAACCCTAAGAACCACCTTTTATTATTATGTGAATTAGGTTATGAAAACCATGCCACATTATAGATTAGGTCGTTAGTACTCCAAAACATATTTTATTGTATTTTTCTGACTTATAGATAATTAGCTATGATTTTTACAAGTTAATTCATCCTTAATTAGATCCATTAAAAACACCTATTATTAATCTTTAGATTCAGTTATCAAAGTGTATACCATTAGTTAGATCTTCTTTTTTTATTCCAATGAATATTTTTCCATATTTTTCTGATCATCCGTTAATTAGTTATAAATTTTTAATTAGTGACCAATCAGATAATTAGTTAATACCACATAGGTGAGAAAATCCACAAAAGCAGGATGGGCCCGCATGACTTGGCCCAATGAACGCCGACTAAGTTAGAGGGTCAATGGCTCGCTTGACTAGTCCCAAAGCAAGAGACCAGAATGCGAAAAGATGATATTACCCTCTATCGTGAAACATAACAAAAGAGTCGAGAAGGGCACAATGGGGAAAGCATCACAACCATTGTTCCTTCCTTGTGTTTGTGCGACTGCAGGCTTGCCAAAGAGGAACTAGGTGAAGCTGATGGCGATTGAAACCACAAAACTCAAAACTGACTTTGGGGTTGGGACCATGGCATGCTCCCGGTCACAATAAGCCCAAACTCAGGCTGATCGGAGCACATGGGCTCGAAAAGCATCGACCGACCAAGCTGTTGAGGTCACGAAACACGAGACAGTGAAGGAAAGTGAGGTCCTCAAAGGAAACTATGCAGGGAGCACCGGCAAGCCCAGAGAAAGTCAAACACAAAGAAAACAAGTGTCGGGGTGAAGAGAAACACCGCAATTGACTCGAAGGTCAGAAACCAAAGAAAAAGGGGGAAACAAAAATTCGACGTACCAGGGCACAATCAAGAAGTCCAGAAGCACTGCAAGATCTCCATGAGGATGAAGAAGCGATTGGAAGAGAGTTAGACGGCCAAAAGCATGCAGCTGAAGTCAGCGAGGTAGTTGGAGGGAGCCGCTTCAGGTCAGGCAAGGTCCAGAGATTCTGGGGGTTGAACGGGATGACAAGAGCACTGGTTAGGGTCCAAGGATGGTAGAGGGTAGGTTTATATAGGGGAAAGAGTGTTGCTGAGGATGGGGTTCCTTCATGGAATAGGAAATAGGGGAAAAGGTGGCACTCCTAGCCGACTGAGAAAACAATACAACGAAACCCTAGAAAATATAGGATAGAAGGGAGCAAAAAGGTGAGAGGATTGCGATGGAAAGGTTGGAAAAGGAAAACATGGTGTGGAGAGAAGGATCGGGGCGAGGAGAGACTGTGATTACTGTAGCTCAAAAAAGGCAATACGACTGGAGATAGGAGATAACTCCTCCACCGCTAGATCCATATCCAAGGGCCCTAAAAGACTCTGACTTCAAACAGCCGTGTGACAAACCAAGAAAAAGGAAAATAAATTGAATTAAACAAAGTGGAATCCAATAATGCATGTATTTTCTCTTTCCTCATTTAGGGGTTCTAAACTTATCTAAATTAAACTGAAGTTTGCACATAAGTTAAATTAAACATGTAGATTTTGAATATATACTTAGTTTTTCCTTTTGGAAACCTTTAATGGGTTAAATAAATAAAATCACAGTTTCTCTTTCTTATATTTACTCATCAATCAAACATTATCCAAATTAGTTGCAAATGTGCACAAAGGCTTATTTTTATGTTTAGATTACGAATTTGGAGTTAGTTTTCCAATTTGAGGGCATTGGATATTTTATTTCACTTTATTGGCCTAATTCCTATTTTCTTTTGTTAAGGACATTAATATATGCATTTATCTTCCAATTTAGATGATACTTGGCCCTTAAGTTTCTTTTAGGTCAAGAAAACGAGATTGAGTACCAAATCATCTTTGTGGGTTTCCGTTTATGATTTTTGGAACAATATTCCTCGTTATCTTCTTTTATCCATTAAATCCCATATTTCCTCCAATTATTGCATTTATCATCTCCTATATATAGTTTGGATTTTCTCTTCTTTTTCCTATTCTAAAAAGTACTAGAAAGTTCTAGTACGAATTATCTCATTATTTTTATTACTTAGTGACAATTTACCTTTCAGACCCATTAATTAAAACCCAACTTGTGTGTTTGTGCATATAACCCTATATTAAGAATATATGGAAAATATGTATCCAATTAAGTTCTTTAATTTCTTATTATCATCCAAATTAGTCATTATTAAGCACAAAGTATTATGTATTCCCTTATATACTTGAGGTGTCATATTATACATTCTATTATTGGCTTAATTACATGTATTAGCTTATCCTTGTTTGGCTAAGTCAAAAGAGTAAAACTACTAGGGTAGGGTTCTAATCCTGGTATGTTATAGGCATATAACATGTATATGATATGTACTATATATGTGGTGATTGGATACATATATGCATATATGAGCATATTAAAACCCCTCAACTAAATATTAAGTTTAAGTTGCCTTCCATAAGTGGCACACATGAAATGTAACATACTCAATTCCAGACACATAGTCTAATCCTCCGTTCTTCTAGGCCCCTACTCGATTATATTGTTATCCAATATCCTTCTTTCCTTCCTCTTGTTTTTTTTTTCAAATATGTACCTTTTAGTGTGCATAATTCCCTAAAATAATGATAGATTAGACCTTATTGGGACCTAATAGCCTAATTGACTCAATTGTATCCCATGGACATAATTCTTAGGATGTTATAACCCTAACAATTGAATTATAGGAAATTGGTGAATAGTGATACACACTCTTGTCCTAATAATAATTTAATACCTAGTATGGCCCTAGGACCTTAGAGGGAGATAATTGTAGGTAAATAAAGAGCTTTTACCCTATTTGATCATTAGGATGAACTTAAAAACCTAATATAATGATTAAGTGAATTATGGGGAAAATACAGAGCAATTAATCTCAAAATGCGAAATTAAGTCCAAATTTGTGTTTGGTGTACCCTAATTAGGTAACCCACCAATTTTGAGCTTAATTGGATATCATATACACCCCTAATAGAAATTTAGGAGATAAATATATAAGTTCAATGCTATTTATGAGATTCATTTGAATGCCACGCCCCTTTTTTTCTAAGTTCCAGTGCATTTAAATGTCACGCAACAATTGAGTCAGTAGATGCTTAGTTCTGCACGTGGATCTTTATTGGGTCGGGTAGGCGGACATTGGACCTCGTCTCCTACCCCCGACTTCTTCATGCGTGAGACTGCCTGAACAATTGGCTTCCCGGTGACTGGTTCCACCTCACTGTTCTCCCTCCACACTTCATCTATTAACGTGTTTTCTTTGCTACTAGATCCACATTGCTCTCCCGACCCCAAAGATCCCTAACTCACTACTTCTCAAACCCTAGAGACAAAATCCCCAATACTGCCGACCACCCCCTCCTAACTATGACCTCGTGGAGCCACAACCAGTGAGTACAACCGGCATATTCTGGGTCATATGGCATCTAACGATCCCTATAAAGTCTCCCCTTCATCAATTTCTCTTCCTTCACTCGAATATAGTGTTGTTAGCATGGTTTTATTCTCCTACGAACAGAGGATGGTTGAAGTTGTTCACACCCGTTCAACCCAATTCATCACGAGGTAACCATCTAGGACCATCGCTCTTCCTTTTTGTGTATTCATTTTGCCATGGTTTTGCCTGGGTTGCTCAGTCGACAAGGGTCATTCTTTCTTCTGCCTGTTCTCTATCGATAGGGACTTCTCTGCTCCCTGACCCGTGTGTGAATCACCGCTTTCTCTCACGAGCGTTGAGAAGAGTCCACGAGTGATTGATGCTTTACAGTGTTAGCCACAGCCGGACTCTCCAAACCACCCATATGGGCACCGCCTACCTCAATGGCGTTCTGTCGACCGATCAACACTCCGGTATCATCGCGATTTGTGGTCACTGGTGACCCCAGTGCCTGCGCTGAGGCTCATTGTCTTCGACTTGACCAATCGGGGCCAATGGATAGGGTCCCTGCCCGTGAGGAAGCCAGTCTTAGCCGCTTGCTGCTGGTCGGAGCTTCTCCAAGTGACCAATGGCGCGAGACACAGGGAGATGAATCCCTAGGGCGAAAGCCTAGTCTCGCCCATGGTGCCCAGATTAATCATGTCACGCCCATGAGGGCATTATAGGAAACTATGATTTTGTTTGACTCTGTTGACCCGGACCCTGGTTCTGTTTAATTCTCTAAAGTTTGCGTGACATCATGTCACATATACTTGCGATATATTCAGGGGCATTATGGTCATTTTGTGTTGTATTTTTCCTTTTTATCAATAATTGATTTTAACTTATAAAAATCATAACTAATTATTGGTTCAATAGAAAAATACAAATTAATATATTTTTGAAATTAGAAAAATGTGAATGATTTATTGGGATAATTAAAACACATCCCACTATCACACAGACAACGAGGTGTTACGCGAAAACATGCGGAAATCACCATAACCACAGATTATCAACAACATGGGTTAATTAAAACCGATTGCGAAAAGTAGGTAAACTGAGAAAACTATTACATTTAAGTCCACATCCTGCAAGGAAACAAATTATATAAACATTTATAAGCCTTGATACGTGTCCACAGCTTAGAGGAACAACTTTCTAACCATCACATGAGTTCATCACCTGTTTATATGTACATAAAGGCCCACATCCGACCAGCAGCAGGATATACTAAGGATCAACAACTATACATTGTGAAACAACATCAAAACGTTCCCAAGGACCTGAGAGTATAGGGATGACTCTAGACTCTACTATAAAACATCCAAAACAGCAGCATATCCATCGCTTGCCTTCTACTGCTCGTCTTGCTGCTCGGTCGCAACTCCGCGACCACCACCACGTCTAGCTCAACCACCTAAAAAGGTTATAAACCAGCGGGGTGAGACACACAGTCCCAGCGAGAAACATAACTCCCCGCCGAAACTACAAATCCTCAGAAGGATAAAGCAGATAACTGATAAGAGGTATAACAAGAGCAGTTATTAAGAAAAGTTGTTCATACTAGCAAGCTTACCAGATGTACGAAAGGCATATACCCAAGCATTTCTTTTATGGAACATGATTAACAAGATAAGATTTATAAGGTCTTACCATATATCATGAGGAACATATAAGTAACTGCAGGTATAACAAGATTAACTACACAAGCAAGGCCTCAACCAATGTTTTGTGTTTTGCCTTAAGCAGTAAATACTATTCGACTAGATTACGTATTATTATGCCCTGAGGAAGTGAGTTGTACCGCTAAAATCCAACCTTCGGTTGCGAAACCCAAGCTGGTGCCATACAAGGTCAATGGAAGAGCCGGACTCCACGACCTCTCCGCCTCGTGGTCAGTGCACGAGTACAACACAAGCAGGACCACAGTCTCTTGCTTAAGTGGCCTCAGCCACAGAGTCATCTCCATAGGCTACCCTTCCTCTAGCCCACCTCGGTACAGGTCACGGCGCTAGTATATCTGAGCCACGGGCCTGTTCACCGTGCTCTGAGCCATGAACACATTCATGCTCTATCACTCTAAGCCATGGGCTTGTTCACCATGCTCTATATATATATACGAGTCTGCAACCGCAGCTGCACTCGATTCCCTCTCTATTTTAGTCTAGGAGAAACCTTGCATATTCAACAATATGTGCTCCGGGTTAACCCGCAGGAGAACCCATTTCACCATCACCAGCTCCTGACGATGATGGATCTATGGCCAGGGCAAACTACATGAATTGTTCCAATGTGATTAATTAGTATATTTTAAGTGGCTTGCAAGATTCAACCAAGTTGTATAACATGCAACAGAATAAACAATATGAACTCAATATTGTGCTACATCATCCTGATCCATCACAAGGATCCCACATCACATGTTACCACTTGGCCTCTTGCCAATCATCTAGATCCATCTCAAGGATCATCACATTGCCATGGGATCTCAATCCCTCATCACATAGTGCCACTGCCTCTCAAGGCTTACATCTTCATCATGGGATAGCAATCCCAAGTACTTTAGCCAAACACATCATACATGTCATCTCATCATCAAAAGTAACTATCAAAGAAATGTACTCATCATATATACCTCATAGCCTTTTACTTGGCTATACATCACCTGTATGGTTAGTATACACAATAATCATGGATTAACAGAAAGATCATATTATTGATATAGGTCAACATTGATTGATTATATATGATATCATTCATGCTTCAACCTGTGATCATAACACCATGCAAGGCATCTTACATGCTTATCATTATCTCAGCATTATACATAATATCAATGTAACTTCCCTGACCTGGGTTATGAGTTAACCCTAGGTGTTTTGCCTAGATATGTAATTAAATCTTTGTGATTAACTCTGAGCATGTAATTAAGTTTCTCAGAAACATATATTTCAATATTTGTTCCTTTTTATTTAAAGTTGTAGCATTGTTTTGATATACAGGGACCTATGTGCAAATTACCCAGTTGAAAGGGTTAGCTTGCAATTTGCACATGATGAGATGTTCCTCTGATGTTGAGACATCATGAGAAATCTTTTTGGCAAAGTTTGAGGGATTTCCCAAGCTTGGGCACCAAGGTGCAGCTGTGGAAGCAATCCCGGTGCTTGAAACCCTAATTTGGGGTAAAATGCAATTTACCCAAATTAAGGGATGCAATTTGTAAAATATATCATCTAATGTATCTTTCTAGATTCTTGCCATCATTTAGAAAATAAATGATGAGGAAGTCATCTCAATTGAATTATCAAGTTATGAAATATACCTTGTGATTGAATAATCAGGGTATATGTACAATATCCCTTTTATGTATGAACCTTAGTATTAGATTGATCTTCTTTGCACTCTTTTTCTAGACCTTAAGAGAAGTTTTGTCCTTATAATAAAGAGTAAGTGACGAGCAAGTAATGAAGGAAGGACCTAGTTGGTTTTATGGGAAACTTATGGACCTTTAATGAAACCTCACCCATGTATATATACACACTTTACCTCTCAAGCAAAGGAACCTTTCCTTCGTGCATATCACTATTTCCCTTTTTGCTTGGCCGACTAAGGACTGTCTTGGAGCTCAAGAGGAACGACCAAGGGTGCAAGGTAGGTTTGAATCTCTCTTCTTGCCTAATTCCATGGTTAGAACTCGAATTCAAGGTCAATTTGGTGACTAACTCACGAAACCCTATCTTCCTAGCCATCTCTTTTCGTCTTTCCTTGGAGTTTTCACCTTGGCCAACCTGTGGGAACTCAAGGACGCCATTAGAGCTTGGAGCTTGAAAGCTTGGAGCTCAAGGAGCAAGCTTTAGGCGGGTTTTATAACTCTAAACCCATGCTTTACTATATACATCTCTTATATGCGGTTAGATGATAGTTCTTCATGTTTCCCTACTTTTCTTTGCTATTTTGCAAGAAAATCCGTGGGATATCCATATGTTTTTGAGCTAGGAGATGAAGGCGTGATTTCCAAGAAAAACCCACCGCTTTTCACTTTCTTAAACGGTCTCCCTAACTTGCTCTCTCGGTCTCAGGACCGCGAGGTGAGCAAACGGTCTCTGGACCGCGAGAGGGCAAACGGTCTTCACGACCTTTTGGACCCGTTTACCGAGCGTGGAACGTATAATAAATATGTTCCTAATTATGTAAGATAATCACCCTCAAAATTTTAG
The DNA here is from genome assembly GCA_963693085.1 of Alisma plantago-aquatica. Lineage (NCBI taxonomy): Eukaryota > Viridiplantae > Streptophyta > Magnoliopsida > Alismatales > Alismataceae > Alisma > Alisma plantago-aquatica. Next base: position 1,325,898,668 of record OY856409.1, read on the forward strand.
AGGCTAACTCCAAAGGAATCGGGAGATATGACCTTTTTAAGTAACAACTTTAATTGAATTTATTCCTGAATTTCAAACGGTCTGAAATTGCTTTTTTGGGAAAACGGTCTCAAGACCGTGTAAGGTCGTTGACCAAGTGTTGACCATATGAAATTACTGTTCAAAATTATGTTAATTAACAACTCACCAAGTTTAATGGTCTAATTCCAAACAAGCTAAGAGTTGAAGGGTGATTACTAGGGCTAACCCTGGATGAAATCAGTACTGAAATTATGGTGACTTAATTAGGGTTTTTAGGGTTGATTGACCTAAACGGTCTCAAGACCGTTTGGGGGTCATCCAAACGGTCTCAAGACCGTGAGGGCAATCAACCATGACCGTTTGGAGGTCTGAGGTCAAGAATAGTTGACCAATTGAAGGTACATTTACACCAAATTACATTGCAATTAAATATTGATATAACCCTCAACTCAATTGATCCAACCTTGATGAATTTGCACTAGAATCCAAAATTAGATGGGCAAACTGTCTCAAGACCGAGAGGACAATCACCCAAGACCGTTTGAAGGTCTAGGGATTAGCTATTTTGATCAATTGAGGACCCAATTTCAATAAGTTATCAAATTGATTAAAATACTGATTTTGTGACTCAATCATGGTTCAACCCCTATCAAATCACATTAGATCTTGATGAAATCTTGGGCAAACGGTCTCAAGACCATGTGGGGTCCACCCACATGATCTCAAGACCGTTTTGGCCAATTTTGGGCCCAATTGGAGCTCAATTGAAGGGTTCAATCTTGTGTTGATGCACAATTGCTGAGTGTTGATGGGTGAACATTGATAGACCCTAATTGAATCGACTTCAACCCTAATTGGTCAACAATTGAGGGTCAATTGAATGACCAATTGGTTAAGCATAATCTTAATTGACCTAATTCATAAGTGGTCACCATGGATTTGACCTTTTGAGGGCTTCAACATTGGTTGACATCATCGGTTGTAACCATTGAACCTTGTTGATGGTCCAAGCGGTTGAGACCATGTGAGCTCGCGGTCTCAAGGTCGTGAGGAGGCTCGCGGTCTCAAGGTCGTGAGGAGGCTCGCGGTCTCAAGGTCGTGAGGAGTCTCGTGGTCTTGAGGTCAAGGGTGAGCAAACGGTCTTCCAACCCTCGCGGTCTTGAAATCAGATGGAGGGCTCGCGGTCTTGAAATCGGATTAAGGGCTCGCGGTCTTGAAGTCAGAGTGAGGGCTCACGGTCTTGGAAAGTCAAAATAGACTAAACGGTCTACACATCCCTCATGGTCTTGGAAGTAAAAATTGAGCAAACGGTCAACATGTTCAAACGGTCTCAAACCGATTGAAGATTGATGGTTGAGATCGATCAAGGTGATTCATGGTTGACTTCACTCAATCAATTGAAGATATAAATGATTCAATGATGCCCTAATCTAAAACCCTGATGATAACCTAGGATATTAAGGGATTAATTGACTAAGGTTTTGACCATGATGATGATCAATGGGGTGAATTACCAAAATACCCCTGAAGGGTCAATTGAGTTATATCTTGCTCAATTCAAACCCTAATTACATGAGAATGATGTTTTTAGCCATAATGACTCTATCCAACTTGATCTAGTCTAATGTTATTATCAACCACTAGTATGAAGAAAGAGAGAGTATTATAGAGAGAGAAAGTACTCTAGAGAGAGAAAGTACCCTAGAGAGAGACAGTAACCCTAATTGGATGGAAACTCAAGTGAAGCATCTTCTATGCACATGAATGTGCATAATTAGGGTATGATTCACCTATGTGAAGTCATAGAAACCCTAATTATGATAAATGATGAACCTTTAACTAATTTGAGAGCATTAATGATGATGTTACTCCTACATGATGATGTTATGAGTTCAATTCACCATAATGTGAATAGTAAACCCTAATTCAAGGGTAATGGCATGCAAATAAGTATGAAACTCCAATTGATGAGAATCAGAGGATTTAACTCTTATGACAAGAGTGGGAAGTATATTCCTTATTTTGTATTACCTTTATCAATTGAATTAACCATGCAGGTTTTGATATGAAGGTGATCATATCCAGGTATGGATGTTGATATTATATTCATTGAAGGCATGTTGTTAGCATTATGAATAAGAAAAGTAACTTTATGCCTTGTCAATGGCATCCTATGTTGATTATGGGCTGTGAGAGCCATGAATACCATCAAAGTCATGCTTTGAAGATGACTTGTGATGAGTATGATGAGAAATTATGATTGATGTCAGTTAGGCCTGTTACATTTAGTATTCTCTTGTTTTAGCTGTTATGCTACTGATTAGTGTTTGAAGAACAATGTATGTTGTTAAAAGAATATTGAATGTACCTAACTAATCAAGTATAATGTAGAGCCCTGATCATAGATCCATCATTGTCAGAGATCAAGTGATGGTGAAACAGGTTTTCCTCAGGGAACTCCTGGAGCACATACTTTTGAGTATGTGGGGTACATGGATGTGTATAACCTTACATCCTAGTGTAGGAAAGTGATGTAGATGCGTAATCCGTCCATCCTTTACTATAATTCCATACCGTATCAGTGGTAGGTAAACATGAAACCTCCTGATGACGAAGAAAACACAGATATCCGTATCAGTGGAGATATACATGAAATCTCCTGATGACGAAGAGAGTACAGAACGTCACTGTGACTCTAGAATAGCGAAGGACCAGTTTACCCTGGTGAGCTATAGTAGTAGAGACATGAGATGTCCTACAAGTGATCCTCTCACTGACTGAGGAAGGTGAAGGTCATGAGAATCCGGCTCTCTTAGTGACCTATGTATGATACTGATGTGACTTCTCAGCGATCAGTTGGAGTATGAGTGGTATGCCTCATCTCCACATGGCATAATGTTGTTTCTAAAACATAATTAACCACGTAGTATACTTGTTAGATATAACTCCAAGTTAGTTGATTGATGTTACACTGTTGTAGTGCTTCTACTTCTTCATATCTCATAAATGTTGAGATCTTGTTATAGTTGCAACTGTTATCTAATACTTTGAAGGCTTTACTGCTTAAGATATTCTTTGATGGTATATTAAAGCTTCTGGCAGAGAGTTATAACTCTCGCTGGGACAATTATGTAAAATTGTCTCACCCCGTAGACTTCAACTTTTTAGGTGAACGTCGGAAACGAAGGAACCAGCCTACAGGTGACAAGTCTCAGCAGCAGCAGCACTAGGAGCAGCAGTAATCTCAGGTGGAGATTTAGTCTGCCATGTGGTGTAGTTAGAGTCAGTCCTATGTGTCCTCTGTACTCTCAGGTCTTGGAGTCTTGTGTTATGTGATCTTGAGATTTTGTATCTTGATGTATATAATTACTCAAGAAGTAATTATCCTGAGATGTAAACAAGTTTATCTCACTTTATGAAAGGAGTTTTTATGGATCCATGCTCTTGTCTCGAAAAGTTTTAATTTCCCGTGATTTTTGTCTTCAGCTGATTATCGAATCTCTTCCGCTAAGTTTTAATCGTGTTTACGTCAATGTTTGGAGATCGGAGCCCACAATTAGTGGTATCAGAGCTCTAGGTCAGTTGAGTCTATAGAGGCATAGGACTTAGGATGTCGAGTCTATCTTTAGTACTCCTTCCTTATCTAATAGAATCTTCTGCTCCTCAGGAGAAGAAGATACCTAAGGATGTCAGAACATCATGATGAGTACGTGGCAGAGAGTAGTGCTAGTGCACCTCGAGGCGGTGCAAGGGTTCCGAGGATAGAACAACCTGCACCTGAGTCGCCAAGAGAGCCACCCCAGTTCGACGCAGCTGACATGAGTAACCCAGCTGTACAGACGATGTTCGGGCAGTTCATGACTGCCATGACACATATAACCGATAGGATGCCCATTCCTGCACCTAGGACACATGTCCAGCCTGAAGTACAAGGTATCGGTAAGACATTCGAACGACTTCGTCGTGTCGGAGCTACCGAGTACTTCGGGACTTCCGACCCTGCAGATGCTGACTTATGGTTGATAGAGTTGGAGAAGGCTTTCAGAATTCTTATAATTCCGGAAGCTGAGAAGGTTAGACATGTTGTCTATCTTCTCAAAGGCAGTGCTGGTCACTGGTGGAACATGGAAGAGCAGAAGAGACCTGGAGTAGAGTTCTCATGGGAAGAGTTTCGTCGGGAATTTATCAATAGATATTTTCCAAAGACCTTCCTAGATGAGAAGATCTCTCAGTTCGAGAAACTAAGGCAAGGTATGATGAACATTAGCGAGTATGAAGCTAAGTTCATGGAGTTGCTGCGGTTCTGTCCGCACATGGCTGCTACAGATGAGGAAAGAATTAGAAGATTCGAGAAGGGTTTGAATTCTGATATGTCAACCCTTGTGTCTGCCTTAGAAAACAGAGAGAGATTCTCTACCTTCGTTGAGTCAGTCCGAAGGATAGAGAGATCTGTGGTTGAGAAGAGACAAACCCATAAAAGATATCCACAGTTCCAGGGTTCTTCATCTAGGGATTCCAAGAAACCTAGATTCTCTGCACCTAACCCTCCACCACCCAGATCAAGTTTTCAAACTCAATGGACACCAAGCAGAGGTAGAGGACGGAGTCAACCGCTTCAAGGGACGCACAGTTCTGCATCTGTGTCAGTCACTGGACCACCCAGACCACAACAACAGGAGAGTAGTTGTTACAACTGTGGTAAGGTGGGACACCTGATGAAGGATTGCCGTTCTAGGCCTACTAGTGTGACACAACAACCTCCGAGACAGAATCAACAGAGATCTCAGAGCAGACAACATCAAGGAGCATCTCGAGGACGTGGACAAGCGTCTCAAGCTGGATCATCAGCACCACCTCAACACCAGGCGACTGTGAGGTTCTATGCTATGAACCCACCTGAGGCAGTGGTCAATCCACGGGTAGTGGCAGGTCAGATGAAACTTTTATATTCTGATATGCCTACATCATGTGTTGTATCCGTTCTGATTGACTTGGGTGCTACACACTCTTTCATCACTCATAGAGTGATTCGTAACTGCAATGTGACTGTTAGTCATAGAACAGATAGTTTGTTGTTGGAGACTCCGTTGAGTGGGTCTGCCGTTTTGCAGGAGGTATGTTCTCCCTGCATCCTCTTCTTTTCTAACCATCGCATTCAAGTGGACCTTATACCACTTGATATGCAAGGATTTGATATAATCCTCAGGATGGATACCTTGGAAAGGTATAGAGTTGTCTTGGATTGTGAATCCAAGTTGGCTTTGTTTGTTGATGAAAGCAACACATGGATCTTTCAAGGAGAAAGAAAGATTCTGCCCACCTGTCTTGTGTCAGCTATGGTTGCTGATAAGTTGTTGAGGCGAGGATGTTATGCATTCTTAGCCCATGTGGTAGATGTTACCAAGGAAAGGTCCAATCCTGCTGAAGTTCCCATAGTCAGGGAATTCGAGGATGTGTTTCCTGAAGAACTTCCTGGTATACCACCACCTCGGGAGATTGATTTTGAAATAAATCTGATTCCAGATACGAAACCCATAGCTCAGACTCCGTATAGAATGGTGCCTGCCGAGATGGCAGAACTCAAGAAACAGCTTCAAGAGTTACTTGAGAGAGGTTTTATCAGACTGAGTACTTCACCTTGGGGTGCTCCGGTCTTGTTCGTTAAAAAGAAAGATGGGTCAATGCGGTTGTGCATAGACTACAGACAACTCAATAAAGTAACAATAAAGAATAAGTACCCTCTGCCGAGGATTGATGATCTCTTTGACCAGTTGTGTGGTGCAACAGTCTTTTCAAAAATAGACTTGAGGTCTGGATATCATCAACTCCGTATTAAGGATAGTGACATATCCAAGTCCGCCTTTAGGACAAGATATGGTCACTATGAGTTCACAGTTATGTCGTTTGGACTAACCCATGCACCAGCTGCATTTATGGAACTCATGAATAGAGTTTTTCGACCTTTCCTTGATCAGTGTGTTGTCGTCTTCATAGATGACATTCTGATCTATAGTAAGGATGCTCAGCAACATGAACAACATCTTCGCCAAGCTTTGACCTTGCTAAGAGAACATAAGCTGTATGCTAAGTTTAGCAAGTGTGAGTTTTGGCTACCGGAGGTATCCTTTCTTGGTCATGTGATATCTGCCTCGGGAATTCGTGTTGACCCTACGAAAGTAGAATCTGTTCTACAGTGGGAACAACCGAAGACACCGACGGAGATTCGAAGTTTCTTGGGGTTAGCTGGCTATTATCGAAGGTTCATTAAGAACTTTAGTTCTGTAGCCTTACCTTTGACCAAGTTGACCCGGAAAGATGTTCCTTTTTCTTGGAGCGATAAGTGTCAACAGTCTTTCCAGTTGCTGAAGGAGAGATTGACAAGTGCACCTGTGCTAGTGCTACCTGAACAAGGAAAAGGATATGTAGTCTTCTGTGATGCTTCCAAGAATGGACTTGGATGTGTGTTGATGCAGGATAAACAAGTGATTTCTTTTGCTTCCCGACAGCTTAAGAAACACGAGGGGAATTATCCGACACACGATCTAGAGTTAGCTGCCGTGGTTCATGCCTTGAAGATCTGGAGACATTATCTCTACGGAGAGACATTCCAGATTTTCACAGACCACAAAAACCTTAAGTATATCTTCTCTCAGCATGAGCTCAACATGAGGCAACGTCGCTGGATGGAGTTAATCAAGGACTACGACTGTACAATTGATTACCATCCGGGCAAGGCCAATGTTGTTGCAGATGCCTTGAGTAGGAAATCAGCAACATCAACCATGGATAGAGCGCAACTAAACTCTTTAGTATGCTCTAGAAGAGATATGCTTATCTCTTTAAGGCAAGACAATGTACAGTTGAAAGTATCATTATTAACCGGTCTGTTGGCTGAAATGCATATTAAACCTACCCTAAGAGAGCAGATTAAGGAAGCACAGCTAGGTGATGTTGCAGTTCAACAGATTAGATCTGAGTATGGAGATGAAAAGTGAGATGGTTTCCATGACTCAGAGGATCAAGTAGCTTGTTATAATGGAAGAATGATAGTGCCGGATGTGGACTACTTGAGGAAGTTAATCCTGGAAGAAGCTCATTCTTCCATGTATGCTATGCATCCAGGGAGCACCAAGATGTATCGGAATTTGAAAGATTTTTATTGGTGGCCTGGAATGAAGAAGGATGTTGCAGAATTTGTTATGAGGTGTCCTGTGTGTCAGCAAGTTAAAGCTGAACACCAGAAGCCTGCAGGGACAATGCAACCCTTACCCATACCACAGTGGAAGTGGGACCATGTGACCATGGACTTTGTAGTTGGCCTACCCAGGACAAGCAAGGGACATGATTCCATTTGGGTAATTGTTGATAGGTTGACTAAGACAGCACATTTCTTACTTGTCAAAACAACCTATTCTGCTGAAAGGTTATCAGAGTTGTATGTTCAAGAGATAGTGCGTTTGCACGGAGTTCCTGTCACAATAGTATCTGACAGAGGTCCTCAGTTTACGAGTCGTTTTTGGGAACAGTTACACAGAGCCTTAGGCACCAAACTGAGGTTTAGTACGACCTTTCATCCACAGACTGATGGACAGTCAGAAAGGACCATACAGACCTTAGAAGACCTGTTGAGAGCATGTGTTCTCCAGTTCACCGGAAGTTGGGATCTACACCTAAGCTTGATAGAGTTTGCCTATAACAATAGCTATCAGCATAGTATTGATATGGCACCTTATGAAGCCTTGTATGGTAGACGTTGTAGATCACCTTTGTGTTGGTTTGAGGCCGGTGAACATCAGTTGTTAGGTCCTGACCTTGTGCAGCAAACCACAGAAAAGATTAAAGTAATACAACAAAAGATTAAGACTGCTCAGGATAGGCAGAAATCTTATGCTGACAAACGCCGTAGACCCTTAGAGTTCCAGGTTGGAGACAGAGTGTATCTCAAGGTCTCACCTTGGAAAGGAGTCCTCCGTTTTGGAAGGAAAGGGAAGTTAGCTTATAGATTTATGGGGCCTTATCCAATCATTGAACGGATTGGAAAGGTAGCATATAAACTAGAGCAGCCCCCAGAGTTACAGAGGTTACACCCTGTGTTTCACATTTCTATGCTGAAGAAATGTCACCCAGACACCGAGTCAGTTCTACAACCTATGGAGGTAGAATTGAATGATGATATATCCTATGAGGAAGGACCAGTGTCAATCCTTGATAAAAGAATTAAAAAGTTAAAGAAGAAAGATATAAGTCTTGTGAAAGTCCTCTGGAATCACCGTGGCATTGAAGAAGCCACTTGGGAACTAGAGGATGAAATGAGAAGGAAGTATCCTGCCCTTTTCTCTTGATATGTCTTATCGATTTCGGGGATGAAATCCTTGTAAGGGGTGGATAATTTGTAACATCCCTGACCTGGGTTATGAGTTAACCCTAGGTGTTTTGCCTAAATATGTAATTAAATCTTTGTGATTAACTCTGATCATGTAATTAAGTTTCTCAGAAACATATATTTCAATATTTGTTCCTTTTTATTTAAAGTTGTAGCATTGTTTTGATATACAGGGACCTATGTGCAAATTACCTAGTTGAAAGGGTTAGCTTGCAATTTGCACATGATGAGATGTTCCTCTGATGTTGAGACATCATGAGAAATCTTTTTGGCAAAGTTTGAGGGATTTCCCAAGCTTGGGCACCAAGGTGCAGCTGTGGAAGCAATCCCGGTGCTTGAAACCCTAATTTGGGGTAAAATGCAATTTACCCAAATTAAGGGATGCAATTTGTAAAATATATCATCTAATGTATCTTTCTAGATTCTTGCCATCATTTAGATAAGAAATGATGAGGAAGTCATCTCAATTGAATTATCAAGTTATGAAATATACCTTGTGATTGAATAATCAGGGTATATGTACAATATCCCTTTTATGTATGAACCTTAGTATTAGATTGATCTTCTTTGCACTCTTTTTCTAGACCTTAAGAGAAGTTTTGTCCTTATAATAAAGAGGAAGGGACGAGCAAGTAATGAAGGAAGGACCTAGTTGGTTTTATGGGAAACTTATGGACCTTTAATGAAACCTCACCCATGTATATATACACACTTTACCTCTCAAGCAAAGGAACCTTTCCTTCGTGCATATCACTGTTTCCCTTTTTGCTTGGCCGACTAAGGACTGTCTTTGAGCTCAAGAGGAACGACCAAGGGTGCAAGGTAGGTTTGAATCTCTCTTCTTGCCTAATTCCTTGGTTAGAACTCGAATTCAAGGTCAATTTGGTGACTAACTCACGAAACCCTATCTTCCTAGCCATCTCTTTTCGTCTTTCCTTGGAGTTTTCACCTTGGCCAACCTGTGGGAACTCAAGGACGCCATTATAGCTTGGAGCTTGAAAGCTTGTAGCTCAAGGAGCAAGCTTTAGGCGGGTTTTATAACTCTAAACCCATGCTTTACTATATACATCTCTTATATGCGGTTAGATGATAGTTCTTCATGTTTCCCTACTTTTCTTTGCTATTTTGCAAGCAAATCCGTGGGATATCCATATGTTTTTGAGCTAGGAGATGAAGGCGTGATTTCCAAGAAAAACCCACCGCTTTTCACTTTCTTAAACGGTCTCCCTAACTTGCTCTCTCAGTCTCAGGACCGCGAGGTGAGCAAACGGTCTCTGGACCGCGAGAGGGCAAACGGTCTTCACGACCGTTTGGACCCGTTGAACGAGCATGGACCGTATAATAAATATGTTCCTAATTATGTAAGCTAATCACCCTCAAACTTTTAGAGGCTAACTCCAAAGGAATCGGGAGATATGACCTTTTTAAGTAACAACTTTAATTGAATTTATTCCTGAATTTCAAACGGTCTGAAATTGCCTTTTTGGGAAAACGGTCTCAAGACCGTGTAAGGTCGTTGACCAAGCGTTGACCATATAAAATTACTGTTCAAAATTATGTTAATTAACAACTCACCAAGTTTAATGGTCTAATTCCAAACAAGCTAAGAGTTGAAGGGTGATTACTAGGGCTAACCCTAGATGAAATCAGTACTGAAATTATGGTGACTTAATTAGGGTTTTTAGGGTTGATTGACCTAAACGGTCTCAAGACCGTTTGGGGGTCATCCAAACGGTCTCAAGACCGCGAGGGCAATCAACCATGACCGTTTGGAGGTCTGAGGTCAAGAATAGTTGACCAATTGAAGGTACATTTACACCAAATTACATTGCAATTAAATATTGATATAACCCTCAACTCAATTGATCCAACCTTGATAAATTTGCACTAGAATCCAAAATTGGATGGGCAAACGGTCTCAAAACCAAGAGGAAAATCACCCAAGACCGTTTGAAGGTCTAGGGATTAGCTATTTTGATCAATTGAGGACCCAATTTCAATAAATTATCAAATTGATTAAAATACTGATTTTGTGACTCAATCATGGTTCAACCCCTATCAAATCACATTAGATCTTGATGAAATCTTGGGCAAATGGTCTCAAGACCATGTGGGGTCCAGCCACATGATCTCAAGACCGTTTTGGCCAAGTTTGGGACCAATTGGAGCTCAATTGAAGGGTTCAATCTTGTGTTGATGCACAATTGCTGAGTGTTGATGGGTGAACATTGATAGACCCTAATTGAATCGACTTCAACCCTAATTGGTCAACAATTGAGGGTCAATTGAATGACCAATTGGTTAAGCATAATCTTAATTGACCTAATTCATAAGTGGTCACCATGGCTTTGACCTTTTGAGGGCTTCAACATTGGTTGACATCATCGGTTGTAACCATTGAACCTTGTTGATGGTCCAAGCGGTTGAGACCATGTGAGCTCGCGGTCTCAAGGTCGTGAGGAGGCTGGCGGTCTCAAGGTCATGAGGAGGCTCGCGGTCTCAAGGTCGTGAGGAGGCTCGCGGTCTTGAGGTCAAGGGTGAGCAAACGGTCTTCCAACCCTCGCGGTCTTGAAATCAGATGGAGGGCTCGCGGTCTTGAAATCGGATTAAGGGCTCGCGGTCTTGAAGTCAGAGTGAGGGCTCACGGTCTTGGAAAGTCAAAATAGACTAAACGGTCTACACATCCCTCACAGTCTTGGAAGTAAGAATTGAGCAAACGGTCAACATGTTCAAACGGTCTCAAACCGATTGAAGATTGATGGTTGAGATCGATCAAGGTGATTCATGGTTGACTTCACTCAATCAATTGAAGATATAAATGATTCAATGATGCCCTAATCTAAAACCCTGATGATAACCTAGGATATTAAGGGATTAATTGACTAAGGTTTTGACCATGATGATGATCAATGGGGTGAATTACCAAAATACCCCTGAAGGGTCAATTGAGTTATATCTTGCTCAATTCAAACCCTAATTACATGAGAATGATGTTTTTAGCCATAATGACTCTATCCAACTTGATCTAGTCTAATGTTATTATCAACCACTAGTATGAAGAAAGAGAGAGTATTCTAGAGAGAGAAAGTACTCTAGAGAGAGAAAGTACCCTAGAGAGAGAAAGTAACCCTAATTGGATGGAAACTCAAGTGAAGCATCTTCTATGCACATGAATGTGCATAATTAGGGTATGATTCACCTATGTGAAGTCATAGAAACCCTAATTATGATAAATGATGAACCTTTAACTAATTTGAGAGCATTAATGATGATGTTACTCCTACATGATGATGTTATGAGTTCAATTCACCATAATGTGAATAGTAAACCCTAATTCAAGGGTAATGGCATGCAAATAAGTATTAAACTCCAATTGATGAGAATCAGAGGATTTAACTCTTATGACAAGAGTGGGAAGTATATTCCTTATTTTGTATTACCTTTATCAATTGAATTAACCATGCAGGTTTTGATATGAAGGTGATCATATCCAGGTATGGATGTTGATATTATATTCATTGAAGGCATGCTGTTAGCATTATGAATAAGAAAAGTAACTTTATGCCTTGTCAATGGCATCCTATGTTGATAATGGGCTGTGAGAGCCATGAATACCATCAAAGTCATGCTTTGAAGATGACTTGTGATGAGTATGATGAGAAATTATGATTGATGTGAGTTAGGCCTGTTACATTTAGTATTCTCTTATTTTAGTTGTTATGCTACTGATTAGTGTTTGAAGAACAATGTATGTTGTTAAAAGAATACTGAATGTACCTAACTAATCAAGTATAAGTTAGAGCCCTGATCATAGATCCATCATTGTCAGAGATCAAGTGATGGTGAAACAGGTTTTCCTCAGGGAACTCCTGGAGCACATACTTTTGAGTATGTGGGGTACATGGATGTGTATAACCTTACATCCTAGTGTAGGAAAGTGATGTAGATGCGAATCTGTCCATCCTTCACTATAATTCCATACCGTATCAGTGGTAGGTAAACATGAAACCTCCTGATGACGAAGAAAACACAGATATCCATATCAGTGGAGATAAACATGAAATCTCCTGATGACGAAGAGAGTACAGAACGTCACTGTGACTCTAGAATAGCGAAGGACCAGTTTACCCTGGTGAGCTATAGTAGTAGAGACACGAGATGTCCTACAAGTGATCCTCTCACTGACTGAGGAAGGTGATGGTCATGATAATCCGGCTCTCTTAGTGACCTATGTATGATACTGATGTGACTTCTCAGCGATCAGTTGGAGTATGAGTGGTATGCCTCATCTCCACAGGGCATAATGTTGTTTGTAAAACATAATTAACCACGTAGTATACTTGTTAGAGATAACTCCAAGTTAGTTGATTGATGTTACACTGTTATAGTGCTTCTACTTCTTCTTATCTCATAAATGTTGAGATCTTGTTATAGTTGCAACTGTTATCTAATACTTTGAAGGCTTTACTGCTTAAGATATTCTTTGATGGTATATTAAAGCTTCTGGCAGAGAGTTATAACTCTCGCTGGGACAATTATGTAAAATTGTCTCACCCCGTAGACTTCAACTTTTTAGGTGAACGTCGGAGACGAAGGAACTAGCCTACAGGTGACCAGTCTCAGCAGCAGCAGCACTAGGAGCAGCAGTAATCTCAGGTGGAGATTTAGTCTGCCATGTGGTGTAGTTAGAGTCAGTCCTATGTGTCCTCTGTACTCTCAGGTCTTGGAGTCTTGTGTTATGTGATCTTGAGATTTTGTATCTTGATGTATATAATTACTCAAGAAGTAATTATCCTGAGATGTAAACAAGTTTATCTCACTTTATGAAAGGAGTTTTATGGATCCAAGCTCTTGTCTCGAAAAGTTTTAATTTCCCGTGATTTTTGTCTTCAGCTGATTATCGAATCGCTTCCGCTAAGTTTTAATCGTGTTTACGTCAATGTTTGGAGATCGGAGCCCACAATCAAGATGAACACATACATATGAGATATTGTATTAAGATTCATAAATGTGGTATACTACATTGTACACATCCCAGGTTACCATCAAAACGAAATGTGATGCAACAACAACATATCAGATTCCATAAGGGACGGGACCCTCACTAAAAGTACTCACTACCCCCACTAGAATTGGTATCGGGCAGGGCACCCTCCCTATCGCCCACCACTCAACTCTTGCCGGTCAAGCAGACCAGCACCTATCGTGCAACGCTCCGTCAGCCGTCTAAGGTGTAACGGTGTCGCGCTACCATCTGAACCAGGTGTGCAGCCCACTCCATATCGTGTAACGGTGCGTTGTGCAACTCTGTGTTGGGCAACAGGGGCGACAGTCATAACGCCTACCGGGAAGCAGGCTACTAACAGGCACCCAAAGCATATCGGCCAACCACATGAATCGGGCACTAGGGTGTCGTGCAACGTTCGTCAAGTGTCGTGTTGTCGGCCGACACACACTCACAGAGCTAAGGTTAAAGGGTGACGCCCTCCACAGACCAGCTAGCAACATTTCTACCACAACAGGCCATAACGATACCAAGTCGTCACATAAGGCTGAGGTGTGATGCTTGACACACAAAGGTCAACATCCAGGAGCCTGACGCCCGACACAACACTACCAACTAGATAACAAGCTCCACACCTCAACGCACAACTACATCAAGCTAAGACAAGGCTAAGTGTATCAGGCAGGTTACTCATCAAAGTGGGATGCGTGACACACGCAAGGCAGGGACCAAGGTGACGCCCGTCACAGCCACAACAGGTGTCGTCCAAAGCTCAAGGTCAAGAGGGATATCGGGCAGCACCTCCCCCAAGATCATAACGGCCGAGATGCAACTCCACAAGGTCGTCACCAACCTCAAGCACAAGAGCACCAAAACCCTAAAGGATCAAGAAGATGACTCACCTCTCAACAACTAAGAGAGAGGGGTCTTGCCAAGCTTCTTATCACCAATCGGGCAACACAACGAGCAACCACAACAAGATCCACAACTACCACCAAGCTCACCCTTCAAGTCCATGGTGAGAGGAGGGTGTTGCTCAAGCAACTAGAACACAAGCTCACCTCTCAACTTAAACGAGAGAGGGGTATTGTCCATGCTACTAGGACTCAAGCTCACTCCTCTAGACCAAGGAGAGAAAGGAGTATTGCTCTCCAAGAAACCCTAGAACATAGGTTCGGCCAGCAAGGTGCAACTAAAACAAGAAACTATACTAACATCATACTTAGCCGATCATAAGCAACATATGAATAAGAACATAGAAGATGGTAATGTAGTTAGGGTTAGGAGTTATGTAAACCGCCTTAAGCAAGCTCCAAGCTCCAGGCTCCAAGCACCACCACAAGAAGGAGAGCAAGGCACTCTAGGGTTCGACCACCACTAGAGGAAGAAGGAGACTCCAAGGCAAGGATAGACCACCAAGCTTGCAAAGGAAGAGAGTGTGTCGTGCACCAAGGAGAGGAAGACTAAGGAACTAAAGGGATCCTTAGGAAGGGAAAGGAAACACATATATATAAGGGGATGGAGGAGAAAACAAGGTAGAGCAAAGCAAGGTGTCGCCCACCTAGGGACATTGTCCATGGGCAATGCCACCACTCTAACATGCCCTAAACACATGTCTAAGGCCATTGCCACATGCAAGCATCAAGCACCAAGTGTCCACTAGTGGTGACACAAACAAGGTCAAAGAAGGTCAAAGGATCCATGGGTGACACACCCACACAGCATGGCCGACACACCCCCACCATGGCCGACACAACCCTGGGCGACACACCACCAGGGTGACACACAACCTGGGTGACACACTAGGCCGACACAAGCATGCCCTTGCCCGGCACAAGGTCCAAAGAAGCAAAGGCAAGGCACCTCAAGGCCCAACAAGCTCAACCAAGCCCTAAGGAACTCAAGCAATGAGCCCAAACCTTCCTCTCAACACTAGAGGAAGAAAGGAGAGGGAGGATCACCACGCAAGGAGACAAACTTGCCCACAAACCCTAGACTTGGGTTAATTGCAAGTAGCACCTCCAACTCTCAACAAAGCACCAACAAACCCTAATCACCACTAAAGGTGATTAGCAAGCATCAAAGCATCAAGGTTAAGCAAAGCAAATAGGGTAAACCCTAAACGGAGGTCAGGGTCCTTACAAGCTAACCCCCTACAAAGGGATTTTTTCCCCGAAATCCAAAGAGAAAAGCGAGGGATACTTCCTCCTCATCTCTTCCTCAAGCTCCCACGTGGCTTCCTCAACGCCACGATGATGCCAAAGAACCTTCACAAGAACCAGATCCTTCCTTTTCATCTTCTTAACTCTTCTGTCAAGGATAATCATAGGACCTTCCTCGTAGGTCACATCTTCATCAAGCTCAACTTCGTCTGGCTGTATCACTGATCCTGAATCCGGATGAATTTTCTTCAACATACTGACATGGAACACTGGATGTAACCTGTGCAATTCTGGCGGCAGCTCTAACTCGTAAGCTACTCTGCCAACACGTGTTGTGACCGGGTATGGCCCCATATACCTGGGTGCTAGCTTACCCTTTCGGCCAAACGTTAGCACACCTTTCCATGGTGAGACTTTAAGATACACTTTGTCTCCTACCTGGAACTCCAAAGGTCGTCGGTGATTGTCTGCATAAGACTTCTGCCTGTCCTGTGCCGTTTTCAACTGTTTCTGTATCACCATGATCTTTTCTGTCGTCTGTTGTACTAACTCAGGACCCAAAAGTTGATATTCACCAGACTCATACCAACACAAAGGAGATCTACACTTTCTGCCATATAAGGCCTCATAAGGAGCCATGTCAATGCTCCGCTGATAACTGTTGTTGTAGGCAAACTCTATCAAACTGAGATGTACGTCCCAACTACCTAGGAACTGCAAAATACAAGCTCGAAGGAGATCCTCCAGAATCTGAATAGTCCTCTCAGACTGTCCATCTGTGTGCGGTTAGAAGGCGGTACTAAACCTCAACTGTGTTCCCAACGCCTTGTGCAACTGTTCCCAGAAACGACTCGTGAACTGAGGACCTCTGTCAGAAACTATCATCACTGGCACACCGTGCAAAAGCACTATCTCATCCACATATACTCGAGCGAGCTTCTCGGCTGTATACGTTGTCTTCACCGGTATGAAATGGGCAGACTTCGTCAATCTGTCCACTATCACCCAAATGGAATCAGGATTCCTAGTTGTCCTGGGTAGACCAACTATGAAATCCATGGTTATATGATCCCATTTCCACTACGGTATTGGCAGGGGTTGCAACGTACCTGTCAGCTTCTGATGCTCAGCCTAGACTTGCTGACATACCGCACACCTAGCCACGAACTCGGCTACATCTCTCTTCAAACCGGGCCACCGGTACAAGTCTTTCAGACTATGATACATCTTGGTGACTCCTGGATGTATAGCATACATCGATGTGTGTGCTTCCTCGAGCACTAACTTCCTCAGATCATCAGCATCGGGGACCACCATCCTATCACGATAGCAAACTAGCCCATCCTCAGACTCATGGAACCCATCACGCTTTTCGCTGCCGAACTCTGATCTGATCAACTGTACTGTATCATGTGTCTGTTGTGCATCTTTGATCTGTTGTCTCAGCATAGGCTTGACTTGCATCTGTGCTAAAAGTCCAGCTAACAAGGAAACTTCTATTGGCACATTCATCTACCACAAGGATACAAGCATATCACATTTGTGGCATACTAGGGAACTCAACTGTGCCTTCTTTGAAGAAGAAGAAGGCTTTCGGCTAAGCGCATCAGCTACCACATTTGCCTTACCCGGATGATACTCGATGGTGCAGTCATAATCATTGATTAGCTCCATCCATCGACGTTGTCGCATGTTCAACTCATGCTGCAAAAAGATGTACTTCCGATTCTTATGATCCGTAAAGATCTGACACACTTCCCCGTAAAGATAGTGTCTCCAAATCTTTAACGCATGAACCACTGCTGCCAACTCCAAGTCATGAGTCGGATAGTTCTCCTCGTGTTTCTTAAGATGTCGTGAAGCAACAGAAACCACATGATCTTCCTGCATCAGCACACAACCTAAACCTTTCTTGGAAGCACCGCAGAAAACAACATAGCCCTTCCCAGGCTCTGGCAGCACTAGTACTGGAGCACTAGTCAGCTTTTCCTTCAAACTTTGGAAAGCTTGCTGACAACGGTCATCCCAGACAAAATTTACATCCTTTCTCGTCAACTTTGTCATCGACAACGCAATCGCACTGAAGTCCTTGATAAACCTCCGGTAGTAACCTACTAAACCCAGAAAACTGTGAACTTCTGTCGTTGTCTTCGGCTGTTCCCATTCTGCAACATACTCCACCTTCTTCGGGTCTACTTTGACTCCTTCTGCAGATATCACATGACCCAAGAAAGTTACTTCTTCCAACCAGAACTCACACTTACTGAACTTGGCATACAGCTGATGTTGGCGAAGAAGAGTCAACGCTCGTCGAAGATGTTGCTCATGCTCTTGCCTGTCCCAACTGTAGATGAAGATGTCATCTATAAAGACTACAACAAACTGATCTAGGGATGGATGGAACACTCTGTTCATCAGATCCATGAAAGCAGCAGGTGCATTGGTTAGCCCAAACGGCATAACCACAAACTTGAAGTGACCATACCTCATCCTAAAAGCTGACTTCGGTATGTCATCCGCCTTAAACCTCAACTGATGATATTCGGACCGTAGATCGATCTTTGAAAACACTATAGCACCACGCAACTGATCGAATTGATCATCTATCCTCGACAACGGGTACTTGTTCTTGATCGTAACCTTATTCAACTGTCGGTAATCTATACATAACCTCATCGATCCATCCTTCTTCTTGACGAACAACACTGGAGCACCCCAAGGTGACGTACTTGGTCGGATGGAACCTTTCTCCAACGACTCTTGCAACTGCTTCTTAAGCTCTGCCATCTCTACTGGAGCTATCCTATACGGTGTTTGTGCAACAGGCTACGTTCCTGGAACTAGATTGATATCGAAATCAATCTCTCGGGGTGTAGGAACACCAGGGAACTCATCAGGAAACACATCCACAAACTCTCGGACAACTGTCACCTCTTCAAGGCTAGGACCTTTCGCCTTAGTATCCACAACGGTATCCACAACGTGAGCTAAGGACGCCTCACATCCTTGATGTAGCAACTTATTTGCCACCATGGCGGATACTAGACACGTCAGGAGAATATCACTATCACCTTGGAAGATCCACTTCCTACCGCCATCATCAAACACAGCTTGCTTGGACCCACAGTCCAAAACAACCTTATACTTCTCTAAGGTATCCATCCCAAGGATAACATCAAAACCATGCATATAAAGTGGTATAAGATCCACTTGTATGTTGTGTCTCGAGAAAGATATGACACAATATGGACACTCTTCTTGAAGAATTGAGGAACCAACAAGAGGGGTTTCTAACAACAAACTATCTTTCTTAAAACTAACACGTAAATGACAGTTCTCAAGCATACTATAGGTGATAAAAGAGTGTGTAGCATCCGGGTCAACCAGAACAGATATAAAGCAAGAAGAAGACATATTCGAATGAAATAACTCCATCTGACATGTCACCACTTGCGGGTTGACTATAGCCTCCGGCTGACTCATAGCATAGAACCGAGCCGTTGCTTGCTGTCCACGTCCTCTGCTTCCTTGAGCAGACGATCCCGCTTGCGACGCTTGACCATATCCTCACCCTCTGCTACCACTGGGCTATTGTCTATCTGTCCCTTGATGATTCTGCCTCGGCTGTTGCGTCACTTCAACATCTCTGCTTGGGCAGTTCGACTTGAAATGCCCCATCTGACCGCGGAGATAGCATGTCTTAACTTCAAACCATGGCCTAGATGGCCCTGTCACTGCCACAGAAGCTGTACTATGTGCCCCAGACGGTGAAGAAACATAACCTCTTCCCTTACTCGGGGACCATTGCGACGGTATACTGGAACCTCTCATTACTGACGGTGCTGCAAACCTTGGCTTCTTGAAGCCACCAAACCTTTGTCCCTGAAACTGCGCAAGCCTCTTCTTAGACATGGATTCTCTTTTCTCCCTTACTAAACGTTCGATCCTCCGGACATATTCCACAAATGTAGCAAACCGCTCTCTGTTCTCCAATGTAGAAACAGGTGTTGTCATCTCAGAACTCAGACCCTTCTCAAAATGTCTGATCCGCTCCTCATCTGTCGCCACCATGTGAGGCCAAAACCTCAACAGATCCATGAACTTGGCCTCGTACTCTGTGATGTTCATCATTCCTTGTCGCAGGCTCTCAAACTAACTGATCTTCTCATCCAGATACGTCTTCGGGAAGTATCTGCTGACGAACTCGCGCCGAAAAACCTCCCAACAGATCACCAAACCGGGTCGCTTCTCCTCCTCGATGGTCCACCAGTGACCAGCACTACCCTTTAGAAGGTAGAGAGCGTGCTTTACTTTGTCTGCTTCGGGGATGTCGAGGATCCGGAAAGCCTTCTCAAGACTTGTCAGCCACAGATCTGCATCCGCTGGATCAGCCGTTCCAACATAGTCCAAAGCTCCGACTCAGCGAAGCCGCTCAAAGATCTTCCTAAGACCCGATGTTTCACCATGGGGAGTCTATGCTCTCGGTGGAGGCACTGGCAATCTCTCTACAATGAGATTCATCATAGCCATTATCTACCCCATAAGGTGTTGATAGGTAGGGTGTTCTAGAATGGCTGGATCAGGTTGGGGGACCTCAGGCACCCGATCTTCATGTGTCTGCCCTATAGCTCCATCAACAGATGCAGCATCGCTGAGCTCAGCAGCATGTTCTTCATGGTTTCCAGACATCTTGGCTTTTCTTCTGCTGGGGGCAAAAGATGTTTGTGAGAAAATCTGGAAAACTCACAAGAACATACACAACCTAGTCCTAAATCCCTGTAGACTCAGCGAACCTAAAGCTCTGATACCAAAACTTGTGGCAACACATCCCACTATCACACAGACAGCGAGGTGTTACGCGAAAATGTGCGGAAATCACCATAACCACATATTATCAAAAACACGGGTTAATTAAAACCGAATGCGGAAAGCAGGTAAACTGAGAAAACTATTACATTTAAGTCCACATCCTGCAAGGAAACAGATTATATAAACATTTATAAGCCTTGATACGTGTCCACATCTTAGAGGAACAACTGTCTAACCATCACATGAGTTCATCACCTGTTTATATGTACATAAAGACCCACATCCGGCCAGCAGCAGGATATGCTAAGGATCAACAGCTATACATCGTGAAACAACGTCAAAACGTTCCCAAGGACCTGAGAGTACATGGATGACTCTAGACTCTACTACAAAACATCCAAAACAGCAGCATATCCATCTCTTGCCTTCTACTGCTCGTCTTGCTGCTCGGTCGCAACTCCGCGACCACCACCACGTCTAGCTCAACCACCTAAAAAGGTTATAAACCAGCGGGGTGAGACACACAGTCCCAGCCATTGTTCTAAAAAGCGGTAATCGGTGTACGGGCAGAGAGGGTACCGAATAGAGTATATACGGTATGCAGGAGTATAAGCGGGAGAATATTCGGTTTTAATCGGTTTTGATTTTTTTTTTAATATTAACCATAAAGATATGTAAATTATATATTGACCATATAATAATGACAATGATAAGTAATTAGAAACATTTATAAGTAATAGACTAATATTGCATTCATAAGTAGTTAGAAACATTGATGAAATTAGAGAAGAAAACTTTGATAAGTAATTACAAGCATTGATAAGTCATAGACTAATATCACAATAGACTAATATTGCATTCATAAGTAATTAGAAACATTGATGAAATTAGAGAAGAAAACTTTGATAAGTAATTACAAACATTGATAAGTCATAGACTAATATCACATTAATAAGTAATTAGAAACGTTGATAAGTAATAGACTAATATTGCATTAATAAGTAATTAGAAACATTGATAAGTCATAGACTAATATTGCATTAATAAGTAATTAGAAACATTGATAAGTGATAAGACTAATATTGCATTAATAAGTAACTTGAAACATTGATGAAATTAGGGAAAAAACATTGATAAGTAATTAGAAACATTGATATATAAGTCATAGACTAATATTGCATTAAGAAGTAATTAGAAACATTGATCAAATTAAAGAAGAAAACATCAACAGTAAGGATCAGTTCAATAAACACTAACTATAAACTTATAGAGAAAACATGAGGAGAAGAACAAATATGTAAATTGGAAGAAGAGAATGTAATTGTAATGACCAATAGTAGTATTAGAAAAAATTAATGTAAAAAAAATTATTACTAGCATTTGATTGTGAAAATCGCCGATTAATCGGCCGATTATTCCCCCGATCGGCCGATTAATCGGTCCTGGACCGATTATAGGCTGATTATTCATAATCGGAGCGGTAGACCCCCAAAAAGGAATATTCGGCCGATTAATCAGCCTAAGCGGTAGATTTTCTGAACAGTGGTCCCAGCTAGAAACATAACTCCCTGCCGAAACTACAAAACCTCAGAAGGATAAAGCAGATAACTGATAAGAGGTATAACAAGAGCAGTTATAAAGAAAAGTTGTTCATACTAGCAAGCTTACCAGATGTACAAAAGGCATATACCCAAGCATTTCTTTTATGGAACATGATTAACAAGATAAGATGTATAAGGTCTTACCATATATCATGAGGAACATATAAGTAACTGCAGGTATAACAAGATTAACTACAAAAGCAAGGCATCAACCAATGTTTTGTGTTTTGCCTTAAGCAGTAAATACTATTCGGCTGGATTACGTATTATTATGCCCTGAGGAAGTGAGTCGTACTGCTCAAATCCAACCTTCGGTTGCGAAACCCAAGCCGGTGCCATACAAGGTCAATGGAAGATCTGGACTCCACGACCTCTCCGCCTCATGGTCAGTGCACGAGTACAACACAAGCAGGACCGCAGTCTCTTACTTGAGTGGCCTCAGCCACAGGGTCATCTCCATAGGCTACCCTTCCTCTAGCCCGCCACAGTACAGGTCACGGCGCTAGTATATCTGAGCCACGGGCCTGTTCACCGTGCTCTGAGCCATGAACGCATTCATGCTCTATCACTCTGAGCCATGGGCCTATTCACCATGCTCTCTCTATATATATATCCAAGTCTGCAACCGCATCTGCACTCGATTCTCTGTCTATTTTAGGCTAGGAGAAACCTCGCATATTCAACAATATGCGCTCCAGGTTAACCTGCAGGAGAACCTATTTCACCATCACCAGCTCCTGACGATGATGGATCTATGACCAGGGCAAACTACATGAATTGTTCCACTGTGATTAATTAGTATATTTTAAGTGGCTTGCAAGATTCAACCAAGTTGTATAACATGCAACAGAATAGACAATATGAACTCAATATTGTGCTACATCATCCTGATCCATCACAAGGATCCCACATCACATGTTACCACTTGGCCTCTTGCCAATCATCTAGATCCATCTCAAGGATCATCACATTGCCATGGGATCTCAATCCCTCATCACATAGTGCCACTGCCTCTCAAGGCTTACATCATCATCATGGGATAGCAATCCCAAGTACTTTATCCAAACACATCATACATGTCATCTCATCATCAAGAGTAACTATCAAAGCAATGTTACTCATCATATATACCTCATAGCCTTTTACTTGGCTATACATCACCTGCATGGTTAGTATACACAATAATCATGGATTAACATAAAGATCATATTATAGATATAGGTCAAATTGATTGATTATATATGATATCATTCATGCTTCAACCTGTGATCATAACACCATGCAAGGCATCTTACATGCTTATCATTATCTCAGAATTATACATAATATCAAGATGATCACATACATATGAGATGTTGTATTAAGATGCATGATGTGGTATACTATATCGTACACATCCCAGGTTACCATCAAAACCAAACGTGATGCAAGAACGAACATATCGGATTCCATAAGGGATGGGACCCTCACTAAAAGTACTCACTACCCTCACCAGAAGTGGTATCGGGCAGGGCACCCTCCCTATCGCCCACCACTCAACTCCTGCCGGTCAAGCAGACCAGCACCTATCATGCAACGCTCTGTCAGCCGTCTAAGGTGTAACGGCGTCGCGCTACCATCTGAACCAGGCGTGCAGCCCAGTCCATATCGTGCAACGGTGCACTGTGCAACTCTGTGTCAGGCAACAGGGGCGACAGCCATAACGCCTACCGGGAAGCAGGCTACTAACAGGCACCCAAAGCATATCGGCCAACCACATGAATCGGGCACTAGGGTGTCGTGCAACGTTCGTCAAGTGTCGTGTTGTCGGCCGACACACACTCACAGAGCTAAGGTTAAAGGGTGACGCCCTCCACAGACCAGCTAGCAACATTTCTACCACAACAGGCCATAACGATACCAAGTCGTCACATAAGGCTGAGGTGTGATGCCCGACACACAAAGGTCAACATCCAGGAGCCTGACGCCCGACACAACACTACCAACTAGATAACAAGCTCCACACCTCAACGCACAACTACATCAAGCTAAGACAAGGCTAAGTGTATCGGGCAGGTTACTCATAAAAGTGGGATGTCGGACACACGCAAGGCAGGGACCAAGCTGATGCCCGTCACAACCACAACAGGTGTCATCCAAAGCTCAAGGTCAAGAGGGATATCAGGCAGCACCTCCCCCAAGATCATAACGGCCGAGATGAAACTCCATAAGGTCGTCACCAACCTCAAGCACAACAGCACCAAAACCCTAAAGGATCAAGAAGATGACTCACCTCTCAACAACTAAGAGAGAGGGGTCTTGCCAAGCTTCTTATCACCAATCGGGCAACACAAGAAGCAACCACAACAAGATCCACAACTACCACCAAGGTCACCCTTCAAGTCCATGGTGAGAGGAGGGTGTTTCTCAAGCAACTAGAACACAAGCTCACCTCTCAACTTAAACGAGAGAGAGGTATTGCCCATGCTACTAGGACTCAAGCTCACTCCTCTAGACCAAGGAGAGAAAGGAGTATTGCTCTCCAAGAAACCCTAGAACATAGGTTCGGCCAACAAGGTGCAAATAAAACAAGAAACTATACTAATATCATACTTAGCCGATCATAAGCAACATATGAACAAGAACATAGAAGATGGTAATTTAGTTAGGGTTAGGAGTTATGTAACCCACCTTAAGCAAGCTCCAAGCTCCAAGCACCACCACAAGAAGGAGAGCAAGGCACTCTAGGGTTAGGCCACCACTAGAGGAAGAAGGAGACTCCAAGGCAAGGATCGACCACCAAGCGTGCAAAGGAAGAGAGTGTGTCATGCACCAAATAGAGGAAGACTAAGGAACTAAAGGGATCCTTAGCAAGGGAAAGGAAACACATATATAGAAGGGGATGGAGGAGAAAACAAGGTAGAGAAAAGTAAGGTGTCGCCCACCTAGGGACACTTGTCCATGGGCAATGCCACCACTCTAACATGCCCTAAACACATGTCCAAGGCCACTGCCACATGCAAGCATCAAGAACCAAGTGTCCACTAGTGGTGACACAAACAAGGTCAAAGAAGGTCAAAGGATCCATGGGCGACACACCCACACAGCATGGCCGACACACCCCCACCATGGCCGACACAACCTTGGGCGAAACACCACCAGGGTGACACACAACCTGGGCGACACACTAGGCCGACACAAGCATGCCCTTGCCTGACACAAGGTCCAAAGAAGCAAAGGCAAGGAACCTCAAGGCCCAACAAGCTCAACCAAGCCCAAAGGAACTCAAGAACGAGCCCAAACCTTCCTCTCAACACTAGAGGAAGAAAGGAGAGGGATGATCACCACGCAAGGAGACAAACTTGCCCACAAACCCTAGACTTGGGTTAATTGCAAGTAGCACCTCCAACTCTCAACAAAGCACCAACAAACCCTAATCACCACTAAAGGTGATTAGCAAGCATCAAAGCATCAAGGTTAAGCAAAGCAAATAGGGTAAACCCTAAACGGAAGTCAGGGTCCTTACAAGCTAACCCCCTACAAAGGGATTTCATCCCCGAAATCTGAAGAGAAAAGCAAGGGATACTTCCTCCTCATCTCTTCCTCAAGCTCCCACATGGCTTCCTCAACGCCACGATGATGTCAAAGAACCTTCACAAGAAATAGATCCTTCCTTTTCAGCTTCTTAACTCTTCTGTCAAGGATCATCACAGGACCTTCCTCGTAGGTCCCATCTTCATCAAGCTCAACTTCGTCTGGCTGTATCACTGATCCTGAATCCGAATGACTTTTCTTCAGCATACTGACATGGAACACTGAATGTAACCTGTGCAATTCTGGCAGCAACTCTAACTCGTAAGCTACTCTGCCAACACGTGCTGTGACCGGGTATGGCCCCATATACCTGGGTGCTAGCTTACCCTTCCGGCCAAACCTTAGCACACCTTTCCATGGTGAGACTTTAAGATACACTTTGTCTCCTACCTGGAACTCCAAAGGTCGTTGGCGATTGTCTGCATAAGACTTCTGCCTGTCCTGTGCTGTTTTCAACTGTTGTTGTATCACCTTGATCTTTTCTGTCATCTGTTGTACTAACTCAGGACCCAAAAGTTGATATTCACCAGACTCATACCAACACAAAGGAGATCTGCACTTTCTGCCATATAAGGCCTCATAAGGAGCCATGTCAATGCTCTGCTGATAACTGTTGTTGTAGGCAAACTCTATCAAACTGAGATGTACGTCCCAACTGCCTAGGAACTGCAAAACACAAGCTCGAAGGAGATCCTCCAGAATCTGAATAGTCCTCTCAGACTGTCCATCTGTGTGCGGGTAGAAGGCGGTACTGAACCTCAACTGTGTTCCCAACGCCTTGTGCAACTGTTCCCAGAAATGACTCGTGAACTGAGGACCTCTGTCAGAAACTATCATCACTGGCACACCGTGCAAAAGCACTATCTCATCCACATATACTCGAGCGAGCTTCTCGGCTATATACGTTGTCTTCACCGGTATGAAATGGGCAGACTTCGTCAATCTGTCCACTATCACCCAAATGGAATCAGGATTCCTAGTTGTCCTGGGTAGACCAACTATGAAATCCATGGTTATATGATCCCATTTCCACTACGGTATTGGCAGGGGATGCAACGTACCTGTCAGCTTCTGATGCTCAGCCTAGACTTGCTGACATACCGCACACCTAGCCACAAACTCGGCTACATCTCTCTTCAAACCGGGCCACCGGTACAACTCCTTCAGACTATGATACATCTTGGTGACTCCTGGATGTATAGCATACATCGATGTGTGTGCTTCCTCGAGCACTAACTTCCTCAGATCATCAGCATCGGGGACCACCATCCTATCACGATAGCAAACTATCCCATCCTCAGACTCATGGAACCCATCACGCTTTTCGCTGCCGAACTCTGATCTGATCAACTATATTGTATCATGTGTCTGTTGTGCATCTTTGATCTGTTGTCTCAGCATAGGCTTGACTTTCATTTGTGCTAAAAGTCCAGCTAACAAGGAAACTTCTATCGGCACATTCATCTACCGCAAGGATACAAGCATATCACGTTTGTGGCATACTAGGGAACTCAATTGTGCCTTCTTTGAAGAAGAAGAAGACTTTCAGCTAAGCGCATCAGCTACCACATTTGCCTTACCCGGATGATACTCGATGGTGCAGTCATAATCATTGATTAGCTCCATCCATCGACATTGTCGCATGTTCAACTCATGTTGCAAAAAGATGTACTTCAGATTCTTATGATCCGTAAAGATCTGACACACTTCCTCGTAAAGATAGTGTCTCCAAATCTTTGACGCATGAACAACTGTTGCCAACTCCAAGTCATGAGTCGGATAGTTCTCCTCGTGTTTCTTAAGCTGTCGTGAAGAAAAAGAAACCACATGATCTTCCTGCATCAGCACACAACCTAAACCTTTCTTGGAAGCATCGCAGAAAGCAACATAGCCCTTCCCAGGCTCTGGCAGCACTAGTACTAGAGCACTAGTTAGCTTTTCCTTCAAACTTTGGAAAGTTTGCTGACAACGGTCATCCCAGACAAAAGGTACATCCTTTCTCGTCAACTTCGTCATTGGCAACACAATCACACTGAAGTCCTTGATAAACCTCCGGTAGTAACCTGCTAAACCCAGAAAATTGCGAACTTCTGTCGGCGTCTTCAACTGTTCCCATTCTGCAACGGACTCCACCTTCTTCGGGTCTACTTTGACTCCTTCTGCAGATATCACATGACCCAAGAAAGTTACTTCTTCCAACCAGAACTCACACTTACTGAACTTGGCATACAGCTGATGTTGGCGAAGAAGAGTCAACGCTCGTCGAAGATGTTGCTCATGATCTTGCCTGTCCCGACTGTAGATCAAGATGTCATCTATAAAGACTACAACAAACTGATCTAGGAACGGACGAAACACTCTGTTCATCAGATCCATGAAAGAAGCAGGTGCATTGGTTAGCCCAAACGGCATAACCACAAACTCTAAGTGACCATACCTCATCATAAAAGCTGACTTCGGTATGTCATCTGCCTTAATCCGCAACTGATGATATCCGGACCGTAGATCGATCTTCGAAAACACTATAGCACCACGCAATTGATCGAACAGATCATCTATCCTCGGCAACGAGTACTTGTTCTTGATCGTAACCTTATTCAACTGTCGGTAATCTATACATAACCTCATCGATCCATCCTTCTTCTTGACGAACAACACTAGAGCACCCCAAGGGACGTACTTAGTCGGATGAAACCTTTCTCCAACAACTCTTGCAACTGCTTCTTAAGCTTTGCCATCTCTACTGGAGCCATCCTATACGGTGTCTGTGCAATGGGTTGCGTTCCTGGAACCAGATTGATCTCGAAATCAATCTCTCCGGGTGGAGGAACACCAGGGAACTCATCAGGAAACACATCCACAAACTCTCGGACAACTGTCACCTCTTCAAGACTAGGACATTTTGCCTTAGTATCCACAACAGTATCCACAACGTGAGCTAAGAATGCCTCACATCCTTGGCATAGCAACTTATCTGCCACCATGGAGGATACTAGACACGTCGGGAGAACCTTCCTATCACCTTGGAAGATCCACTTCATACCGCCATCATCAAACACAGCTTGCTTGGACCCACAGTCCAAAACAACCTTATACTTCTATAAGGTATCCATCCCAAGGATAACATCAAAACCATGCATATCAAGTGGTATTAGATCCACATGTATGATGTGTCCCAAAAAAGATATGACACAAGATGGACACTCTTCTGGAAGCATCGAGGAACCGGCAAGAGGGGTTTCTAACAACAAACTATCTTTCTTACAACTAACAGGTAAACGACAGTTCTCAAGCATACTATAGGCGATAAAAGAGTGTGAAGCACCCGGGTCAACCAGAACAGATATAAAGAAAGAAGAAGACATATCAGAATGAAATAACTCCATCTGACATGTCACCACTCACTGGTTGACTATCACCTTTGGCTGACTCATAGCATAGAATCGAGATGTTGCTTGCTATCCACGTCCTCTGCTTCCTTGAGCAGACGATCCCGCTTATGATGCTTGACCACGTCCTCGCCCTATGCTACCACTGGGATGTTGTCTATCTATCCCTTGATGATTCTGCCTCGACTGCTGTGTCACGTCAACATCTCTGCTTGGGCAGTTCGACTTGAAATGCCCCATCTAACCACAGATATAGCATGTCTTAACTTCAAACTATGGCCTAGGTGGCCCTGTCACTGCCACAGAAGTTGTACTATGTGCCCTAGACAGTGAAGAAACATAACTTCTTCCCTTACTCGGGGACCATCGCGACGGTATACTGGAACCTCTCATTACTGACGGTGTTGCAAACCTTGGCTTCTTGAAGCCACCAAAACTCTATCCCTAAAACTGCGTGGGCCTCTTCTTAGACATAGATTCTTTTTTCTCCCTTACTGACCGTTCCATCCTCCAGACAGATTCCACAAACATAGCAAACCTCTCTCTGTTTTCCAACGTAGAAATAGGTGTTGTCAGTTCATAACACAGACCCTTCTCAAAACGTCTGATCTGCTCCTCATCTGTCGTCGCCATGTGAGGACAAAACCTCAACAGATCCATGAACTTGGCCTCGTACTCGGTGATGTTCATCATTCCTTGTTGCAGGCTCTCAAACTGACTGATCTTCTCATCCAGATACATCTTCTGTGGCATCCAGATACATCATCTGTCATCGGCACATTCATCTACCGCAAGGATACAAGCATATCACGTTTGTGGCATACTAGGGAACTCAACTGTGCCTTCTTTGAAGAAGAAGAAGACTTTCGGCTAAGCGCATCAGCTACCACATTTGCCTTACCCGGATGATACTCAATGGTGCAGTCATAATCATTGATTAGCTCCATCCATCGACATTGTCGCATGTTCAACTCATGTTGCAAAAAGATGTACTTCAGATTATTATGATCTGTAAAGATCTGACACACTTCCTTGTAAAGATAGTGTCTCCAAATCTTTGACGCATGAACAACTGTTGCCAACTCCAAGTCATGAGTCAGATAGTTCTCCTCGTGTTTCTTAAGCTGTCGTGAAGCAAAAGAAACCACATGATCTTCCTGCATCAGCACACAACCTAAACCTTTCTTGGAAGCATCGCAGAAAGCAACATAGCCCTTCCCAGGCTCTGGCAGCACTAGTACTGGAGCACTAGTTAGCTTTTCCTTCAAACTTTGGAAAGCTTGCTGACAACGGTCATCCCAGACAAAAGGTACATCCTTTCTCGTCAACTTCGTCATTGGCAACACAATCACACTGAAGTCCTTGATAAACCTCTGGTAGTAACCTGCTAAACCCAGAAAATTGCGAACTTCTGTCGGCGTCTTCAACTGTTCCCATTCTGCAACGGACTCCACCTTCTTCGGGTCTACTTTGACTCCTTCTGCAGATATCACATGACCCAAGAAAGTTACTTCTTCCAACCAGAACTCACACTTACTGAACTTGGCATACAGCTGATGTTGGCGAAGAAGAGTCAACGCTCGTCGAAGATGTTGCTCATGATCTTGCCTGTCCCGACTGTAGATCAAGATGTCATCTATAAAGACTACAACAAACTGATCTAGGAACGGACGGAACACTCTGTTCATCAGATCCATGAAAGCAGCAGGTGCATTGGTTAGCCCAAACGGCATAACCACAAACTCGAAGTGACCATACCTCATCATAAAAGCTGACTTCGGTATGTCATCTGCCTTAATCCGCAACTAATGATATCCGGACCGTAGATCGATCTTCGAAAACACTGTAGCACCATGCAATTGATCGAACAGATCATCTATCCTCGGCAACGAGTACTTGTTCTTGATCGTAACCTTATTCAACTGTCGGTAATCTATACATAACCTCATCGATCCATCCTTCTTCTTGACGAACAACACTAGAGCACCCCAAGGGACGTACTTAGTCAGATGAAACCTTTCTCCAACAACTCTTGCAACTACTTCTTAAGCTCTGCCATCTCTACTGGAGCCATCCTATACGGTGTCTGTGCAATGGGTTGCGTTCCTGGAACCAGATTGATCTCGAAATCAATCTCTCGGGGTGGAGGAACACCAGGGAACTCATCAGGAAACACATCCACAAACTCTCGGACAACTGTCACCTCTTCAAGGCTAGGACATTTTGCCTTAGTATCCACAACAGTATCCACAACGTGAGCTAAGAATGCCTCACATCCTTGGCGTAGCAACTTATCTGCCACCATGGCGGATACTAGACACGTCGGTAGAACCTTCCTATCACCTTGGAAGATCCACTTCATACCGCCATCATCACCGGGTCGCTTCTCCTCCTTGATAGTCCACCAGTGACCAGCACTACCCTTCAGAAGGTAGACAACGTGCTTTACTTTGTCTGCTTCGGAGATGTCGAGGATCTGGAAAGCCTTCTCAAGACTTGTCAGCCACAGATCTGCATCCACTAGATCAGCCGTTCCAGCATAGTCTGAAGCTCCAACTCGGCGAAGCCGCTCAAAGGTCTTCCCAAGACCCGATGTTTCACCATGGGGAGCATGTGCTCTCGGCGGAGGCACTGGCAATCTCTCTACCATGAGATTCATCGTAGCCATTATCTGCCCCATAAGTTGTTGATAGGCAAGGTGTTCTAGAATGGCTGGGTCAGGTTGGGGGACCTCAGGCACCCGATCTTCATGTGCCTGCCCTATAGCTCCATCAACAGATGCAACATCGCTGAGCTCAGCAGCATGTTCTTCATGGTTTCCAGACATCTTGGCTTTTCTTTTGCTGGGGGCAGAAGATGTTTGTGAGAAAATCTGGAAAACTCACAAGAACAGACACAACCTAGTCGTAAATCTCTGTAGACTCAGCGAACCTAAATCTCTGATACCAAAACTTGTGGAAACACATCCCACTATCACACAGACAGCGAGGTGTTACGTGAAAATGTGCAGAAATCACCATAACCACATATTATCAAAAATACAGGTTAATTAAAACCGATTGCGAAAAGTAGGTAAACTGAGAAAACTATTACATTTAAGTCCACATCCTGCAAGGAAACTTATTATATAAACATTTATAAGCATTGATACGTGTCCACAGCTTAGAGGAACAGCTGTCTAACCATCACATGAGTTCATCACCTGTTTATATGTACATAAAGGCCCACATCCGGCCAGCAGCAGGATATACTAAGGATCAATAGCTATGCATCATGAAACAACGTCAAAACATTCCCAAGGACCTGAGAGTACAGGGATGACTCTAGACTCTACTACAAAACATCCAAAACAGCGGCATATCCATCACTTGCCTTCTACTGCTCATCTTGCTGCTTGGCCGCAACTCCGCGACCACCACCACGTCTAGCTCGACCACCTAAAAAGGTTATAAACCAGCGGGGTGAGACACACAGTCCCAATGAGAAACATAACTCCCCGCCGAAACTACAAAACCTCATAAGGATAAAGCAGATAACTGATAAGAGGTATAACAAGAGTAGTTATAAAGAAAAGTTGTTCATACTAGCAAGCTTACCAGATGTATGAAAGGCATATACCCAAGCATTTCTTTTATGGAACATGATTAACAAGATAAGATTTATAAGGTCTTACCATATATCATGAGGAACATATAAGTAACTGCAGGTATAACAAGATTAACTACACAAGCAAGGCCTCAACCAATGTTCGTGTTTTGCCTTAAGCAGTAAATACTATTCAGTTGGATTACGTATTATTATGCCCTGAGGAAGTGAGCCGTACCGCTAAAATCCAACCTTCGGTTGCAAAACCCAAGCCGGTGCCATACAAGGTCAATGGAAGAGCCGGACTCTACGACCTCTCCGCCTCGTGGTCAGTGCATGAGTACAACACAAGCAGGACCGCAGTCTCTTACTTAAGTGGCCTCAGCCATAGGGTCAGCTCCATAGGCTACCCTTCCTCTAGCCCACCTCGATACAGGTCACGACGCTAGTATATCTGAGCCACGGGCCTGTTCACCGTGCTCTGAGCCATGAACGCATTCATGCTCTATCACTCTGAGCCATGGGCCTATTCACCATGCTCTATATATATATATATATATATATATATATATATATATATATATATATATATATATATATATATATCTGAGTCTGCAACCACATCTGCACTCGATTCCCTCTCTATTTTAGGCTAGGAGAAACCTCGCATATTCAACAATATGCGCTCCGGGTTAACCAGCAGGAGAACCCGTTTCACCATCACCAGCTCCTGACGATGATGGATCTATGGCCAGGGCAAACTACATGAATTGTTCCACTGTGATTAATTAGTATATTTTAAGTGGCTTGCAAGATTCAACCAAGTTTTATAACATGCAACAGAATAAACAATATGAACTCAATATTGTGCTATTACTATTATCAACATCATCCAGATCCATCACAAGGATCCCACATCACATGTTACCACTTGGCCTCTTGCCAATCATCTAGATCCATCTCAAGGATCATCACATTGCCATGGGATCTCAATCCCTCATCACATAGTGCCACTGCCTCTCAAGGCTTACATCGTCATCATGGGATAGCAATCCCAAGTACTTTAGCCAAACACATCATACATGTTATCTCATCATCAAGAGTAACTATCAAAGCAATGTTACTCATCATATATACCTCATAGCCTTTTACTTGGCTATACATCACCTGCATGGTTAGTATACAAAATAATCATGGATTAACAGAAACATCATATTATGGATATAGGTCAACATTAATTGATTATATATGATATCATTCATGCTTTAACCTGTGATCATAACACCATGCAAGGCATCTTACATGCTTATCATTATCTCAGCATTATACATAATATCAAGATGATCACATACATATGAGATGTTGTATTAAGATGCATAGATGTGGTCTACTATACCGTACACATCCCAGGTTACCATCAAAACCAAACGTGATGCAAGAACAACATATCGGATTCCATAAGGGATGGGACCCTCACTAAAAGTACTCACTACCCTCACTAGAAGTGGTATCGGGTAGGGCACCCCCCTATCGCCCACCACTCAACTCCTGTCGGTCAAGCAGACCAGGACCTATCGTATAACGCTCTGTCAGCTGTCTAAGGTGTAATGGCGTCGCACTACCATTTGAACCAGGCGTGCAGCCCAGTCCATATCGTGCAACGGTGTGCTGTGCAACTCTGTGTCGGGCATTAGGGGCGACAGCCATAACGCCTACCGGGCAGCAGGCTACTAACGGGCACCCAAAGCATATCGGCCAACCACATGAATCGGGAACTAGGGTGTCATGCAACGTTCGTCAGGTGTCGTGTTGTCGGCCGACACACGCTCACAGAGCTAAGGCTAAAGGGTGACGCCCTCAACAGACCAGCTAGCAACGTTTCTACCACAACATGCCATAACGATACCAAGCCGTCACATAAGGCTGAGGTGTGACGCCCGACACACAAAGGTCAACATCCAGGAGCCTGATGCCCTACACAACACTACCAACTAGATAACAAGCTCCACGCCTCAACGCACAACTACATCAAGCTAAGACAAGGCTAAGTGTATTGGGCAGGTTACTCATCAAAGTGGGATGCCTGACACACGCAAGGTAGGGACCAAGGTGACGCCCGTCACAGCCACAACAGGTGTCGTCCAAAGCTCAAGGTCAATAGGGATATCGGGCAGCACCTCCCCCAAGATCATAACGGTCGAGATGCAACTCCACAAGGTCGTCACCAACCTCAAGCACAAGAGCACCAAAACCCTAAAGGATCAAGAAGATGACTCACCTATCAACAACTAAGAGAGAGGGGTCTTGCCAAGCTTCTTATCACCAATCGGGCAACATAAGGAGCAACCACAACAAGATCCACAACTACCACCAAGCTCACCCTTGAAGTCCATGGTGAGAGGAGGGTGTTGCTCGAGCAACTAGAACACAAGCTCACCTGACAACTTAAACGAGAGAGGGGTATTGCCCATGCTACTAGGACTCAAGCTCACTCCTCTAGACCAAGGAGAGAAAGGAGTATTGCTCTCCAAGAAACCCTAGAACATAGGTTCAGCCAACAAGGTGAAACTAAAACAAGAAACTATACTAACATCATACTTAGCCAATCATAAGCAACATATGAATAAGAACATAGAAGATGGTAATGTAGTTAGGGTTAGGAGTTATGTAACCCTCCTTAAGCAAGCTACAAGATCCTGGCTCCAAGCTCCAAGCACCACCACAAGAAGGAGAGTAAGGCACTCTAGGGTTCGGCCACCACTAGAGGAAGAAGGAGACTCCAAGGCAAGGATCGGCCACCAAGCTTGCAAAGGAAGAGAGTGTGTCGTGCACCAAGGAGAGGAAGACTAAGGAACTAAAGGGATCCTTAGCGAGGGAAAGGAAACACATATATATAAGGGGATGGAGGAGAAAACAAGGTAAAGAAAAGCAAGGTGTCACCCACCTAGGGACACTTGTCCATGGGCAATGCCACCACTCTAACATGCCCTAAACACATGTCCAAGGCCATTGCCACATGCAAGCATCAAGCACCAAGTGTCCACTAGTAGTGACACAAACAAGGTCAAAGAAGGTCAAAGGATCCATGGGCGACACACCCACACAGCATGGCCGACACACCCCCACCATGGCCGACACAACCCTGGGCGACACACCACCAGGGCAACACACAACCTGGGCGACACACTAGGCTGACACAAGCATGCCCTTGCTCGACACAAGGTCCAAAGAAGCAAAGGCAAGGCACCTCAAGGCCCAACAAGCTCAACCAAGCCCAAAGGAACTCAAGCAACAAGCCCAAACCTTCCTCTCAACACTAGAGGAAGAAAGGAGAGGGAGGATCACCACGCAAGGAGACAAACTTGCCCACAAACCCTAGACTTGGGTTAATTGCAAGTAGCACCTCCAACTCTCAACAAAGCACCAACAAACCCTAATCACCACTAAAGGTGATTAGCAAGCATCAAAGCATCAAGGTTAAGAAAAGCAAATAGGGTAAACCCTAAACGGAGGTCAGGGTCCTTACAATTTGACTGAAATCTACATCTTTTAATGAGGCATCTCTTGAGCCGTTATTCTACTTGAAAATCACTTGCTTGGACATTTATTATTTTTCCTTCTCTCAATTCATGATATTCATTTGGTTATTGTGATACCTTGTTTATAATGGGTTTTTGGACCCCTTCTGCTATATTTACTTTTTATTTGAAATTGACTAAAATACCAGTCTTGCCACTCTATTTATGCATGCTACATGTTTGGCTAGAATATCTAGAATAGTGGTACTTATGTACAACCATACTTATATAGGGTGCACGTATTCCGCCCGGGGTGTGCGTTTCCGACTTTACTTTTTAGGCCATGATCCTATGGTGTTATGGCCATGTTTTAGGTATGTTTAGTCTACATTGTTATGCATGCAAAATTTTATTGTTTTATGTTGTGATTGTGGTAAAATGCTATGGCAAGACATTTTATTCTGATGTTGTAATCTAAACTTTAATATGCCTCATTTCTTATGTTATATTCTTTTGAACTTACCTAATTTCAAATAGCCCCCTTCTTTGTGGGAACATCTCTTTTTGCACTTGTAACCCTATATTATGCCCAAAGTGCTTATTATATGTACATACTCAACTCTTTGCTGACCTTTATGTTGTCTCCTATATTCTGGGTGATGTTCCCTTCCACCCAGATTTAGGTACATTAGAAGACAAGATGCTAAAGGTTTGAATGTATGGACCTGGAGATTGAGGATAGCTTGGGATAGTTGGTTTTCCCTCTGCAACCTGCCTTATATGTGTTCTTAGGTGTATACCTTTTATTTTATTTTTCATTCCACCTTATATGGTGAGGAATAATTGTACAAAGAAAATTTGTAACAATGTAATAGTTTTGTTTCCACTGCTTATTCATTATCATGCTATGTAATATGTACCATTTGAGAAATGAATGAAATTCCTCCTTTCCTTCTTACCCTTTTGGTATGTTTGGGATGGGATGGACTTATTCTTCAATTCAGTGAAGAGTGGATCCCCTATCGGGTCCCACTCTTTACATGAAAAGCTTGATCGATAAGGTATGCATCCCAAGGTTGGTGCATTGTCTATCTCGTGGAAGTGTGATGGTGAATATGTGGGTCTACCCCAGTAGGGTGCATATTCATCGTGTTGGCATTTGGGTCAGACTTAACAAGGTGACCTTGATCGGAGCAAGCACCTTGAGGCATGGAGATGTTCATGGCAAAGAGTTGCACATGTCATCTATCCAAGAGTTGCATATGATGCAATTGGTAAGTGTTACCTACCTTAATAATTGATTATGGACGATGGCGTTGGCTAGGTAATAATTCAATTGTTTTGGATCTTGGCTCACTAGAAGGTTGTACGTTGCAATCTTTTGAATTGATGGTGAGGCTATCAATTTGAACAAAATAATGGGAGCGATAATTAATTAAATGCCTAATTATATCGTCAAAATTTTCAAATCAATCAAATTAAGTCAAACGAGTTTTGGACTAAAATTGCATATTTTCTTTTTGTATAACAAGTCAACAATAATCACTTCTCATTGTGAGCGGTCCTTGAGAAGAACAAGCTAAATGGGAACAACTTCCACAACTGGTAGGACATTGAGAATTGTTCTCACTCAAGGGCGAAAGCTCTATGTCTTAGATACACTAGTGCCAGAGGAACTCACTCCCACCACACCAAAGGCAGAAAGGGATGCTTACAAGAAGCATACTGAAGATGCCATTGATGTGAAGTACTTGATGTTGTGCTCAATGAACTATGAGTTGCAGAGACAACATGAGAACATGGACATCATTGAGATGGTTCAACATCTCAAGAACATGTATCAAGACCAAGCACGAAAAGAGAGATATGATGTCTCCAGGCGTTGTTCAAGTGTGTCATGACAGAAGGAGATCTAGTTGGTCCTCACACACTCAATATGACTGGGTATGTGGAGAACCTGACAAGACTGGGATTCCCTTTGAGCCAAGAGTTGGCTACTGATGTGATACCGCAATCATTGCTAGAATCCTACAGTCAGTTTGTGATGAACTACAACATGAACAACTTTGACAAGCCGTTGACAGAGTTGTTGGGCATGTTGAGGATAGCTAAGGCACAAATGAAGAAAGACAAACCCAAATTCGTGATGTTGATTAGCAGAAAGAAGGGTAAGTCTAAAGGCAAGGGCAAGGGCAAAGCAAAGAAGGGTTCTGATGCTAGCCAGCAGCCCAAGTCATCTTCAGCTCTCAAGGCCAAAGGAGGGGTAAACAAGGGAGGCAAATGTCACCATTGTCAAGAGCCAGGACATTGGAGGAGAAATTGCCCTCTCTATCTAGATGAACAAAATTAGAAGAAGGAGAGGATGGAAATATCTACCTCAGGTATCTTGAAATAAACTTGAAACAATTCTTTATATGAGGTATATGAAACCAAGATATGGATTTGACATATATATGATATTCAAGATCTGAAAAGAAGTGATGGCCTTTATGAAAGGACCATGAAGGAGCACTCATCATTGGAGCAAGTGTTGCTGCCATAAATAGGAGTACCTTTTAGTTTATTTCAGCCCAAAGGGCATGTAATAGAGTTATGAACTGCTATTTCATTTTGCCAATAAATAGAAACACTTTATTTCTGCATCTTGTAATGACAAGGATTCTATCAATAAATTTGATGTTTCAATTTAAAGATATGATCCTTTGTGGAAATGCCATATTTTTCTTGTGGTACTTGGTATGCATAAGATAAAATGATACCTAAAAGTTATTGATGACTCAAACAATTAATTAGCATTATCATGAGAAATTCATTTCTAGCTTCCATGTTGATGGATAGGCCAAACTCTTTTGGTTGTGAACCATTAAGAGATATGAATGTCTTGGGCATGATGACAACTCAATCTTCACTAGATGTAGTGGGAGAATGGCTATTCTATTAGGTATAATACATATTGATGTATATACATGCCTATTGGAATAAATGTTAATGCTTCATATGGTGTTTAGTGAAACACCAATATGAATATCTTGAAGTGTTCAAGAATATCATAAATGAAGTACAAACTTGGTAAAAGTATTTATTCTTTGATGAGATCAATGAATGGGATACTTAAACCAAATGTTTGAGGACCTTGTGAGTAATTGTGATAATGTATCATAGAGAACTCATGATTAAGGCATAGTGTTGTCTAAATGAAAGAAGGAATCATACTCTAAAGAGTTAGAGCATGATCATCAAATAACTAACCTTCTAGAATTCTTTTATAGAACAT
This sequence comes from Alisma plantago-aquatica, assembly GCA_963693085.1. NCBI lineage: Eukaryota > Viridiplantae > Streptophyta > Magnoliopsida > Alismatales > Alismataceae > Alisma > Alisma plantago-aquatica. The sequence continues at coordinate 1,325,937,988 of OY856409.1, forward strand.
GCTTTACACTAAATAAAGGAGATTAGGAATCACAAGTGTTGTGGGTTCTCAATTTCCTTTTGTAATAGATACACCTCATATATCTAGGTGATGAATTGGTCGTGTGATGAGCCAATAATCTAGATGATGTTGAGGGACCAAATTTTGAGTCATGGCTTGAGGCCATAAGATCCAAAATGACTTCCATGTGAACCAATTTAGGTATGACCTTATGGTAGCACTTGATTGGGATAAAACCCATAAGTGAAATTGAGTCTTAAGAGTTAAGACTGACATGGACGACATTCAAACAAAGGATCATGCTTGATGTTGGAACTTGAAAGACTATGAAATTTAGCATATGGATATTAAAACTGCATTCCTGGCAGGAATAAGATAAGGTTGTGTACGTGACACAACCTGAAGGGTTTTATGAATCCAATAATGTAAATGCAGTCTATAATTTACAAGGGATTAATAAATATGATTGATTAAATACAAGCAACTCAGAATTGGAAGTCTTTACTTTGATTATATAGTCAAAAAGTTTTGAATGATATATCAAAATAAAGAAGGGATCTGTGATTACAAAGATTTAGTGGGAGCATATTCACATTCCACATGATGATGAGGAATGAAATGTTCTAAAATGGAAACTGGTGTGGAAATACCTTCTTTAAGAGAAGACATAGAAATGTTCTATGTAATAGGAATAAAGATCTATAGAGATAGTTCTCAAAAAATCTCTTGACCTGGTAAAGAGAAAGCATACATTGGCAATCTGTACTGAAGGGTTCAGTATGCACAGATTCAGTGGGAGAAAACTTGTCCATGTTACATGGAGTTAGTATCTTAGATGCCAAGTGTCCCAAATTCTTACGAAGAATAGGAACACATAGATAGATATGCATCTATAATGTATGTAATCATCCCATTATCTTCTATGTATTGGACATGACAAGAAGATGTGCAGTCATCATCTTGTATGTATTGGACATGACAATATGATATGCTTATCTTGTTAACTTGTGTGACAAGTAGATGTCTGTCTACTTCCACTGAGGGCCATTGGAATACCATGAAGAACTTGTTTGGTACTTATGAAGTACTAGTTCTATGGTAATATAAGAAAGAGTTGGGTGTAAAGAGTTACACTGATGCAAGCTTCCGAAATGACAAAAAATGATCGCACTATAAAATATAAAAGTGAATATGAGTTGATAAATGGAAACATTCTGATTTACAAGTTGTTTAATTCTAAAAGGGAATGTCGAGTATCCTTATGTTATGAATAGTAGAGGATACTATATGGATCTAGAAGTTCATAGAGATGAACTTCTAGATTTTCCAACCATTGATGACAAGTAGTAATACTGAGTCAAATAATGGAGCTAAGTGTTAGGCAAGGAATATCAGATCGCATATTATGGCAACTCCATCTCATACGATATGTCGTATAGTGAAGAGATGTGAAACATGCAATATACCGACTAAAGCAAAGTGTTGCTAACTCACTGTGTGAGCACTGGAGCAGCACAAACATGTGGGACATGTTTAGAGAACACTAAGAATATGATTCAAAAGTGATTGTCTCATAGTGCAAGTGGGAGTTTGTTGGTATGTATGCCCTGAGAGCCAATCATATGATGATTAGATTGGGATACATGAAGATTGATTTGATAAATATCAAAGGCAAGCTTCCAATTTATTCCGGTTCAATCAGTTATAAGATAATGATAGAGCAAAATGAATGTCTAGAGAATGACCATACTCAATGACGTATGTCTTTAGGTTGAGGACTTGAAGAATGAGATTATACGGAAGATAAGAGTTTGTACATTCTTATTTTGTCCCTAGTCAAATGTCATTGTGGAATATTGATAGAAAACAATGACACAACAAGACTAGAGTGTGTGTTGGTTGATGACAAAGTCTCACTAGTCATGATATGTGATATCAAACCAAGCACATAGATACATGTTAGAGAACAGTGTATCAGACAGACCCACCGTGAGAGTGACACATGGAACCTGACATGGTAGTCACAGTCATCTCTCATAGTGATGGTGGTGATTGTGATTCCTAGACCTGAAATCACTGCACTCATCACATGTCGTTCGGTACACTTTGACATCATCAAACACAGTCTTGAAATATGGATTGTTATAAAGGTGATGGTTGGGTGACTTTGACACATGGGGTTTTGACTGGGAGTGATAGATATGGGATTTGTCCCTCTTGAGGGAGTATGATGTCCATGGCCACTTGATAAGTGAGACTGAGAAAGGCATGCACATGCACATGTGAGTCAGTATGTGATATTCATGGAACATATATCTCAGAAAGTCTACTTTGGATCAAGGAACATGAATGAACGTTGAAAGGATGAGAGCTCCATGCCTTGAGTTCATTCAGGATATCAGAGACAATGGAATTATACATTCACTGGAACATCAATCACATATTGTAGGATTGAAAGTTGTTCTCCAACTTTTCTTTTCACTTGGATGGCATTGATGTGTAACTAGGCACCACTCTTTGCTTGTGATGTCGTAAGCTAGTTATGGACATTCACTGCCAACGTGAAATGGGACCTATAGGGTCACACACAAAGGATTTACTTGGAAGAGGAGTTTCTCCATGAATGATGTTTGGATTGATTACTAAAGGTGTTTAGGTACTCAATCAAACATTCAATCAATTGACTTGACTCAGTATCATCAAGTTCAAGTGTTGAACTAACTGATTTGAGTGTCAGATTGATTGAAAACTGCAATGATTGTGTTCTGCACAATCTGGACCACCAACTGACTGGTTTACTGGGTGAACCGATCAGCTCATGGTTAGTGAGACGACCGGTTCACTTGGTGAACCGATCGGTTCGACTTGACCAAACGAGTATTGTTGGGTTGTCCCAATTTGTGAGAAAAGTTTTTTGTTTCACTTGTACAATTCAATAGGGACAAGAATTGATCTTAGTATTAATAGGGAATGAAAGAGGAAAGTCAATTGGAGGTGAGTCAGGAATGTGAAACGAATGGTTCAACTGGTGAACCAATCGGCTCACACTCCCAGCCGACCAGTTCATTTGTGAAACGACCGGTTCGGATGCCCCAAGGCAATCACTTCATGGAAATTTTGGACCCTTCTACTCCCACTTTAGTCCCGCATTGCCCAGGTTTGTGAACCCTGACTCTAACCCCTCCTATATATAGAGGGGTATTGGGGGCTTCTTAAAAGCACAACTCAGAACATCAGTTGCTCTACAAAGTTGTTGTCCTCTCTAGTTGTGGACACTGAGAGAGCCCAAGCAAGTTCTACCTATTCAGGGAGGAACAACGAGGGAAAGACAACTGCAGAAAAGAAACTGATATTGGAAGAGTGTGTCGGTTACTAGTACACCGACAGAAGGGGATGACTCCTTCTAGTATCCTGTAGGAAAGGACGACTAGAGTTCCCAGTGGTCCATGTGGACTATGTATAGAGGCAGGAGACTTCTGCTGCTCATGAGGATGACTGTCACCCACAGTTTGGTCAGGACCAGGAGTTACACAGACATCGTCGAAGACTAGGTGGTTGAAGACCGCACTAGCTGTGAGGTTTTGTCACTGAGCAAGCCTCAGGACATGTACACCTCACTAAAACCATCCTTCCTATTTCATAGTCATTGATGCGATATGTGGTTATGGTTTTATGGTGAGAGAATTTTTTTTATTTCCACTGCCTTCTCCCTCACCTAACACCCAACATGTGTTACGTCTCTTAAAGCCCTGGGAGATGACGTATACCACTCATACTCCAACTGTCCACTACAAAGTCGAAAACAATGCCATACAAGATCTAGGAGAGTCAAACCCCTATGATCTTCACTGCCCTCAATCAGTACAAGTCTTCCATAGTGAAATATAAAGTCCAACTACAAATCAATCTAGTCCTCCTTGGTATATTGGTCACGACACTAGTGAATAGGGTATACAAACCTAATCATTCAAGGTACAACCACAATTGTCCTCTATCACATCATATATACTGAGACACAACCTCAATCGTTCTCCTAGTGAGACATGATCACAACCATCCTCAAAACCTTGGCATCAAGATGACAAAGACACTCAGTCACTTGCACCTTGCATACTCAAGAGTATTCACTCTGAGTTTTCCTTAAGAATACTTGTTTCACCATCTAGCAAGTCTTGACACTGGAATGGATTTATGGCACATGGCACTACATGATTAGGCTTCCACTTGATTAGTTAAAGTCAATTGGGTATCTTTTAACTGCATCAATCAAGTTACATACAAACCCTAAGAAGATTCTACAAAAGATAAGGTGGGTTACATCTTCAAAATATATAAAACATATAATGTATAAACTTGTCACATCATCACACAATATTGTTCATTGTCATACACATGAGTCCACACTCATCGTCACACCATCATGGGATATTAGTCCCTCATCACTTTACTAGGATGCCACCTCAGTTAGGGCACAAAGTCACTTCCCATGTCATAAGACCATTCATATTGTTCCCTACAAGAATATCATTATCTCTCCATGCCTCAATAAGGCTCATCACCATCACCACACATGTGTTGCATAAGTTCGACATAACTATGCATTAAAGAACTATGATGCCCATAAGATAACAATTTAGGGTTACAACAACTTAGGAGAGAGAAAAATACTTTAACATCATGCTAATTGCTCAAGCAAACTAAGTATTATCACTATACACTTGAATTAGGGTTAGGTTCAACATAGCCGACCAAATTAGGCTTTGAAAATGGCAAGTAGAAGTAAACCCTAATTACCATCTCCAACATTCTTGGAGGCATATTGGGTCAACAATCAACATAGGGCCAACCACACAAGATGATCTCAAACCCAGAAATCTTCATCGACCGCCGAAGATAAGTACATTATAGACCATTGAAAATTAGGTCACCCCAGGTCAACCACAAAGGTGATTGTTGAAAAGTAGGGTTTGACCCCTTCATAGACAGTATAAGATGGTCATCTTCAACGACCTCAAGGACCATAACTAAATGACTAAAGAGAACCAAGGGAAGACTCATCAACCCAAGAAGATAGTTACCACAACGACCATCATGATCCAAGTTCAGCGACACTTAACCATGGAAAAAAAATCTCATCGGCCAAAGAGAGTCCAACATCAAACAACAACAAGAATGAAAACTTGGAAATCGAAGAACATGAACAAAACTCGTCGACCAAGTCATGAGATTGAACTTAGTGATCATTAAGAGATAGAAAACCATCCACCACATGATCAAATAGATTGACCATCACCATGATATAGAAACCAACAAGGAGTAAAACTCATGAAGGAAAACCACCTCAAATTCTAAACCTAGCCATCAACATGAGAGAAAACTAAAACATCAAGGTGTAACAACATGAAGAAAAGCAACACCAAAACCCTGATTCTGATCATCACCAAGTCAAGGCAAAACCATGACATGGGAGAGAAACACTCATTTAGTATATGCATGCAAAGATCAACTATCTCGTCAACAACATAAATGTACACTAGATTAGGGTTCATCAAAGAAGGGTTTATCCATTCAAGATCATCATAGAACATAAGCTTTAGTTCAAGATATTAGCATTAATATACTTGCAATTGTGTTTTAGAGATAGGTTATTTGCGTGAAAAGATTAAGTGTAACAATAGTCAAGGAGAGAATTATATAACTTGACTGAAAGGAGAATAAGCAATTCCAAACATCAAGGAAGTTCCATAAAGAGAGAAACCCTAGCTTGATCGCCACCTCACGGCTAAGCTAGTATCACCTAAAAGAGAGAAGAAAAACCATATGTTAAAAGAGCACAAGATGGAGAGAAAAACACTAGGCCAAAAAGACAAGAAACAGAGAAGAAATCCAACTCAACTTGAGCACTATCATGGAGAACCATGGATTCGGCCAAGAAGAGAAAAGTTCCTCAAGAAGCACCACCATGGAGACCCATGGATTGGGCCAAGAGAAAGGAAAGGGGTAGAGTTGCAAGAAAATAAAGACAAAGAAAATTAGATCACTTACCAAGATCAAGGATCACCAAAGAAAGGGTTTATCTAACTCACAAGCAAGATGGATCAGTCACTTGCACCAAGCTCAAGCACCACCAAGAATGCAAGGGATGAGCTCCAAGCAAGAGGAGACGTAGGGAGGGTGTAAAAGGATCACTTGCATGCAAAGAGAGGGGTATATATATCCAAGGGTTAGATAGAGAGAAGGGAGGTTAGGTGTCATGCAAACATGTACCACTTGTCTACGATATCTCGGACAAGCAAGCACTAAACACATGCATGCAACAAGGGTCATTAAAACCAAGAAAAACACACGACCTCAACTCTAGGGAAAACCCATGACCTATGAGAACTTCAACAACCAAAGCACATGACCGATGAAGAAACACAAGCTAGGTGAACGCTGAAGATTCTCAGGGACCAAGGTGCTCAAAGGCACAAACATCCACTAGGGCATCCAAGCAAACCCTAGATCTCAACACAACATGATACCACATCAAACCAAGGTACAACAAGGCACCCTAGGGCACCACTCTCTCCAACATGATTCCAAAACATGTGAGGTACACAAAGCATGTGACAAATTGCAAGATGAACCATAAACATGGGTAATTTGCAATTAGGTCAAAAAAGCACAAATATAGCATAACTAGTGCAAATAACATTCAAATTCGACCAAACTGGAAAACACAAGCATGCCACATGTTATTTGTGGGCTCCGGTCTCTAAAACCATGATGTAAACTCCACGGAAGCATTCGATTAGCAACGGAATACAAAAATCACCGGAAATTAAAATTTTTGAGACAAGATATTGAAATCATAAAACTTCTTTCATAGAAAGGAGATAAACTGTTTACATCTCTGTTAAATTACTTCTTGAGTAATTATATACAACATGATACAAAAATCTCAAGAGTCAAAACCAAAATCTCATACCACTAACTCCAAGACCTGAGAGTACAGAGACGGCATAGGACTATCTAACTACATAACTCAGCAGTCAGTATCTCCACCTGAGATTCACTGCTGCTCCAGGTGCTGCTGCTGTTGGTATTGGTCACCTGTAGGCTGGTTCCTCCGTCCTCGACGACCACCTAAAAAGTTGAAATCTACGGGGTGAGACAATTTTAAATAATTGTCCCGGCGAGAGTTATAACTCTCCACTAGAAGCTTTATATAGCAATCAAAGAACAACATAAGCAATAAAAGCTTTTAAGACAATCAACAGCAGATTGACATTAAGTAGAACAACAACATTTAGGAAATATGAAGAACATAGGTACTATGCAGTGTAACATCATTCAAGTATCTCGTAGTTCAACCTAAGCAGATATACTACGCGGTTGATTATGTTTTACAAACATCATTATGCCCTGCGGAGATGAGGTATACCGCTCATACTCCAACCGATCACTGTTAAGTCGCATCAGTATCATACCTAGGTCATCAAAAGAGCCGGATTCTCATGACCTCATCTTCCTCAATCAGAGTGAGGATAAACATGCAGGACATCTAGTGTCTCTGCTACTATAGCTCACCAGGGTAATCTGGTACTTCGCTATTAGAGTCACAATGGCATCATGTACTCTCTTCGCCATCGAAAGATTTCTTGTTTATCTCTCATCGATGTGGTATAAAAGACTTCCTAGGGAGAATAGTGTTACATCACCCCGGCATAAACATATAGTGAAGGGTTGATGGATTAAGATACATCTACATCAATTCCTACACTAGGATGTAAGGATTTACACATCCATATTCCCCCACATACTCAAAAGTATGTGATCCAAGAATTCCCTTAGGAAAACCTATTTCACCATCATATAACTTCTGACAATGATGGATCTATGATCAGAGCTCTACATGGTATGATTATACTTGATTAGTTAGGTACATTTCAGTATTCTTTTAACATCATACATGTTCTCAAACATTAATCATTAGCATAGCAGCTATGAAAGTAGAATACTAAATGTAACAGGTCTAACTCACATAAATTATCATTTCTTATTCATTTCATCACAAGTCATCTAATTAGCATGACCTTGATGATACTCATGGCTCTTACAGCCTATCATCTCATGTGATGCCACTTACCAGGCAACAAGGTATTTCACTATTCATAAAGTTAATAACATGCTTTCAATGAATATGGTATCATAATCCTTACCTGGATATGATCATCATCATATAAGAACCTGAATGGATAACTCAACTAATAACAGTAAACAATTCATTCCAGGAGTTGTACTTTCATACTCTTAGAAGAGTCAGGTTCCCTAATTTCTCATCAATTAGGGTTTACTATTCACTTTACATGTTATCACCCTAGAATTAGGGTTTACTATTCACTTCATGGTGAATTGAACTCATAACATCATCATGTATGAAGAACATCACCATTGATGCTCTCAGATTAGATTAAGATTCATCAATTATCATAATTAGGGTTTCCATGATCTCACATAGGTGGATCATACCCTAATCATGCACAATTATACACATTGAAGGTACTTTACTTGAGTTTCAACCATAAATGGTACTTTCTCTCTCCTATTACTAGCAGATGGTGATTACACCACTCTAGATTAGGTTGGTCAAGTCCTCATTGATTATCATAAGCCAAAACACCACTATCATGTCATTAGGGTTTGATTAAAACAAGGTATCCTTTAGTTGAACCCTTCAAGGGAATTTTGGTAAAGTACACCAATGATCACCATCATGGGTCAATCCATTAGTCACTTAGTCCCTTAATGTCCTAGGGTACCATTAGGGTTTAGATTAGACCACCATTGAACCAATTGCACCTTCAAACGGTTAACCATAAACAACCCTAAAAGTCTCCAAACGGTTTCAACCTTCAACCTCCAAACGATCTTGAGACTTTTTGGGGGCGTTGACTGTTTGGATGGTTTGACCTTCAAGACCACATGGATCACCAAGACCGCATGGGTCACCAAGGTCGCATGGGTGCATTGACCGTTTGGGAAAGTTGACCTCCAAACCGTTTGAAGCTATGCGACTTGAAACCGTTTGATCTTAAACGATCTTGAGATCGATTGGTCCAAACGACCTTGAGATCGTTTGAGCCCAAATGGTCTTGAGACCGCTTGGCCCCAAACGGTCTTGAGACCTTTTGGCCTCAAACGTTCTTGAGACCGTTTGGTCCAAATGGGCTCAAACCGTTTGGACCTCAAAAGTGAATCAAAGGTTATGATCGATTATGGTTATCTATGTTGAAGGCTTCAATTGGCCAAATCCTTGTTAACCACTTGTAAATTGAGTCAATTAGGATTAGCCTTAATCAATTGGACACCAAATTGAACCTCAATTGAAAGCCAATTAGGGTTGAATTCAACTCAATTAGGGTTTTCAACCGGATAATCATCAATGTTCAACAATGTGAATCAAATCGAGGTTGAACCCATCAATTGACCTCCAATTGGACCCAAACTTGGCCCAAACGGTCTTGAGATCGTTTGGACATCCTCCAAACGGTCTTGAGACCGTTTTCCCAAAGTTTCATCAAAATCTAAGTCGATTGGATAAGGGTTGAACCCTAATTAGGTCTAAAATCAGCACTTTTATCAATTCTTCAACTTATTGTGATTGAACCCTCAAACCATCAAATTACCTTAACCCTAGACCTCCAAACGGTCTTGGGTTGTCTCAAAACGGTCTTGAGACCGTTTTTATGAATCCCCAAACGGTCTTGAGACCGTTTGGGTCCTTCAACCCAAAGTTCACCAAAATCTATCTTTGAAATCAGCAAATCAACCCGATTAGGGTTTAGGGGGTTGAAGTGCCTTCAACTTGTGATTGGTTTGGAATATGATTCTTTGTAGGAATTAAATTCAATATATTTACAACAGACCCTTAAACGGTCTTCCCTTGGTCAACCCTATCAAATGGTCTTGAGACCGTTTGATTCCAAACGGTCTTGCAAGACCGCATGAGATCAAACGGTTTGAGACCGTTTGATTTCAAACGGTTTGCAACTATTTGGACCAAAAGGGTCCAAGGTCGTTTGATAAAGTTGCCTAGGAATTCACGCCCATCATCGTCAACCTCTGTTCAGGTCGGTTATACCACGGAATTGCTTGCAAAAGTGCAAGGAAGAAAGGGGAAGAAGAAGAACTAAACTTAAATTGCAAGAACATAGATATGCATAATAAAGCAAGGAGTTTAGAGTTATAAAACCCGCCTCAAATGTTGTTCCTAGAGCTCCAAGCTTCCAATCTTCAAGCCTTTAATGGCTTCTTGAGCTCCACAAGTCGACCAAAGGTGATTCTCCAAGGAAAAGATGGGGATGGTCGGCTAGAACAAAGAACCTAAGTAAGTTAACCATAGAACCAACCTTATACAAGGAATTCCTCCAAGAATCCGAGCTAGAAGATGGTTTCTTCTCACCTTAGAACTAGTTGGTTGTCTCCTTGAGTTCCAGAGCTCTGCCTTGGTCATTTGAGAAAGACGAGAAATGAAGAGGTGAAAGGATACGTTCACTTGGTTTGCAAGGGTAAAGGCTTATATAGTTTAGTCTAATTTTCACCATAAGGACCTCTAAATCATAGATTTCTCATCTAAGTCCTTCCTTCTTTATAAGGCACGTCCAAACTATCATAACTTAAACAAAGCTCATCAAAACTCAAGATCTAAAGGTAAATAAAACTAACTTACAACTAGGATACTTATATGAAGGGTCTCTTCACTCGTACTAGGTAAATTTTATTACAAAGATCATTCTTCTTATCTGATTATTCATTGCAGCGCCCCTTTCATCATTTCTACTCTAAATGATGTCAAGAGTCATAGAAGATATTCTAGAAGGTGTATTTTATAGGTTGCACCCCACATTTTGGGTAAATTACACTTTACTCCAAAATTAGGGTTTATAAGCACAAGGATCATTCCACAAGCTGCATCTTGATGCCCAAGCTTGGGAAATCCACCATATCACATCATATTCACTCATATGATGTCTCATTATCAGAGGAACATTTTAACCTGTGTAATTTGCAAGTTAATCCCCTTAACTGGGTAATTTGCACATAGGTCCCTGCATTACAAAACAATACTACAACTTTGTTTAAAAAGGACCAAAATTGAAAGTATATGTTCCTGAGGAACTTAATTACATGCCAGGGAGTAATCACAAGTATATAATTACATATTTAAGCAAAACATCTAGGGTTAGTTTATTACCCATGTCAGGGATGTTACAAATTATCCACCCCTTACAAGGATTTCGTCCCCGAAATCGATAAAACATATTAGGAGAAAAGAGCAAGGTATTTCCTTCTCATCTCATCCTCTAGTTCCCATGTGGCTTCCTCGACACCACGATGACTCCAGAGGACTTTCACAAGGCTTATATCTTTCTTCTTTAGCTTTTTAATTCTGTTATCAAGGATTGACACTGGTCCCTCCTCATAAGTTATATCTTCATTCAATTCTACCTCCATAGGTTGTAGAACTGACTCGGTGTCGGGGTGACATTTTCTAAGCATAGAAATGTGAAACACATGGTGTAACTTTTGCAACTCTGGAGGTAACTCTAGTCTATAGGCTACCTTTCTAACTTGTTCAATGATTGGATAAGGCCCCATAAATCTAGGAGCTAACTTCCCTTTCCTTCCAAAACGAAGGACTCCTTTCCAAGGTGAGACCTTAAGGTACACTCTGTCTCCAACCTGGAACTCTAAGGGTCTACGACGTCTGTCAGCATAAGACTTCTGCCTATCCTGTGCAGTCTTAAGTTGCTGTTGTATAACTTTGATTTTCTCTGTAGTTTGCTGCACAAGATCAGGACCTAACAACTGATGTTCACCAGTCTCATACCAACATAAGGGTGATCTAAAACGTCTACCATTCAGGGCTTCATAAGGTGCCATATCAATACTATGTTGATAGCTATTGTTATAGGCAAACTCTATCAAGCTTATGTGTAGATCCCAACTTCCGGTAAAATGGATAACACATGCTCTCAACAAGTCTTCCAAGGTTTGTATAGTCCTTTATGACTGTCCATCAGTCTGTGGATGAAAAGTTGTACTAAACCTTAACTTGGTGCCTAAAGCTCTGTGTAACTGCTCCCAAAAACGACTTGTAAACTAAGGACCTCTGTCGGAAACTATAGTGACAGGAACTCCATGCAATCGCACTATCTCTTGAACATACAACTGTGATAACCTTTCAGCAAAAAAGGTTGTTTTGATAGGTAAGAAATTTGCTGTCTTTGTCAACCTATCAACAATTACCCAAATGGAATCATGTCCTTTGCTTGTCCTGAGTAGGCCAACAACAAAGTCCATGGTCACATGGTCCCACTTCCATTGTGGTATGGGTAAAGGTTGCATTGTTCCTGTAGGCTTCTGGTATTCAGCCTTAACTTGCTGACACACAGGACACCTCACAACAAACTCAGCAACATCCTTCTTCATCCCAGGCCACCAATACATATCTTTTAAGTTTCGATACATCTTGGTGCTCCCTGGATGCATAGCATACATCAAAGAATGAGCTTCTTCCAGGACTAACTTCCTCAAGTTATCCACATATGGTATTATCATCCTCCCATGATAGCATGCCACTTGGTCATCTGAATCATGGAAACCATCTCGCTTCTCATCACCATACTCAGATCTGATCTACTGAACTGCAGCATCAACTTGATGTGCCTCCTTTATCTGCTCTCTTAAGGTAGGTTTAATATGCATCTCAGCTAACAAATCGGCTAACAATGACACCTTCAACTGCACATTGTCTTGCCTTAAAGAGATAAGCATATCTCTTCTAGAGCATACTAAGAAACTTAGTTGTGCTCTATCCATGGTTGATGTTGCTGATTTCCTACTCAAGGCATCTGCAACTACATTGGCCTTCCCTAGATGGTAATCAATTGTACAATCATAGTCCTTGATTAACTCCATCCAGCGACGTTGCCTCATATTAAGTTCATACTGAGAGAAGATATACTTAAGATTCTTGTGGTCTGTGAAAATCTGGAATGTTTCTCCGTAGAGATAATGTCTCCAGATCTTCAAGGCATGAACCACAGCAGCCAACTCTAGATCGTGTGTCAGATAATTCTCCTCGTGTTTCTTAAGCTGTCAAGAAGCGAAAGAAATCACTTGCTTATCCTGCATCAACACACATCCAAGTCCATTCTTAGAGGCATAACAGAAAACCACATATCCTTTACCTTGCTCAGGTAGCACAAGCACAGGTGCACTTGTCAACCTCTCCTTCAACAACTGAAAGGATTGTTGACACTTATCACTCCAGGCAAAAGGAACATCTTTCCGGGTTAACTTGGTCAAGGGTAAGGCTATAGAACTGGAGTTCTTAATGAACCTTCGGTAGTAGCCAGCTAACCCTAAGAAACTGCGAATCTCCGTCGGTGTCTTCGGTTGTTCCCACTATATAACAGATTCTACCTTTTTAGGGTCAACACGAATATCCGAGGCAGATACCACATGACCAAGAAAAGATACTTCTGGCAACCAGAACTCACATTTTCTAAACTTAGCGTATAGCTTGTGTTCTCTTAACAAGGTCAAAGCTTGGCGAAGATGTTGTTCATGCTATTGAGCATCCCTACTATAGATCAGAATGTCATCTATGAAGACGACAACACACTGATCAAGGAAAGGTCGAAAGACTCTATTCATGAGTTCCATGAATGCAGCTGGTGCATTAGTTAGTCCAAACGACATAACTGTGAACTCATAGTGACCATATCTTGTCCTAAAGGCAGACTTGGATATGTCACTGTCCTTAATACGGAGTTGATGATATCTAGACCTCAAGTCTATCTTTAAGAAGACTGTTGCACCACGCAATTGATCAAAAAGATCATCAATCCTCGACAGAGGGTACTTATTCTTTATTGTTACTTTATTGAGTTGTCTATAATCAATGCACAACCACATTTACCCATCTTTCTTTTTAACAAACAAAACTGGAGCACCCCAAGGTGAAGTACTCGGTCGGATAAAGCCTTTCTCAAGTAACTCCTGAAGTTGTTTCTTGAGTTCTTCCATTTCGGCAGGCGCCATCCTATACGGTGTCTGGGCTATGGGTTGTGTATCTGGGACCAAATTGATTTCAAAATCAATTTCCCGAGGTGGTGGTATACCGGGAAGTTCTTCAAGAAACACGTCTTCGAATTCCCTGACTACAGGAACTTCAGCAGGGTTGGGGCTCTCCTTGGTAGTATCTACCACATGGGCCAAGAATGCATAACATCCTTGCCTCATTAGCTTATCAGCAACCATAGCTAACACAAGACAGGTGGGTAGAATTTTTCTTTCTCCTTGAAAGATCCATGTGCTACTTTCATCAGCAAACACAGCCATCTTAGATTCACAATCTAAGACAACTCTATACCTTTCTAAGGTATCCATACCAAGGATTATATTAAATCCTTGCATATCAAGTGGTATAAGATCCACTTGAATGCGATGATCAGAAAAGAAGAGGATGCAGGGAGAGCATACCTCCTGCAAAATAGCAGACCCACTCAACGGAGTCTCCAACAACAAGCTATCTGCCCTATGATTGACTGTCATATTGAAGTTGCGAATCACTCTTCAAGTGACAAAGGAGTGTGTAGCACCCGGGTCAATCAGAACAGACACAACACATGATTTAGACATATCAGAATATAAAAGTTCCATCTGACCTGCCACAACCTGTGGATTGACCACTGCATCTGGTGGGTTCATAGCATAGAACCTCGTTGTCGCCTGGGTTGAGTTGGTGCTGATGATCCAGCTTGAGACGCTTGTCTACGTCCTCTAGCTGCTCCTTGATATTGCCTTCTCTGTGATCCATGTTGACTCTGTCTCGGAGGCTGTGTCACACTGACAGGCCTAGACCGGTAGTCCTTCATCAAGTGTCCCACCTTCCCACAGTTGTAGCAGCTTCTCTCCTGTTGTTGTGGTCTCGGTGGTCCAATGACTGACATTGATGCAGAACTATGAGTCTCCTGAGGCGGTAGACTCCATCCTCTACCTCTGCTTGGAGACCATTGAGTCTGAGAACTCGATCTGGGTGGTGGAGGGGTAGGTACAGAGAATCTAGGCTTCTTAAAGTCCCTAGATGAAGAACCCTGGAACTGTGGATATCTTTTCTGGGTTTGCCTCTTCTCAACCACGGATCTCTCTACCCTTCAGACTGACTCAACAAAGGTAGCGAACCTCTCCCAGTTTTCTAAGGCAGACACAGGAGTAGTCAAGTCAGCATTCAAACCCTTCTCGAACCTTCTGATTCTTTCCTCTTCTGTGGCAGCCATGTGCGGACAGAACCGCAACAAATCCATGAACTTAGCTTCATACTCGCTAATGTTCATCATGCCCTGCCTCAATCTCTCAAACTGAGAGATCTTCTCATCTAGGAAGGTCTTTGGGAAATATCTCTGGACAAATTCCCGTCAAAAGTCTTCCCACGAGATCTCTATTCCAGGTCTCTTCTGCTCTTCCATGGTCCACCAGTGACCAGCGCTTCCTTTGAGAAGATAGACAGCATGTCTAACCTTCTCAGTGTCAGGGATTTTAAGGATTCTAAAAGCTTTCTCCAACTCTGTTAACCACAGATCAGCATCTGCGGGGTCAACTATCCCAAAGTATTTGGTAGCTCCGACACGACGAAGTCGCTCGAACGTCTTGCCGATACCTTGTCCTTCAGGCTGGACAGGTGCCCTAGGTGCAGGCATGGGCATCCTGTCGGTCATGTGGGTCATGGCAGTCATAAACTGCCTGAACATTTCTTGAACAACTGGGTTACCCATATCAGCTGGGTCAAACTGAGGTGGCTCCCTGGGTGGGTTAGGTACAGGTTGCTCTATTTCTGGGTGCCTTGCACCTTCCCGAGGTGCAACAACGCTACTTTCTGCCACGTACTCCTCATGTGGCTAAGACATCCTTATATATCTTCTTCTCCTGAGGAGCAGAAGACTCTATTAGATAAGGAAGAAACACTAAAGATAGACTCGACATCCTAAGTCCTATGTCTCTGTAGACTCGGCGAACCTAGAGCTCTGATACCACTTAATTTGTGGGCTCCGATCTCTAAAACCACGATGTAAACTCAGCGGAAGCATTCGATTAGCAGCGGAATACAAAAATCATCGGAAATTAAAACTTTTTGAGACAAGATATTGAAATCATAAAACTTCCTTCATAGAAAGGAGATAAACTGTTTACATCTCTGTTAAATTACTTCTTGAGTAATTATATACAACATGATACAAAAATCTCAAGAGTCAAAACCAAAATCTCAGACCACTAACTCTAAGACCTGAGAGTACAGAGACGACATAGGACTATCTAACTACACAATTCAGCAGTCAGTATCTCCACCTGAGATTCACTGCTGCTCCTGGTGCTGCTGCTGTTGGTATTGGTCACCTGTAGGCTGGTTCCTCCGTCCTCGATGACCACCTAAAAAGTTGAAATCTACGGGGTGAGACAATTTTAAATAATTGTCCCAACGAGAGTTATAACTCTCCACTAGAAGCTTTATATAGCAATCAAAGAACAACATAAGCAATAAAAGCTTTTAAGACAATAAACAACAGATTGACATTAAGTAGAACAACATCATTTAGAAAATATGAAGAACATAGGTACTATGCAGTGTAACATCATTCAAGTATCTCATAGTTCAACCTAAGCAGATATACTACGCGGTTGATTATGTTTTACTAACATCATTATGCCCTGTGGAGATGAGGTATACCGCTCATACTCCAACCGATCACTGTTAAGTCGCATCGGTATCATACCTAGGTCATCAAAAGAGCCAGATTCTTATGACCTCATCTTCCTCAGTCAGAGTGAGGATAAACATGCAGGACATCTAGTGTCTCTGCTACTATAGCTCACCAGGGTAATCTAGTACTTCGCTATTAGAGTCACAATGGCATCCTGTACTCTCTTCGCCATCGAAAGATTTCTTATTTATCTCTCATCGATGCAGTATAAAAGACTTCCTCGGGAGAATAGTGTTACATCACCCCGACATAAACATATAGTGAAGGGTTGATGGATTAAGATACATCTACATCAATTCCTATACTAGGATGTAAGGATTTACACATCCATATTCCCCCACATACTCAAAAGTATGTGATCCAAGAGTTCCCTTAGGAAAACCTGTTTCACCATCATAGAACTTCTGACAATGATGGATCTATGATCAGGGCTCTACATGGTATGATTATACTTGATTAGTTAGGTACATTTCAGTATTCTGTTAACATCATACATGTTCTCAAACATTAATCATTAGCATAGCAGCTATGAAAGTAGAATACTAAATGTAACAGGTCTAACTCACATCAATTATCATTTCTTATTCATTTCATCACAAGTCATCTAATTAGCATGACCTTGATGATACTCATGGCTCTTACAGCCTATCATCTCATGTGATGCCACTTACCAGGCAACAGGGTATTTCACTATTCATAAAGTTAATAACATGCTTTCAATGAATATGGTATCATAATCCTTACCTGGATATGATCATCATCATATAAGAACTTGCATGGATAATTAAACTAATAACAGTAAACAATTCATTCCAGGAGTTGTACTTTCATACTCTTAGAAGAGTCAGGTTCCCTAATTTCTCAACAATTAGGGTTTACTATTCACTTTACATTTTATCACCCTAGAATTAGGGTTTACTATTCACTTCATGGTGAATTGAACTCATAACATCATCATGTATGAGGAACATCACCATTGATGCTCTCAGATTAGATTAAGATTCATCAATTATCATAATTAGGGTTTCCATGATCTCACATAGGTGGATCATACCCTAATCATGCACAATTATACACATTGAAGGTACTTTACTTGAGTTTCAACCATAAATGGTACTTTCTCTCTCCTATTACTAGCAGATGGTGATTACACCACTCTACATTAGGTTGGGTCAAGTCCACATTGATTATCATAAGCCAAAACACCACTATCATGTCATTAGGGTTTGATTAAAATAAGGTATCCTTTAGTTGAACCCTTCAAGGGCATTTTAGTAAAGTACACCATTGATCACCATCATGGGTCAATCCATTAGTCACTTAGTCCCTTAATGTCCTAGGGTACCATTAGGGTTTATATTAGACCACCATTGAACCAATTGCACCTTCAAACGGTTAAGCATAAACAGCCCTAAAAGTCTCCAAACGGTTTCAACCTTCAACCTCCAAACGGTCTTGAGACCGTTTGGGGGCGTTGACCGTTTGGATGGTTTGACCTTCAAGACCGCATGGATCACCAAGACCGCATGGGTCACCAAGACCGCATGGGTGCGTTGACCGTTTGGGAAAGTTGACCTCCAAACCATTTGAAGCTATGTGACTTGAAACAGTTTGATCTTAAACGATCTTGAGATCGATTGGTCCAAATAACCTTGAGATCGTTTGAGCCCAAATGGTCTTGAGACCGTTTGGCCCCAAACGGTCTTGAGACCGTTTGGCCCCAAACGGTCTTGAGACCGTTTTGCCCCAAACGGTCTTGAGACCGTTTGGCCCCAAACGGTCTTGAGACCGTTTGGTCCAAATGGGCTCAAACCGTTTGGACCTCAAAAGTGAATCAAAGGTTATGATCGATTATGGTTATCTATGTTGAAGGCTTCAATTGGCCAAATCCTTGTTAACCACTTGTAAATTGAGTCAATTAGGATTATCCTTAATCAATTGGACACCAAATTGACCCTCAATTGAAAGCCAATTAGGGTTGAATTCAACTCAATTAGGGTTTTCAATCGGATAATCATCAATGTTCAACAATGTGAATCAAATCGAGGTTGAACCCATCAATTGACCTCCAATTGGACCCAAACTTGGCCCAAACGGTCTTGAGATCATTTGGAAATCCTCCAAATGGTCTTGAGACCGTTTTCCCAAAATTTCATCAAAATCTAAGTCGATTGGATAAGGGTTGAACCCTAATTAGGTCTAAAATCAGCACTTTTATCAATTCTTCAACTTATTGTGATTGAACCCTCAAACCATCAAATTACCTTAACCCTAGACCTCCAAACGGTCTTGGGTTGTCTCCAAACGGTCTTGAGACCGTTTGGATGAATCCCCAAATGGTCTTGAGACCGTTTGGGTCCTTCAACCCAAAGTTCACCAAAATCTATCTTTGAAATCAGCAAATCAACCCGATTAGGGTTTAGGGGGTTGAAGTGCCTTCAACTTGTGATTGGTTTGGAATTAGGTTATGATTATTTATAGGAATTAAATTCGATATATTTACAACAGACCCTTAAACGGTCTTCCCTTGATCAACCCTATCAAACGGTCTTGAGACCGTTTGATTCCAAACGGTCTTGCAAGACCGCATGAGATCAAACGGTTTGAGACCGTTTGATTTCAAACGGTTTGCAACCGTTTGGACCAAAAGGGTCCAAGGTCGTTTGATAAAGTTGCCTAGGAATTTACGCCCATCATGTTAAACCTCTGTTCAGGTCGGTTATACCACGGAATTGCTTGCAAAAGTGCAAGGAAGAAAGGGGAAGAAGAAGAACTAAACTTAAATTGCAAGAACATAGATATGCCTAATAAAGCAAGGAGTTTAGAGTTATAAAACCCACCTAAAATGTTGTTCCTATAGATCCAAGCTTCCAAGCTTCAAGCCTTTAATGGCGTATTGAGCTCCACAAGTTGACCAAAGGTGATTCTCCAAGGAAAAGATGGGGATGGTCGGCTAGAACAAAGAACCTAAGTAAGTTAACCATAGAACCAACCTTATACAAGGAATTCCTCCAAGAATCCGAGCTAGAAGATGGTTTCTTCTCACCTTAGAACTAGTTGGTCGTCTCCTTGAGTTCCATAGCTCTACCTTGGTCATTTGAGAAAGATGAGAAATGAAGAGGTGAAAGGATATGTTCACTTGGTTTGCAAGGGTAAAGGCTTATATAGTTTAGGCTAATTTTCACCACAAGGACATCTAAATCATAAATTTCTCATCTAAATCCTTCCTTCTTTCTAAGGCACGTCCAAACTATCATAACTTAAACAAAGCTCATCAAAACTCAAGATCTAAAGGTAAAGAAAACTAACTTAAAACTAGGGTACTTATATGAAGGGTCTCTTCACTCGTACTAGGTGAATTTTATTACAAAGATCATTCTTCTTATCTGATTATTCATTGCAGCGCCCCTTTCATCATTTCTACTCTAAATGATGTCAAGAGTCATAAAAGATATTCTAGAAGGTGTATTTTACAGGTTGCACCCCACATTTTGGGTAAATTACACTTTACTCCAAAATTAGGGTTTATAAGCACAAGGATCATTCCACAAGCTGCATCTTGATGCCCAAGCTTGGGAAATCCACCATATCTCATCATATTCACTCATATGATGTATCATTATCAGAGGAACATTTTAACCTGTGTACTGGGTAATTTGCACATAGGTCCCTGCATTACAAAACAATACTACAACTTTGTTTAAAAAGGACCAAAATTGAAAGTATATGTTCCCAAGGAACTTAATTACATGTCAGGGAGTAATCACAAGTATATAATTACATATTTAAGCAAAACATCTAGGGTTAGTTTATTACCCAGGTCAGGGATGTTACATTATCAAAGTAAATAACATGATTTGATTAAGGTTTTAAGCATCTAATTATGTTAAGCAAGCAAGATCTTTCGTAAATCAAGGTCATGGGTCTTACATTTTCTTTTCAAAATATATGTTATTTCAATTTTATAATGTTCAATTCCACCTTAAAAATTGCTTTATGCATGGGTGGGGCGTGATGCTCATAGGAAAGGAGAAACATCAAGGATAGAGCTATCTGAGGACCAGATAAAGAAGGAGCTCAAGGACATATGAGACTGGACATGGTGGTGTGCCAACTATAAGTAGATTAGATTTGCCTTTGTGTTTATGAGACATGTGTTTTAGTTTAGAGTATGAGTTTTATGTCATGAGTTTGAGATGTGAGAAACTGTAAAATGTACCATGTGTTGGTTTATCGAACTTTTTATGCAATCATTATCATGTTTGTGACATTCCCAATAAGATTATGCTTCCGTTTGAATGAAATATATGTTTTAGAAAATTGGGATGTTACAACACCCTTATATAAAAATGGGTGGAGCAACACACTTTGGCTAGAACAACATGTCTAATATACAAATAGGTGGAATATTACACACTGGGAGGAATGACACACACTAACAATTATAACTACAATATATAAAAGTAGACAATATACCATGAATGTATAGTAGTGTCAATCCATGTTTGTTTGGTAACTAATCACAATAAAACCTCTAGATGACATGGCAGCAGGGTCACAAACCTAACATAACAGAAGACAACATGATTTTAAAAAAAGATGATCGCAGTTCAAGAGACATATGACTACAATTTAGATATCAAGAAGAACTAATGTAAAGAAGATGCCTTATTATAGGGAAATTGGAGTCATAGTCATATGGATGCCCAAATTTTAATAAAAGTTGCACACACCTATTTTCTTCTCCTAAAATGTCCAAGATCAAACTCTAGATCCATGCCAAGGTCCTAGTTCTATCTTCTTGTCCTTTATTATAACTGAAACACTTGTAATAGGGTTTCATTATATGATGCATATGTTATTATGTTGCCCTAAACCCTAATCTTAACCATTTATAAGTTTGAGAATTTTAGACGTTGATATCAATGTATTGTACCTGTTAGAACAATTCCTTGTCCAAAAACCTTTCCAATGCAATTTTCCCACATTTTCTCAGGTTGTAAGAATTTAATATGGGTTTACAAATCATGTCTGATCAGAAAATAGTAAAATAAATATGTGAAATAAATCAAAACAAGGCATGCACAGTTAAAGGATGGGACAAATAAATGGAAAATCTTAGGCAAGTGTTACATATGGATTATATAAGTGGGGGTAATATTGTCTCCTACATACCAAGAATCTCACGCAAATGAGGGTAATATTGTCTCTTACATACCAAGAATCTCATGCAACTGCTCAATCAAAAGTGCACACACTACCACAAAGTGCATGTACACGATAAATCAATTGAAAACTATAAGGGCAACAAGGTCAAATTGTGTCCTTGATTTTTTCCCCCTTGTATCATGCTCAATGAGTAGAATTGGGACAAATAATCATCGATCCATTTTGCAGTAAAAATCAATCCGAATCACAATGAATGTTTTAATGTGTTCCCCACATGCATCCAAACTCAGAGAGCCTATGATAGGTGTTCTAGGGTGCACAAGAGCGTAAGATTTTGGCCATGGTGATGGCTGGAGGTGTTGGGGAGTAAAACTAAGAAAAATGGTATGAAAAATTAGAATACAAGTCAAATAGGGTCACAGTGTCAACACAATACTAGGTAACAACCCCTCGATCAAAAAAACAAAAACTTCATCAGACAAAAACACAATTGTTGCAAAATAGAGCAAGGGGGTGTCAACGTTTAGTTCATTTGGTTGGCTATTACACACTAATTTTTTGCATGCGGTAAATAAAGAGGGGGTTCAAGGGACTTTAAACATAAAATGAATTTGGTTGAGGTGTAGAAGGAAATGAGGAACTAAGATGGATGGTGGCGTAATTCTGATCTGTGACAGTGACCCATGGGGATTCTATTGAAATTAGCAACTGGGAAGGGCTTCAGAAGGTGTGGTAGAGGTTTTTGGGTGGTTAGATATTGTTGTTGTGGGGTCTGTGGGTCAAGGGGGAAGAAGGGGTCAAAATGGAGATTTGGGTGTTTTCTTGTTTCTAGAGAGAGGGCTTGAGTAAGGATTAAGTGTGTATAGGAGGGTGTAAGGAAACCAAGGGAGAAGAGATTGAGAGATGAGGGAGAGAATGGTGAAAGATGAAACATCCAGTGGAAGCATACCACTGGCGGAAGATGAATGAAAGGCTAGGATGTGGGAGATGAAGTCCACACCGCTCGATCTCGATCAAGTAGACCTAAGAGGAGTCTAAATGACCAATGATCTAGGTATCTGAGTAAAACACATGTGGCAACAAGTAAATAAATGGGACATTATACATATTCAATGTGTCAATCAAATAATACCTAAGTAAGGCTAAATTTTCTTTGCAAGTTCAATTGTGGGAGCAATTAAAATCTAATTGACATGAGGACTGCAAGCCTAGATAATTAATGTAGGACATACTTTTAATATCAGTTTCACCTTTACAAAGTTTTTGACACTTTGTTTGGTTAATGTATGTTGGTATTTCAATTAGGATATTTATTTTTCTTTATTTATCAATTATGACCCAATGTTGTAATCACTCAATTTCTTTCATCTTCAAATTAATGTAAAAAAATCATTATATGTATTCATACTTTAATCCCTATTATTAAATAATTGGCTATTTTATCATAAGACTTCATATAAGAGGTTGTTTATAGGCACATGATGTTATTTGACTTCCAATACTCCTAATATACCCTAAATTAAGGAAAAACTTGCCTAGTATTATTTGAATACATGTGTCTAGAGTTGGGTATGTTACAAGAGGCATATCATAGTTTCCAATATTTAACTTACAACGACAACAGTGGAAAAAGGAAGCACCCCTAAGATGATAAAAACTTGAGAGGCCAAATAATTGATAGGTCTCTATTGTGGGAAAGTCAGACACCTAATGCATGGTGTCCTCAGATTCAGTGAGACTAACCCCACCTTAGAGACCAGTCCAAAAACAACCATAACATCACAATACTAGCATATGGAAAACAACAACAACAACAAACAAGGGTGGGAAGACCCTAGCTAAGAGGTGCACATGATGCTTCTATCCTATTCATGCTGATGTTGTCAAAGATGACAAGATATCATGCACTCAAACCCTACATCATATGCAAGTACCTTCTATTTCATACATTTTTATAACTAATCCCCTTGTCATAAGACTTGTATGACTAGTCCCCAATCTTATAGGATTCGAACTGAGTAGTACACCTCGTTTGGGTTCAGTTACATTAATAAAAAGGTAGAAGGTGTTAAATAAATCAAGAATCGAGTCCCTATTATAATTCAATTTAAAATTTGGTCTTACATTGAAGACTTCTTCTTATTATTATTTCATTTTCCATTTTTTGGTTACATTTGAACTTTGTACTTGTTTACTACTATTAATATTTCCATGCAATACCTCCCATGTCTAGCTATGTCATAGAAACCTAATTTACTAAGCAAAATCCGATTTGTTTCAATGCTTTGTTATATGTATAATCTAACTGATTTCAACACATTGCTATAGGTATAATCTATTTTTTTCCATAGCTTTTTTGCTTTCTTACTAAACATATTATTTGATAAGTAATGATTGATATCATCTGATTAATGATTGATAGTGGAATTTTACTCACTGAGCCAAGGGTGAGTAGGGTCTGTTTTGGTCTGACCGGAGATCAAAACTATAGAATATCATTCCTGGTCATATGAAATTTCTTAGACTAGATCATATTGATAGCAAGTCAAGACTGAACTAGACTAGACTGTGACCTTTATGGTTTGGTTTGGTCTAGTCCTAAACCAATAAAATTAAATGTAATCTTGGAAGATAGTAAAAGATAATTGTTTTGTATGCATCAACATTAGTCTCATAGAGAGAAAGCAACATATTTCCAACAATGAGATAGAGGGGGAAATAATATTTTCATTGACCAATAAAATACAGGGAATATGAGCTTCATCATGCTGGTAAAATTGTTGTTTGTGATTGGCTAACTGAAAATATGTGAGGGGTATGAGGGAAAGTGCATGGTTATTTTTGAGATTGTTTTTGCACGAGGATCTTATAGAGAGAGTATGAAACAACATTTCTTATAAAAATAAATAGATGTTACCTTATAATTTGCTTAACAAAGAGATGTGAATAATCGAGTTTTCTAATAATGTAGTGCTACTACTTTATTTGCTACTAGATAATGTACAAGGCAATGCCCTAGTGGTGTCACGTATTAATGATGTATCATTGTACTTATATTAATTCATACACATGTGAATAGCTATGATAGACAGACACACACACACACACACACTCTCTCTCTCTCTCTCACACACACACACACACTATATATATATATATATATATATATATATATATATATTATCATTGAATTTTGAAAGTTGGCATGGTCTAGTTTGAACCCTCAGACTAATCCCTAACATCAAGATCATACTGCTATGACTTGGTCTATATTGTTTTGGGACCAGACTTGACCACATGGTTCTCTTAACTAACCAATATGTCTGGTTTAGTTTGGTCTGATGATCTACTTTGGTTTTCAGTTGACTCCTAACTAAGGCCATAGCTCACACTTTGGTGAGAAATAATTTCTTGTCATAGCCATCATCAAGAGGAGCATAAAGAGGAGGATCATTAGTAATAGTCGAGCCTAGGTGGATGTTAGAAGTAGTTGTAGAGATTGGTAGTTTAACGTGGTCTCTTGGATACTGGGGTCAAGGGAGTGAGAGATATAATTCTATACAATCACAATATACCTTGGAAACTTCTTTATAAGAATAAAAGAATTACATTGAAGTGAAAGGAAAATGGGCAACAAGTTGCACCGCCAATCCTTTCTTAATAGAAAAATCAATCAGATTCGAAACACTACATCCATAGACATGAGGGTCATGACGTTACGATACATAATATTTTGAACCCTCTTAAAAAGTTCCACATTTTCCAGTGATAAGAAACCAAAAGTGTCAAACCCAAAAGGTATAAAAATGTGTTGATTGTTAATGCATGCTTACTCTGCTTGGATACTTTGACTGAAGTAACTTTGAGAGCAACTTGTCCTATAGAAAATGCCCCATCTCTCACCCTTGTCAGATCCATACATGCATGCTTTCCTCCAACCCATCCAAAAATGACGTATTAGATGTAATAGTGAATTTCCATTTGGATGTTGTTAGTTTATTTATATAGGATATGAATATTGTTTTACTTTTCTCAACATACCCTAATTTATGTTCAATGGGAAGAGGAAAACAAAAGCAATCTTCCATTTTATCTAAAAGTGATTGGTCTAGTGTAATCATTCCACTTGGAACCCTAATCCCTAGCTATGGGGTTTGGGTTGCCACATAACATACAAAAATTCAACTAAACCTATTAGCATTTATCTTGTGGCTACTTCTAATTTGATACCGAGTGAGTTGACATATCATGTTGAGAATAAAATCCCTCAAGGCATGCTTTTTGTAGGCAATATAATAATAATTGATACACCAAAGTTGGAGTTAATTAAAAGTTCGAGATATACAAATATGTCTTAGCTAGGGTCAAAATGATTGAAGACGAATAAAAGTACAACAAAGTATACCGATTTTATCTGTGGTTATCCGGATAATTGAAGTGAGTTAGAGCTCACCAACGTGGAATAAATGTCCCAACATGTAATAACTTCCATTATTTCAAGAGGGCGATCCTCATAGGATCAAACAAGATGGATGGAATGAAGGAATGTGACATAACCATCACGGGCTTAAAAAATTCAACTTAGACCAAAAACGTAGATTTGTGGAACAATTGCATTCTTGGATGAAGGAATGTGATATAACCATCATGGGCTTAAAAAAATCAACTTAGACCAAAACGTCGATTTGTGGAACAATTGCATTCTTGCCATGTTGCTAGTGAATGTTGGCACATAAAGAGATAAGGTGTTTGAAAGATGAACATGGTTAAGGTTAGAATGCTAAGGTGGATGCGTGCAGGTCAAGGGAAGATC
Source organism: Alisma plantago-aquatica (assembly GCA_963693085.1). Taxonomy (NCBI): domain Eukaryota; kingdom Viridiplantae; phylum Streptophyta; class Magnoliopsida; order Alismatales; family Alismataceae; genus Alisma; species Alisma plantago-aquatica. The sequence goes on from OY856409.1 coordinate 1,325,964,781, forward strand.
ATGCTATGTTTTTGAGACATTATAATGTCACAATGACCTTTGGTCGAACTTTACTATATCATTTGGCATGCTTTAATTTCTGCTTCTTCTTCTCTCATTGGTGCTAAAATACAATTACATCCTCTTTGGGTCATAATTTATGATAAGTCCTTGATAATCTGTACTAATTCAAAATTTCAACAGATCTTCATTTATGCCAATTCCTTAAATTTTCATATAGGTCGTAGCATGCCATAACTTCCCGTGGATCCTTCGCTTTAAAAAAATTAGGTAGGCTTTTGGTATAGAGTTTAGCCGGGACAAATTCTTTACAAATGTAACTAATAAAGTGGGGGAGGAACAGAAACAGCACCATCAATACACAACAGATTAGACATAGATTAAAGACCAAAATGAACTTCTAGAACTCCTAATGAGGGGCATTTATGCAAAGCAAAACTTTCCCGCACAACTCTTTAGCTGAAACTCCTCAACCCTTCGTTCGGCGAAGGTGCCCATGGCGGGACTTCATCGTTCGTCTAGCAACCCCACAAGGATTTCTCTTCCCTCGCAGGAGCTCCTCGATGATCTGTGCAGGTATGGTCCCCCTTACCAATAGAACCGTGTTTTCTTCCTTATTCCGTCTTGCTCAACGAGCCTTCTAAGTTATTACGTTTTGATCTTTGCGGCGTACTACCCACCATGATAGAGTCATGAAAGTGTTACATTTTTCTTCTCTGCTCCCGGTTCACTGATAGTTGATCTACCTGCTTAGTAACTAAAGTATGGGGCCTATAAGCTGCCGTGTAGTTATTCAGTTAAGTTTTGCTTCCGAAGCCTGTTCTGGAAATTTTGCAGCTGCAGCACTGCATTCAGATCAACAGCCCGTAGAATTAACGATCAAGGCCTGTGCACTTCAATTGTTAACTGATAGAAATTAGGAGGCAGTCTATCTAGTTGAGGAGTGGGACCAACACATCCAGTAGCACTCTTTTATTTGTGAATTCATGGAGGGTGAGTGGGTCAATCTGACTCTTTCTCAATGTTTCATGAGAATATTAAATTAAAATAGAGAATATAGAATACCAGTAGTCATAATATTATTTAAAAGAGAGAATATTATCACTGTTTTCTCCTCAAAAGGTTTTCCAGTGAAAGAAGACATTTGCATAACCATTTGGCACGCTGTATGTGGTCTTTTTTCCCAGTTATTACTCACATATTCTGATATGATTTCAGCCCTTTTTTATAATCCTTCCATAGATCCATCCTCCATATAACTGAAAAACCTATTTCCCAAGTGCTCTCCCCGTGCCTCCACGACATCTTGAATCAATGCCCTAGAATTTGGAAATGATGATTGACACTTATCAATTACATGCTCTGTTTGGCCTTCGACAGTCACCGATATTGGCATCATTAGTCTGTTTGCTTTACATTTGGATATTCACCTATGCTTTGCCCAATTTTAGAATCAAAATCCTGGAACAATGAGCTTCAACAGGTACCTGGAGGATGTGATGAATACACTTCACTGCTTGTTATTTGATAAAAAAAGCTTTAATAGGTAAGTATGTCAGCATTAAAAAGAATTGGCTCTAAGAATAGTAACAGTTTACCTGCTAGAGTCTGATTGGTTTTCTTTTGAATGCTGCATCCCAAATTGGTAGTGCACTTTTTGTGTTTCCTCTAACAACAATGTATAAAGTTTTTAAAATGTATTCATCTTTTATTGAAGATTGAGTTTTTATGTTATTCTGCTTCATCTCCAATGGTTCTTTCAAGTATTACATCCTATCGCCCACAACCACATTATAAAAAACTCAGACCTATTGGAAAATGGGATAAATCTAAATCCGAGGCAGAGGTTTCCAATACAACAAATTTAGTGAACTGAAACATGTTGCAAAACGGATGCCACTTTGCGTGAATGTTTCTCTATCCTGAATGCCATCATGTTTTATTGATTTTTTCAGTTAATTTGTGTTTTCTTTATGATGAGCGAAAAGTTGAAGGTACATAACTAATTCGTATTTACAACTAAAGAAAGAAAACCCGTTGTTAGGTTTCCATCGCGTCTGGTCATCTACCATGGCGTTATTTTAAGATCCAGGTTTCTTTAGCTTAGATGAAACATATTCCTAAACTAGTAAATTCCATGTCTACCTGAATTTTTGTGAGCTGCCTGGTCTAATCCTATTTTCTTGGAAGTGAGTTCAGGTGTAAATTTCATTTTATGATGGTGTTTTTTGCTGCATACTTGCATTTCTGTGAAAAATCTGTTCCTGGCAAAAAACTCATGCTTTAACGATTTCACTGCTATAAATTGAAGGGGCTAACATGAAACAACATTTCATCTTATGCAGTCGCTTCGTTCTCAATGTCCCTCAAGAGGACCTGGAATCTTTTGAGAGAATTCTATTTCTTGTTGAACAGGCGCACTGGTTTTATGAGGACAACTCTGTAGAACAAAACCCTTCCTTGAAGTCACTTTCTCTCAGGGAATTTACAAGTTTGAGTATCCTTTTCCTTTTTTTTTTGCATTTGTAATTAGTTTTGTTAGTTCACTTTTTTTTTCATAGGGAGTTTACAAGTTCTGGCCGATCCAACATGGTTGGAATGAGGCTTAGATGATAATGATGACAATTCAAAAATGGCAAAGAAACTCGTGGAGCTGCTAATACAGTTTTGATGGAGTATGTTCTAATAAAACAATAATCGATAACTCGTTATCAAAATCTAGTCAAAGCCAACTGGGTTCCCATACCTATATGTGAACCAAAATCCTAAGACTCAGGACAATTGTGCAAAATTGTGAAACTTAAAGAGCTCTCTTGAAAAATGGAACACTTGTAAATAATTCTCGATAAGCGTATAAGTACCAATCAAGTTGCAATATCATCTAATCAATTTTCCTCTAGGAGTTTTGAGCATGAACGTGGGTCAAGCATGTGAATTTGTCCTACATCAACTTCCCTAGTTTGTGAAAAAGTAGCCACTAACTAGTCGAATGATGTCCCTAGTACATGTATCCCCCTAGTACTATTGTCCACATAGCTACATGTGGCATGAGTCGTATGATATAGTGTGCATTGAAGTGGTGTAGCAATCTAGGGATGCCTTATGAAAACACATCTCTAAGAGCTGGAACGAGTAGGTATCAAAGAAGCCATCACGTCATGCACAACGATTGCACATGCATCGCCATCCTATAACAAAATGTGCCACATAAAGAGAGCACATTGCAATAGAGGGTATCCTTGTAGACACCATGGTATGAGAAAGTAACTAAAACATGCTCTTTACATGCATCATCATACCACTGCCGCTTGCAGGTGATACCATGGCTGATGGCTGAGTCAGGCCCTAAACATGATACAACCGCTTAAATAGTCGAGACATCAAAGATGTTGCCAGAGCTTCCACCATTAATGGCAAGTGTGCAGATTCTCCTGGCAAACTCTACTTTAGACAGAAAGAGGCTTGGAAAGTGTATCCTTGGATTTTGAGGGCCCTAAGTACTCAGGACTAGGGTTCTTGCTAGTTCTCAAGTCCTCTTCCTTGTCACTCGACTCACTGGCAGGGAGAACATCCTCATACTCACCGTCATCTTTGTCTCTAATAGTAGTCAACATCATTTGAACAGGGCATTGCGAGCTACCCCAACCTGTAGAAAGAGAAATAGTAGATTGTCTTTGTCGTTGTGGGTGCTTTTGATTATGAGGCTCACAGCAGACAAAGCAGCAGTAAAACACGCAAAGCTACTACACAGATTGTCAGATGAACAAAAATTACTGATAGGATGCTGAGTACAGGAGCAAATGCCTTTCCGTAGTCTGATATGAATATCCAGGTCAGAAAATACCTCAGTTGAAGGTGGATCATCCGCAGACGCAGGAGTTGGTTCGGCCGGGGCTTAAGAAGAAGTAGCGTTCTTTGACCTGCGCCGATAGACTTGCAAAGGGCGTTCTTGAGGCACATCATGAGCAGGAGATTCTTCAACAACTAAAGGTAATGGTGTGGGAGCCATAATGTCATCCGACAATTTTTCACTAGAGGTAGAAAAATAAGGCATATGCTCAAAATATGTCACATCCGCACTAACCAACCACTGTTTCTTTATAGGATCAAAGCAGCGGTACCCTTTCTGAGTACGGGAGTATCCCAAAAACACACATTTGACCGAGCGAGCATCAAGCTTAGTGAGGCCAGGTCGAAGGTTTTTGACAAAACAAGTACTCCCAAAAATGCGAGGAGGCAGAGAGAATAAGGGTTTATCAGGAAACAAAATAGTGTATGGGACCTGATTTTGCAGAACAGAAGAAGGCATGCGATTGATAAGATAGCATGTTGTAGAGACAGCCTCAGGCCAAAAATGTTGGGGTACTTTATAGTGTAGGAGAAGGGTGCGAGCAACTTCTAGAAGATGGCGGTTTTTCCGTTCAGCAACGCCATTTTGTTGAGGAGTGTAAGGGCAAGAAGTCTGATGTATGGTTCCTCGGTCAGCACAAAAAGATGTAACAGAGTGTTGCATGAATTCCAGAGCATTGTCAGTCTGAAATTTTTTAATGGGGCGATTAAATTGTGTTTGAATTTCAGCAAAGAAGGTGCGAATAGTATCTAACACTGTATCCCGACCTTTAAGAAAAAATAACCATGTGGTGCGAGAATAATCATCAATAAAGGTCATAAAATATTTCACACCAGACAAACTTGAAACAGAGCATGGTCCCCAAATATCAGCATGAACCAAATCAAAGATATCTTTAGAGGCAATAATGTGCTTAGCAGGAAAAACAGATCGAGTTTGTTTGCCCAAAACACAAGTTTCACAGGAAAAAGTTTTTTCGGATAAAGCAGGAAATAAATGTTTTAGTTTGGCAGCAGATGGATGGCCCAGGCGAAAGTGCCACTGTAATCCTGTCACTGAAGTAGAAAGCAGAGCTGCAGCAGAAGGGGGTCCATCCAAGTAATATAGCCCGTCTGGTCCTTCACGGCCCGAACCAATCCTCGTCTTCGTGCGGAGATCCTTCAAAACACAGCCAGAAGGATCAAATTTAATAGAGCACTTGAGTTGTTTAATCATCTTACTGACGGACAATAAATTAACAGGAAATTTTGGAATATATAAAACAGACTTCAGGTGCATTTGTGGTGATAGCGGGACCGTGCCAGTGTCATAGACAACAGTTTTGGAACCATTCGCAACAGTAACAGAAGTTATAGGAACAGATTTATTGAGACTTGAAAATAAGTGAAGATCACCAGCCATATGAGTGGAGGCACCTGAATCAATGCACCACTGCTTGTTACCAGATGATGGAGAGGCTAGCATGGCAGAAGGTCCAGAAGTAGATGAGGATGGCATCTGCGTAAGACGTTCCTGGAACATCTTTTCAAACTCCGAGCGTAACCAGTCGGCATTTGCTGGAGCAGTAGGTGGGTCAACAGCAGAGTCAGCAGCAGCATCTGTGGCAGTCTGGTTAGCCCAAGCCGGCTTGTCGTGTTTAATCCAACAGCGATCTTCAGTATGATTGTCCCGGCCACACCAGTTGCAGTAACGAGGGCCGGAAGGAGCACTACGTCCAGAAGAGCCGTGGCCTCCGGATGGAGGAGGACGACCACCACGGCCACGGCTACGGCCGCGACCGCGGCCACGGCCAGAATCAGCAGAGCGAGCAATGAGCGCAAGATGCTCAACAACAGGGGTAGGAGTCATGGATGGCAGACGCTGGACTCTCTTAAGAACATCCCGAAGAGTCGGTAGTGGGTCGCTGGAGAGGATCTGGTCAACCACACCAGAGAAGGAGGCAGGAAGGGCAGCCAGGAATTGCACCAGTTGCAGTTCATTGCGTTGTTTCTGAGCAACTTTGATGTCAGTCGTCAAAGGGTGGTAGAGTTCAAACTCATTCCACAGTGCCGAGCATTGGTTATAGAAGTCATCAATAGACATGTCAGCCGAGAACACCTTTTTCGCCAAGGTTTTGAAGATTTCAAAAACACGCTTTGGATTCTCCTGATGTGAATAAACATGGGATAATTGATCCCACATAGCCTTCGCATCATGAAGGCAGAGAAGAGATTGGCTGATACGAGGTTCAGTACTGTTGAGGATCCAAGACATGACGCCAGAATCATCCTTGGACCATTGTGCGTAACTCTGTCTGACTTTGTCATCTGAATCAGCCGTAGGAGCAACAGGAGGTGCAGCCGTAAGGTGATGATATCGGCCTTGTGCTTTGACATATAGCACAAAGGACGCCGACTAGAGATGGTAGTTGGAGCCACCGTCAAGCTTCACTGTGGTAACACACAGAGACCGGGGGGGGGCTCAGGAAACGCCATGGTAGAGGCGGGGCGGCGCAGAAGCAGAGTAGAGCAGAAACCCACAAAGGGCAGATAGCAGCAGCAGAGATCTAACGTGTCAGATCAGAAGACCCGTACCGGGCAGAATATGCATAGAGAAACCTACGCCGTCATGAGGGAAGCTCAACGTTCCACCATGAGGCGCAGGCAGAAAGAACGAAGATCCGGAGAGACTCTCAACTCAACCAGCCAGTGGGTGTCCGAATGTAGATCTGACGAGCACCCGAACTTAGAGCGAAAGGAGAGGTAAAAATCAGTGGCCGTCGGCCGGAGGCGAAGGACCCCGAAGAAGAGAGAGGGCTTGGAGGTGGTAGGTTGTGGAGGAGAGGAGGTGGCTACGGGATGTGTTTGCCGGGAAGGGAGGGTGGATGGAGGATGGAAGCGGCGGGAGGTAGGTGGCGGCGCTGGGGTGAGAGGGAGGGGGCGGCGGCACTGGGGGGGGGGCGGCGGCACTGTGTGTGTGGGGGGGGGGCAGCGGCTAGAGAGAAGGAGAAGGGGAGGGCGACGCCTGGGGTGGTGGCGGTCTGCGGTGGAGGGGGGGGGGCGGCGGCGGGGGGGGCTTACGTCATGGGTGGGAAAAAATAACCTGCTCTTGATACCATATAGAGTGGAAAGGTGTTGTTTTACAGGGTACTCTCTTATATAGCAATGGAGAGTAAGACATACATACAAGCAGGCAATATGGGACTAATACAAAGGAAAATAACACAGTAGAATAACACAGTAGAAGCAGAAAATAACACAGTATTTCTATATCATACGAATAACTAGTGATGTCGAGGTAGACTGGAGCTTCCAAGTTGCTAGCTCATTTGATATAGAATGACGCTTATGCTCATCATCATCATCATCTAAGCCTCAGTCCCAACCATGTTGGGGTCGGGTACATGGATCCTTCATTTCCTTTCAGCTGATCATGGGTCATGTTTTGATCATGGTTGTATAGGCGGCCAGGCGTTCCAGAGGGACCCCCAGGAAGCCTAGGCGCCCGGGCGTTTCCAAGCGTTTTTATATACATATTATTTTAACAGCTATATGTAAACTTTCTGAAAAATACCATTCCTACATATATAAACATACATGATAAATATGCAATCACTGTACTAACATTGTATGAAGAAAGCAACAAAATCATTAGATATGAACTATATTGTGAGGTTTTATCTAAATAGATAATGCAAACCAATAGATAAATACATACAAATCAGTAAAATAATAAATATAAATCAGTTCATAAATACATATAGTTTGGTAGATGATTAAATATTTGCTAAATCAATAAATAAGGAGATACAAATCCCTAAATTCATATAAGTCGATCACTAACGCAGACCAATAGATAAATACATAATATAAATTAGTTCATAAATAAATGTAATTTCGTAGATGATTAAATATTTGCTAAATCAGTAAATAAGGAGATACAAATCCCTAAATTCATATAAGTCGATCACTAATGCAAACCAATAGATAAATACATACAAATCAGTAAAGTAATACATATAAATCAATTGATCAATAAATATAAATTGGTAGATGATTAAATATTTTCCAAATCAGTAAATAAGGAGATACAAATCCTTAAATTCATATAAGTCGATGACTAATGCAAACCAATAGATATACATGCAAATCAGTAAAGTAATACATATAAATCAGTTGATCAATAAATATATAACGGTAGATGATAAAATATTTTCCAAATCAGTAAATAAGGATATGCAAATCCCTAAATTCATATAAGTCGATGACTAATGCAAATCAATACCTGAATAATTTCTAATCAGTAAACTAATACAAATAAATCAGTTGATTAATAATTATAAATGGTAGATGATAAAATATTTTCTAAATGAATACATGAATAAATTAAGAATCCCTAAATTCATATAAGTCGATGACTTATGCAAAGCAATACATGAACAATTTCTAATCAGTAAACTAATACATATAAATCAGTTGGTTAATAATAATAAATCCGTAGATGATAAAACATTTTGCTAAATCAGTACATGAATAAATTAAGAATCCGTACATTTAGATCATTTAAATAAAAGCAAAATCATGTGATGAATCAATAAATTAATATTCTAAATTGAAACAGTTGATAATTATTTCAAAAGCACCACATGAATACAATCAAATCGGTAGACAAATACTATTTAAATGGGCCTGGTCCAGTGGGCCGACGCCTGGGTGTGTCGCCTAGCGCGTCTGGGCGGACGCCCAACCCGCCTGGATTGCCTGGCTCGCCTGGTTCACCAATACAGACTGGGCGCCCATCCTAGGCGAACTAACCAGACGCCTGGTACGCCTGGGCGGCCGCCCGTACATCTAAGGTTTTGATCGAGATGTAAAGATTCAAAATCTCTTTTTATATGCTATTCCGATGTTAATTTAGGCCTTCCTCTTCTATTAATCGTGCTTGACTCAATATCTTTGCTTCATATAGGTAATAGGCACATTAGTCAATCTGCATTGCACATGTCCATACCATCTGAGTCAGCCCTCATGCAACTTGTCCTCAATGCTCGCCACCCTCACTTTATTCCTAATATAATCATTTCTCAAGCAATGTTTGCTTGTCTTCCCACACATCCATCTCAGCATACACATTCCAGCCACACTCATCTTGTCGAGACCTTGTTTCTTCACCACCCAACATCCACTCCCATAGAGCATGGCTGGCCGTATAATTGTTTTATAAAACTAGCTTTTTCATGTGAGAGGGATCTTTTAATAACATAATACTCCAGTTGCACTCCTCCATTTCAGCAATCCTACAGTGATCCTGTGACAAACGTCATCTTAGACATCCCCATTTATTTAAATAATAGAACCCAAGTAACAAAATTTATCATATTTTGGTATATCTATTCCGTCCAACTTGGCTCCACCATTCACACTGCGAGATAGGCTGAAATTGCAATGCATATACTTAGTTTTGCTTCTACGGATCATCAATCCATTTGACTCCAATGCCTTTCTCTAAAGTTCAACTTTATCATTCAGTCCATTTTTAGTTTTGTCTTAGTTTTGCTTCTACGGATCATCAATCCATTTGACTCCAATGCCTTTCTCTAAAGTTCAACTTTATCATTCAGTCCATTTTTAGTTTTGTCAATCAACACAATATCATCAACAAATTACATACACCAAGGAATATCATCCTGAACATTCTTTGTCAACTCATCCATAATAAGAACGAACAGATATGGTCCAAGTGTGGTTCCTTGGTGTACCCCAACTCAAGGAATTTAATGACCGATACTGATGCCGTTTTGATAGCTTGGATATAGATATATACCGGTATATCGACGGAAATATCGACAGATGCAATCCTGGCCATATCGATGCCAAAATGAACGGATTAAATCAGGAAATTTTACAGGCGTGGTCTCAACACCTAGATACAACATTTTATGCAATAAAATTCTATATTGGGTATGTAGGGGGTGTCAACCATCTGGGAAGGTAAGGAATTTGTCCTTTTTTTTGGAAATTTCCATGAAGGATTTCAATGACAAAATGCAAGAATTAAAATCTGAAATTTTACTAGCACAATCCATAAACTCATGTTTACACACTTATGCAATAGTATTCAATTTACAACAAACATATAACAACATAGTAAATTAGTAACTCACATCAGTTGTATGTTGAGTGGTGCGCTGGTTCTCTATACATTATGTTGTTGATATGGGCCACATATTGCTCCTATGTCATGTAACTTCTGTAAGACTTGTTGTATGAAACAACATGCTCCTCATACACTTCAGGATTGGCAAACTGCATCATCCCAAACTTCAGAAATGTTCTTCCAAATCTTTGAGATACTTTTCCTTGGTTGCTGAAATGAAGGGAGGTTGAGTAGAAGCAGGAGGAGGTGCCCATGCTTGAGGAGCTTGAGGTTGAGTAGAAGCAGGAGGAGGTGCCCATGCTCGAGGAGCTTGAGGTTGAGGAAAAAGAGGTTGTCATGGTACATCGACAATAGGATAAACTGTAGTATGCCCACCACTCCATGTTTGACCTCCATCTCCAGAGTATGCTTCAATGTTCACCCTAAAGCATCCATAAGGGTTATGGATAGAGTATGCTTCGTGATATCCCAAACCTATTTCTAATTGTAATCTTGATGATGGTTCAACTTGATATCCAGAATACCCATGTTGGGACTGAGATGGGTATGGAAGTGTCTGCCCAAATAACATATCTCCAAATGAATGTTGAGATTGAGAGTCAGATATGCTCATGCTATCCATTGAATCAGCAAGATCAGAATGATAATCACTTTGACAATGGTATTGTGGTTGTAAATTGGATGGGTAGGGGTATGGGCTTGTAGTTGTGGGCATTGTGACATGTGGTGGAGGTGCACCGTTGTAATCTTTCCCAGTTTGAGTTTTTCTCCTTTGAAATGTTTTATCAGCCATGGGATATTCCTGTTCTGGTGGAGGTCCATCCCTAGTAACATGACTAACATAAGGTCGGTCATCATTTTGAGGATCAACATCTGGAGGATATTCTGGAGAGCGTTGTCTGCGATTATCACCATCATTGCTACCATCATCAGATTTAGATTTGGAACCAGATGTAGAAGAAGAAGAATCTGTGCTACCTAACTGTTCTTCCACTTCTCTATTGATTTCCATATCAATATTTACATGTGCAGCTTCAGGTTCAAGTCTTTCAGGCAGGGTATCAATATTAATATCATCACCATTATTTGCATCAAATTGCTCTTCGATATATGGATCTGAACGTCCATCTAAATTATCAAGAATAGGATGACCTATCTTATTCGTCCATTCCTCTAAAAGATTTTCTGAATCTTCCTCCAGTCCTCTACGTCTTTCAGGGTTGAAAGTATATGCGGTGTCAATGGGATCATGGACAACAACAAAAATCTACTTCCTTGTAGTTGGCATCTCGTATTGCTCTAGCCCTCAACCACATGTTGTAGTGAACGTAGACAAGATCCCCTTGACCTGTTTGCCCGAAGCCCGTTCCTTCTCTTTGAGTGTATCAGATTGAAAGTGCTCCAATTTCTTTCACAGTCCCCTGCAGATGTTGTTTGAGCAAGGATGCGAATATCCACTTTTCTTAAATGGGGAGCACCTGTTCCATTTCCAAACCCACCACTCACACGGATCACCTGCCTCGCGGTCAACAACTGAATTTGGATGGCCAAAGCATCCAGTGCTTTCACGAAACTGACGCAACTGCAAAAATAATATTTACGATATTGAGATGATGAAATCAAAGTAAAGACTAATGAGAAATTAAGAATGAAAGTTATATAGTTATATACCTCTTCCAGTACTAGCTATCGCGCTTCTGGAGAGGTAATGAACTTGTTAGTGACATCTCTCACTGCATTCATTAGAGTCACATTCAAGCCCAGCGTTCGTGAGTATTGGAACCTCAGATTCAAATAGTAAGCTGTAACAAATTTAAATAAGGAAATAAGAATGACATTTTTATTTGTAGACTATGAGTTAGACCAATAACTTAGAAGTTAGAATTCAATTGAGATATATACCTGCTTTATGCAATGGATGGAAAAACATATTTGTTCAACGATTCTCATAAATTTTTATGTATTGCTCATTGGACCTAGGAGCTGCTTCTTTGATATTGTCCACCATTGAGGTCATTGCATCATATAGGAAAGGCATTGTTGCAGTTTTGTCACCATCTACCAACCTCAATACTTTGACAATCGGTTCCATTATTCGCAACATTCTAGTAACCTTATCCCAAAAGGTCGACTGGCAATCAACTCCTTAATTCTTTTGCCAATAGGGGAATTGTGCTCCTTCATGAAGGTCCACTCCACTCCATTGAAGAGCCTCCTAAGTCCATCCTTTTTGGACTTTAACGATTGTAAGGCAAAAAAATTTGTTGCAAATCTAGTTGCCCCTGTTCTAATTAGATCACCTCCACAATACTCAGGTCGCCTCATTGCATTTAGTAGAAAAGAATGGTTGTAGATGAATCCTGTGATCAACCTACCATCAATGACAACATATTTGTAAAATCAATTGAGCCCATGTCTTTAAGAATGAGATCTATGTAGTGGGCAACACAATGTCCAATAGACCAGATATTTCTTCTGTACTCTCGCCGGCCTTCTTGAAGGCAGAAGCATTATCAATAACTATCTGCACCACATTCTCCACACCAACCTGCTTCATGTATGTCTTCATCAGTCTCTTTATGTATCTATAATTCCCGACCTCACCTGAAGCATCAACAAAGTCTAGAAAAACTGTGGATCCATGACAATGTGTAAGAAAGTTGATATTTTGCCTTCTGTTTCCACTAGTCTCTCCATCACATAAGTGTGACGCCATATTCAGACCACATATGTTTTTGATCTGAAATCCATGTGTGTAGATCCTTCTTCTCTAGGGGAAGATACTTGTTCATTAATTTATATGAACTGGGGGCCTTGATGCCCCTACCAGACTCCCCTATCGAATCTACCATATGCTGTAAATAGGGTTCAGTTGCAACATGTGCAGGTATACCATGAGCAAAGAAGAACTTACCCACTGCCTTGCCAACCTTAACTTTTGCACTAGTGAACATTACTTGGAGGTTTTTTTGCCTAGCCTCAGGCTTCCTAACCGCTGGCTCGTCAACATTCCTCAATCTCACACCAGCAGAACGGAAAAGTGTATCAATTCCGCCTTTCTTCCTTTTACCATGACCGGCTCAGTCTTCATTGTCATCTAGGTCAACAATAGGAATACCTGCAGTCCTACTGCCTCCACCTGCACCAGATGGCCCATACCTTGTAATTCGAGTTGCCTCCTCCCTTTCCCGCTCACTTCTGCAAAATTCTCTGATAGCACGTCTATATAATACGACGTGAATAACCTGTATCACATTCAGGAGGATATCCGATATCATCATCAGATTCAACAGAAGAACCTGTCGGCCTAACATCAAATAATGTATATGTGTAAGCTCTGTCAACCTCCTTCATCTTTTGTTGTTTTTGTTTCTTTGCACCTGTAAGTTTCTTGAAATCATCTCTAACGCTTTAAGGACACCTCTGATACATTGCCACATTTTTGTCACTAGTAATGTGACGTTTAAATCTAGTAATCCCCCCTCCACCAATTGTCTTCTTGCAGTAATTGCAAATTATCTTTCCCCTGTTCCCGTCAAGAGACGTGCAGTGATTCCATACAAAATCCACATCTTTAGCTCCAACATTACCGGCCCCAACACCCTCACCATTGCTTGAAGACATCTTCTCAAAAGTCAACACTGCAAAAAGACAAAGACAAACAAAAATTAGATGTATGAAATCAATAACCCATTAAGTTGCAAGAAATTAATCTATTTTATGTATTATACAATCAAAAACAATACTTTAAGTGTATAAATGTTACATGTATTTATAGAATCAAACACAATATTTTTTAAGATTTTTATTAACAAGAAAAAGGGTTATATAAAAAAAAAGTCTGAAATTATTTTTAAAAATATAAAATCTGACATTGATCTAGTATTAAGGCAAGTGATGTGTTACAAATTACTCATTCCATCTTATATAACAGTAACACACATTTCTGTAGAAAAAACATTTTTTTTTTAATTTTCAGCATTTTTAATAAATGAAAAAAACGAAAAATATAAATATTTGTACTATATTTTTGTTTGTATTTGTTCATATTAGTATTTGGTACAACTTCTTCTACTAAACTAAGTTAGATACTTATTATTAATAGTACTTATTGTATTATTACGAATTTAATATTAATTAGTGAAATTATATGATAATATTATTTAATAGTAGTAGATCTAGTGATACATTAGTAGATCTACATAATATAATCATAAATCTATTTGTTAAATAGCCTTAATCCTAAGTTTTTTTGGAGTAGATCTAGGATTTGGGTGTGTTTAGAGAATTTTGGAGAACTTCTATGGTAAAAATAGAAGGAAATAGAAAGGGCAGGGGTTGGAAATGATGAGAAATGAAAGAAATGAAGAAAACATACCTTGATTAGGGCTGATTTGAGCTCCAAGGAAAGAAATCACCCAAAATCTCCAAGTTTCTCCACTCAAACAACAGTAGCAACAATAGGTTCACAAAAAAGGGTATGTCGGGGCGACATACCGTCGATACCGCCCTTAAGGGGGACATTTTGCAGCGGCACCCTCGATATTCGCCGATATCAGACAGTTTTATTGATAAGTCCACCGGTTTACCGATAATTGCAATCCCAGCGACATGTTTGCATAAACCGATGACCGATGCCGTCGATATCAGTATACCCGTCAGTATCGTTATCTCTTTCATTGCCCCAACTGTGATAGGAAAAGTTGGTGTCTCTCCTCCAGGAGTCTTCACACTTGCAATTGAGCTATCATACATGTCTTTAATCAAGTCAATGTATTGGATTGACACACCCTTTTTCTTCAAAACCATCCACAACCACTTTCTTGCCTACTCGATCATAAGCCTTTTCCAAATCAATAAAAACCATATGAAGATCTCTTTTGCTTTCTCTATACTTCTCCATAAGCCTCCTTATCAAAAAAATAGCATCAATTGTTGATCTTCCATGCATGAAACCAAACTGGTTGTTTGATATCTGCGTTATAGATCTTAGCTTCTGCTCAATAATCCTCTCCCAAAGCTTCACAGTGACTCATCAACTTGATACCTCTATAGTTTGTGCAACTCTGAACATCTCCTTTGTTCTTGTAGATGCGGAGTATAATACTATTTCTCCACTTATCCGACATCTTCTTGGTCTTCATAATCTTATTAAAGAAATTCATTAACAACCTGGCTCCTTCATCCTCCATACTCTTCCATACATCAATGGGGATACCACATGGTCCGCATGTCTTTCTCATTTTCATCCTTTTCAAAGCATTCTTGACCTCAAATTGTGAAACTCGTCGTGTGTAAATGATATCTCTTGTATTCATGTCACACGAGTCTCTTACCTTATTTACAACATCTCCATTGAAAAGCTTAGGGAAGTAATTTCTCCATTGGTTCTTGATATCATCATCCTTCACGAACACTTTACCATCTTCATTCTTGATGCATTTTACTTGATTCAAGTCTCTTCCTTTCCTTTCTTTTATACGGGCCATTATATATCTTTTCTCCCTTCTCTTGTGTCCAACTTCTTATAAATATCATCAAAGTATCTAGACCTTGCCTCTTGAACAACCTTTTTAGCTTTTTTCTTTGCTTGCTTGTATCTCTGAAAAGTTGCATCATCTCAAAATTTGGGCAAGCTCCTATAGATCTTCCTTTTAAGTCTAATAGCCTTCTGTACTTCATCATTCCACCACCAAGTCTCTTTCTGTGGAGGCCCACTACCTTTGGACTCTCCCAAAACCTCTTTGGCAATTTTTGTTATTCAAAATCTCATATTACGCCACAGTGTTAACATCAGACTTCAAATTGCAAGTGCCTTACTTGATGAGTTTATCATGGAAAGTCAATTTCTTTTCTCCTTTAAGATTCCACCACTTGATCCTGCTATCTTGGTTCTGTTATGCTGGCCTTTATTGACCTTTATGTTAATATCCAAAACCACCAACCTATGTTGGGTGGTGAGTTCTTTGCTAGGGATCACTTTACAATCCTTGCATACTTTACGATCCACCCGTCTCGTAAGGAAGTAATCGGTTTGGCTATTTGCGCCCACTCTCGAAAGTAATCTTATGAGATTCTCTTTTCTTGAAATGGGTGTTTGCCAAAATCATATCATATGCAATTACAAAATCTAATATCCTCTCCCGTTCTCTGCTTCTGCTGCCATATCCAAAACCACCATGAATTCTCTCATATTCAGCATTGCTACTCCCCACATGACCATTTAAATCACTTCCAATAGTAATCTTTTTCTTTATCGGTATTCACTGCATCAATTCATTCATGTCATCTCAAAAATCTTTCTTAGCCTCCTCGCTAAGGCCAACTTGGGGGCATAAGCGCTAATAATGTTAAAAATCTTTCTCACAAGAACAACCTTGACATCTATAATTCTATCTCCCATCCTTGTAATCTTGACAATGTTATCCTTCAACATCTTATCAACAATAATGCCTACACCATTTCTATATTTATCAACACATGTATACCAGATTTTGTACCCCGTGTCTCCAATCTCTCTGCATCGCTCCCCTATCAACTTAGTTTCTTGCAAGTAAGCTATATTGACTTTTCTTCTAATCTGGTATCCACTATCTCAAAAAACTTTCCTGTCAAAGAGTCAATATCCTAAGATCCAACTCTAATCCTTTTTTGTTGAATTTGCTTCTTTACCTGCCTCCGTAAAAAATGTTAGCCTTGCACTTTTTAACTACATTCGGACAATGATGCAGCGGGACTAGCTTCTTTACCTAGACCCGTCCAAGATTTGGAAACCCTTGCATGTCCTTCAACACAACTAGGTGTCGTCGTGTCCAAACCTCTTGCATATTTATCACTGCAATCGGGCGTTGATGCAACGCTAGGTAGGGACGCTCCAACGAAATTTTTATAAGGATCCATGTCATAGAAAGAGTGACCGTTTTTATGGCTGCCTGTCAACCTACCACCAACCGCCTCCTCTACTCGGGCTTAGGACCGGATACATTTGCACAAAATATACGGAACATAGGCGGAGTTGATGACGGTTATGCTCATGTCAATCTAAATTCCCACATTATCTGTCGTCCATGCTGATTATGCAAGAAGGGTACTGCTGCCATTGTCATGGACGATGAACTTCTTTCCTACACGTCATGATCATGGTAGATTCATCCCAATCCACTTCCACATTGTAGGTCAGGTCAACTTGTTCCAATACTTTGACTGTATCTGAACTTTGTTCAAGATGATAGATTGAGGCAAACTGTTACTTCCTAATTCACTAGGATGAACGACCAGATATCCACCTTTGTATAAGCCCACATGCATAACCCGAATTCAGGATTTGAGTTTCATTTAACAAGGTGAAAAGTTCTTCATTGGGGAATGATGTGGATTTTTTTGATGATATCCAACGATGGCTAGTAAAATTTCACTCAACTTTTGAGAAGCTGCAATATTATGTGTAGACACACACACATATATATACCTACACACATATACTGTAACGACCCTGCCTCCCAGTAACCCCCAATTAAGGGAGACCAAGAGGTCAGAGCCGTTATCCCAATTTTCGGATCAAAGGTTTGACAAATAATCAATAACAATTATCAAATTCTACCAACTATACTGAAATCTGGTATAAATTAAAACTTTTTGTATACCTTTGAAAAACTTGGATTACTAAACTTCTATCCATATGAGAGAATATTCTAACTAATCCTCCTTGATTGTTAATCCTCATTTAATTCCACATATGCCACTTTACTGTTTGTTCTTTTCACTTGTACCTAAAACGCCGACAAACAAAACGTCGGTCAGCATAAAGCTGGTATGTGGGGGAAACAATAATCGTGCAACTATGATAACAATGTAATCAACCAATTATCATTTAACAGTCAAGATTACGTCTTAAGCAATACTACTCAATCCTTACATATCCCCTATCTCTGTGCTGTCCCTGCAGTGGACCTGGATGCTACCTTCCTCATGGTAGATCCCCATTAAACCCTGCATGATCCTACCTAACAGGTAGATCAATATCTAGGGTTGAGTCACATGGCACTACCCATAGGTAGCCCAATCCCTAACTCATGGTGTGCTAAAGAGTCGCATGGCACTACCCATAGGTAGCTCAATCCCTGACTCAAGGTGACTTGATGGACCTACTCCATTGGTAGCTATGTACTAAGTCATCCAATGACCTGATGGACCTACCCCTTAGGTAGCCATGTACTAGGTCAAACTATTAAGCCACAGAGGGGACTAGGATCTGAGTTAGTAGGCACATATCTTAAGTGATAGTCATATCCACATTATAGTTTGCATGAATTAAATTCATCCAACAGTTTAATTCAAGTCATCGAGGAAAACTTCGGAAACCCTCGAAAAACTAATTCGAGATGTGTGATTGCAGATCTTTGAGATAGAATCAACCAAGAAAGATAATCCAACCAAGCAAGCAAGTACGAAAATCCTGAAATAACATATAATTCCTTCTTATCAAGATCTATCCAAATCATCTTGCTTCTTAGGGTTTCTATTCATTTTAGGATTTCTCCCTCTTTTTAGGATTTCATATGTAATTAGGGTTTTGCCTCACTTTTAATACTTTAAACCCTAATTATACAAAATTACTCATAAACCCTAATCATCTTATCCTATCACTCCTAACAGGCTTAGAATCAACACTCATCAACATATTTCCATATATTTCTTATATTTTCATCATTATTTCAACTTTCCTTCTTAATAATGCTTTATTTGATTTTATCTTTTTCTTATTGCTTTCTTTTTGCAATTTTGGACTCATTGGAACCCAAGGAACCCAAGAGACACAAAATCCACCTTTGGATTATATATTTTTGCCTTCTAGAGGTTTCTACATTTTTCTTTTCTCCATTTCTTATTAATAATGGAGTTCCTTTTGTCTCTTCCTTGTTATTGGGCCCAATAGCCAATAAAGTCCACAAAACAACCAACAAGGCTATTCTAAACGAAATCCATTTATTCAAAACAAATTATATCATTATTTGTCCAAATATCCTTACTATAAGAAATTACATTTCTCACCAAAAGAGCCCAAAAATTGGGGTTGTAACATCCTTCCCCTCTTATAGGAATTTTGTCCTCAAAATTCCATCTAGCAAACAAACAATTCAGGATAAGACTTTTCCATGTCCATCATTGACCCCTATGTGGCTTTACCTTATACATGGCGCTTCCAAAGAACCTTTATCATCACATATTCTTTTCTCTGAGTTCTTTCACCTTGGCATCTATAAACCTCATAGGTGACTCAGGTCATTTCAGCCTGCCCTGGGGCTCACTAGGTTCATTGCTCCGCACATGGTCCGGGTACTTCACATAGTGCTCTAAATTGGACACATGGAACTCATCACACATCACATTATCCTGAGGGGGGTAAGGGCAACTTAACCTTCTCCACCAAACCATGTCCAAAGAACCCATGCATCGGGGACTCAACTCTCTTAGCTATAACTTAGAGGGGTCGGATTTTCACGTCACATATTCCCCCACAGTGAACTACATGTCAGTCTACTTTGCATCAGCTTACAACTCATGTTGTCCTTAGCTCCTTTCAGCCTTGCATGATCAAAGAGACTTCATCTGCACACACTGTGGTCCTTTCTTGACCTTCGCGAGGTCCCTTCACCATTATCATCTCAATGAAGTGGTGACCGACACAACCTCCTTTGCAGAGCTCGTTTACATCCCGATACTGGGTATGGTGGTTATCATCACATCTTACCAAAGACAAGAACTGTCTCTAGATATCACCCTGAACGAGCACACATGCTCTCATCAGACCCTCTAGTCTGGATCGAACTAACCATTAGTTAGGGTGATAAGCGGTACTAACATCGAGTTCTTCATGTACCCACTTCCACCTTATGGAAGTGAACCTTTAGGTCATACACATGATCTTTCAAACTCGCATCATGGTGTAGTTGAATCATCTCTCTCATATGTAGTTCAACCGAATCTGTCCCATGGCAGAACTCTTTCTTTCTCATGTCATGTAGGTAAGGCGATCTACCATAACCCATATTGCATCTTGACCTTCCTTGGTGTAGGGGAGACTCACCACCACATCCATAGTAATGAACTCCCATTCCCTCTTAGAAACTCTTTACACTTTATATCAATGCACCGGGTTACTGATGTTCGTCCTTCACCTCCTGGCTTGCATGGCAACATACCACACGCAACTTCCTCTTAAACATCCAAATTACCACTGTCACTTACTATCTTCGTAGTACCATGGTGTATGGTGATCTTCAATCATGATCTCCTATATCGTCATGATTCCTTAAGGTCGATTTCTCGGAAACCCTAAACCACTCTAATCGGGGTTTCATCTTCCTTTGTAGAGAAGTGCATCTGAGGTTCTAAAACCATCCTTTTATCGCATCAAAGCCTAGGCTGGCTTACCAAGCAACTACTAACTTGTTCAATAGATCTTGTTCCATCTGAGTGTTAGCCAAACATATTTTCTTTTTCAAACTTAGGGTTAACCTTACAACCTCATCTAGCCCCTAGCTGTACTAGCCAGCTACATCTCAACCAAGGCATTCATTACCACTTTATATCCTTAGGTGTTAGGTAACGTTGAAGACGTACACCTCCATGTCTTCCACTTATTATCTCCGCTCTAAGTCTATCTTCATCAAGAAAACTTTGAGCTTTTTCTCTTGGTTTTTCGAACTCAACCTTGTATAACTCATAACTCATGATAAAACATCCCCATAAGATAACTACATTGTAAACCGTCCATGTATCATTCACTCCACAAGGGCATGTTATCATCTCTGTCCTCATACCTCATGGCAACGTTCCAACTCACCTCATCTTTTATCCTTGGTGTATGGCATGCGTACTGTCCTATCTCTCACTCCCATAACAAGAGGAAATAAGCATTTGGCGGCCGTCCAAAGACAAAGTTCTTCCTGTTTCAAGAGTAGAGATGGTATATCCCACATCGCCAGTACACCTATAAATCTTAGTTGAAACGTGCATCTTATGTCTCTACCGCACAAACATCTCGATATCAAAGTTACTTTCATGAAAAACTGGTCTCATACTTACTTGGGTCCACACATATTCCTTGGTCATCTCCTCTAGGTCTATAGGGTGCCGACACTTTTGGGGTCATCCCTCTTCTCTTATGCATCCAGAGAGTGCCCTACTCATCTGCCCTTTGGGTCTCATGAGTTCATGAAGGTGATCAATCTCCTAACCCATGGCCCTCAGACAATGATAGTTGTTACCTCCCGACTCTATGGTCATGTGCAACTAGGGAATTAGGCAACTTCTACTTCCATCGGTCTTATCCCTACCTGACCCTAGGATAGACGTAGGATTCTAACATAGTACATGTTCAACTTAGTATCTTACCCAAGCCTTCATCATCTCTCTCTCTGCATTCATGGCTGACTTCCATCCTTTCATAGGGGTCATGGCAACCTGCCTACCTTGGTCAGGCCCCATACCGGTTACCACCATGGCAACACATCCACATGCACTTAGAGATGGTTATCTATGGGTCTACCGGTTCATTCTCATACCATGTACTTAGCTTCTCATGATCTTATGAGACCTCTTTAGGTTTCCACAAAACCCACAAACTGGTACACACCCTACCAAAGGGTTCCTCTCCCAGGATGGGAGGAAACTACAACTCTTGACAATAAGGTCACAAACATCCTTAGGGTTTATATTCACATAAGCATGCTTAACCCAACAACTACTAAGGCACAAGCAGACCGCCTACTAAACCATTCTAGGTCATACTTGTTCTCATCCTCAACATTGGATCAAGATCATACCTTCCCATATCATCACTTAGTTGTTGGGGTTCATCAAACGTACCTTAAACTTAAGGGGTTTCCCTCTCCTCTAACCATGAGGGGTACCATGCTCGAATCTATAGAAACTCAAATCTCGTCATGAGCATCAGGTACACCACTTCCCCTCTTAGGCCTAGGTTCACTTTTTTTTGGGTGTCCAACTGCATGCTCAACCTCTTAACCACGAACCAAACATGTACAAGGTACGACATGCACTTACTGTCATCCTTATACTCGAGCAACACTTCAGAGTTGAGTCCTCCTCAAGGATAACCAACAAGGTACAAGGCCTCACAACTTGTTACTAAACCTCTCCAGGTCTAAGGAACTCTTCTACCTATCCCAGAAAGTAAACATCTACACCATAGGCACATAGGTACCAGAAGCCTCGTCTTCTCCCTAGGGTTTGGTTCCTCTGATGGCAACCAAGGTATCAACAGCCTCCGGGGATCAAGCATGGGGCAACCACTATCATTCACTTAGGTCACATCATCCCCAACTCCCCACTTTTCTCGGAGTCTAGGCTTCCAACCTTCTTGCTTGGGTCCTGCTTTCTCTTGCTTGAGCTAACCCCACAACCAGCCTTATACTAAAGGTCCTTTCTCCATGAAGGTGGGTCAAGCTTACAAGCATACCTCTACGTGGTGAAGCCTATGTTCAAACTTATGTTCGCTCAGGATTATCTTTATGCTTATCTCATAAGCTATCTATCATACTCTCCTGGCCAGGGTTTCCACCTACTGCTTGCACTATGACGTATACTGGGTGCCTACTATGCCATGCTCATATAAGCTCATGGGGTTTCTCTAGGTCCTTCTTTGAACTCATCAATGAAAGAGCTATCCTTCATTCTAACATGCACGACCTTTCCCAGGGTTGGGTCGCCAAAGGTACTCGGTCATCCAACCTCTCATGGCTCATATGGCATCCAAGGCATGTCTATCCAAACACCTAGTCTACCATGACGTCTGACTCATCATGTCATCTCTCTCTTTGTCCTTCACTTAGGGTTAGGGTTAACATCATCCTCAGAGGATGTGCCAGGTCTCTACCTGCAATGGAGATCTTTATCTCCAAGACGAACTCTCTTTACTTATCCTCCAGACAAGAAGGTCTAGCCTCAGGTCTCTCCTGAGGGCATCACAACTTATGTCACACGACCTAAGCATGTTTCTATTCGTTTACGCTTAATCTATTAAGCTTATGTCCATGGCATCTTATTTACATGCTTTTTATTAATTTGGTGGAGGATTTCTTAAACTTTATCAACCTTACCCATACCTCAAGAGGGTGAGGGAAAAGAGAGAAAACCCTAATCCTTATAATCCTTAACAACATTTGAGTTGAGAAGGGATGAACAAGATGAGAGAATCCTAAAGGTGTCTTATTTCGAGTTAGATCCTAAGACATCGGCCAGGCAGTCACACTAATCCGGGAGTCCTCGTATTCCGACTAGCGGTGCGGAGAAAAATCTTGCCAGTCCCCGGACGTGATCCTTTTCTAGACACCTCTGTCTTTCGGAAAATCCTCAAGTAACTCCCTTGGGTTCTACATAGTTTGTAAAATTTAATAATTATTAAAGATTAAATGAGGAACCTGGCTCTGATACCAAATGTAACGACCCCGCCTCCCAGTAACCCCCAATGAAGGGAGACCAAGAGGTCAGAGCCGTTATCCCAATTTCCGGATCAACGGTTCGACAAATAATCAATAACAATAATCAAATTCTACCAACTATACTGAAATCTGGTATAAATTAAAACTTTTTGCATACCTTTGAAAAACTTGGATTACTAAACTTCTATCCATATGAGAGAATATTCTAACTAATCCTCCTTGATCGTTAATCCTCATTTAATTCCACATATGCCACTTTATTGTTTGTTCTTTTCACTTGTACATAAAACACCGACAAACAAAACGTCGGTCAGCATAAAGCTGGTATGTGGGGTAAACAATAATCTTGCAACTATGATAACAATGTAATCAGTCAATTATCATTTAACAACCAAGATTACGTCTTAAGCAATACTACTCAATCCTTACATATCCCCTATCTCTGTGCTGTCCCTGCAGTGGACCTGGATGCTACCTTCCTCATGGTAGATCCCCATTAAACCCCGCATGATCCTACCTAACGGGTAGATCAATATCTAGGGTTGAGTCGCATGGCACTACCCATAGGTAGCCCAATCTCTAACTCATGGTGTGCTAAAGAGTCGCATGGCACTACCCATAGGTAGCCCAATCCCTGACTCAAGGTGACTTGATGGACCTACCCCATTGGTAGCCATGTACAAAGTCATCCAATGACCTGATGGACCTACCCCTTAGGTAGCCATGTACTAGGTCAAACTATTAAGTCATAGAGGGGACTAGGATCTGAGCTAGTAGGCACATATCTTAAGTGATAGTCATATCCACATTATAGTTTGCATGAATTAAATTCATCCAACAGTTTAATTCAAGTCATCGAGGAAAATTTCGGAAAACCTCGAAAAACTAATTCGAGATATTCGTAAGCGTAACCACATACCTGTGATTGCAGATCTTTGAGATAGAATCAACCGAGAAAGATAATCCAACCAAGCAAGCAAGTACAAAAATCCTGAAATAACATATAATTCCTTCTTATCAAGATCTATCCAAATCATCTTGCTTCTTAGGATTTCTATTCATTTTAGGATTTCTCCCTCTTTTTAGGATTTCATATGTAATTAGGGTTTTGCCTCACTTTTAATACTTTAAACCCTAATTATACAAAATTACTCATAAACCCTAATCATCTTATCCTATCACTCCTAACAGGCTTAGAATCAACACTCATCAACATATTTCCATATATTTCTTATATTTTCATCATTATTTCAACTTTCCTTCTTAATAATGCTTTATTTGATTTTATCTTTTTCTTATTGCTTTCTTTTTGCAATTTTGGACTCCTTGGAACCCAAGGAACCCAAGAGACACGAAATCCACCTTTGGATTATATATTTTTGCCTTCTAGAGGTTTCTACATTTTTCTTTTTTCCATTTCTTATTAATAATGGAGTTCCTTTTGTCTCTTCCTTGTTATTGGGCCCAATAGCCAATAAAGCCCACAAAACAACCAACAAGGCTATTGTAAACGAAATCCATTTATTCAAAGCAAATTATATCATTATTTGTCCAAATATCCTTAATATAAGAAATTACATTTCTCACCAAAAGAGCCCAAAAATTGGGGTTGTAACATCCTTCCCCTCTTATAGGAATTGTATCCTCAAAATTCCATCTAGCAAACAAACAATTCAGGATAAGACTTTTCCATGTCCATCATTGACCCCTATGTGGCTTTACCTTATCCATGGCCTTCCAAAGAACCTTTATCATCACATATTCTTTTCTCTGAGATCTTTCACCTTGGCATCTATAAACCTCATAGGTGACTCAGGTCATTTCAGCCTCCCCTGGGGCTCACTAGGTTCATTGCTCCGCACATGGTCCGGGTACCTCACATAGTGCTCTAAATTGGACACATGGAACTAATCACACATCACATTATCCTGAGGGGGGTAAGGGCAACTTAACCTTCTCCACCAAACCATGTCCAAAGAACCCATGCATCAGGGACTCAACTCTCTTAGCTATAACTTAGAGGGGTCGGATTTTCACGTCACATATTCCCCCATAGGGAAATGCATGTCAGTCTACTTTGCATCAGCTTACAACTCATGTTGTCCTTAGGCTCATTTCAGCCCTTGCATGATCAAAGCGACTTCATCTGCACACACTGTGGTCCTTTCTTGACGTTCGCGAGGTCCCTTCACCATCATCATCTCAATGAAGTGGTGACCGACACAACCTCCTTTGCAAAGCTCCTTTACATCCCGATACTGGCTATGGTGGTTATCATCACATCTTACCGAAGACAAGAGCTGTCTCTAGATATCACCCTGAACGAGCACACATGCTCTAATTAGACCCTCTAGTCTGGATCGTACTAACCATTAGTTAGGGTGATAAGCGATACTAACATCGAGTTCTTCATGTACCTACTTCCACCTTATGGAAGTGAACCTTTAGGTCATACACATGATCTTTCGAACTCGCATCATGGTGTAGTTGAATCATCTTGTGAAACACAAAGCAGTTTTGGGAAGCGTAGGGTTGCACAATGTGTGCACCCTCATATATATAACACTGAAACATTTACAGAGAGGTCCACATATAATATGGAAATAACAAAACAACTAACAGAATATATAAAACAGGAATATATGTTAACACTCCCCCTCAAGTTGGAGCATAGATATCAATCATGCCCAACTTGTCCGTCAGTGTGCAGAATTGCTTCTTCGCCAGCAACTTGGTGAAGATGTCAGCAACTTGGTCTTCAGAACGAGTGAAGGGAGTGCAGATCTTTCCAGTCAAAATGGATTCCCGAATAAAATGACAATCTACTTCAATGTGTTTAGTGCGCTCATGATAAACTGGATTATTCACAATGAAGATAGCAGCTTTATTATCACAGTGCATAGGTATAGCAGAAGAAGAATCAACCCCGAACTCCTTTAACAGAGAGCGCACCCACAACAATTCACAGGCACTATGGGCCATGGCCCTATATTCAGCTTCAGCACTGGACCTGACCACAACATTTTGTTTTTTACTCCTCCAGGTAACAAGATTACCTCCAACATACGTACAATACCCAGAAGTAGATTTTCTGTCAACTCTGCTGCCTGCATAATCAGAATCAGAGTACCCTTCAAGAGAACAGTGTCCATGCTTCCTGTAGTGAAGTCCCTTGCCAGGAGACTTCTTCAAATATCGTAGAATCTGACAAAGAGCATCCCAGTGACACTGTCTGGGTTTATCAAGGTACCTGCTAAGAAGACCCACTGCAATAGAAATGTCAGCTCTGGTGACAGTCAAATAAATGAGTTTACCAATCAGCCTCATGTACTTTTTATGATCAGCAAAGAGAGGAGAAGAGTCATCATCCCAATTTACATTAGGATCTAGAGGAATATCAGCAGGTCGCGCCACATCTACTTCGCCGTAGGTAGGTGAAGAAGTGTGACGCTAATCTTCTCAATGCTGCTGTTGAGAATCTAGGTCATCACAGTGGAGTCGTCACGAACCCATTCGTCATACGCTTTCACATCTTTAACATCAGCGTCCTCTGCGGGTGCTGGCGGACCAGCACGGGTAAGATGTGAGTACTTGACCTGGGATCTGGCATAGATCGTCATGGAGCAGACCCAATGCGGATAGTTGCACCCATCAAGCTTCACAGTGGTAACCTGACGGCGGAAGTCATCATGCGAGGACGCCATGGGAGCAGTAGGCACAGAAGGAACAGGCACGATCAGGCAGGAGACGGTCTACGCCGTCAGACAGGTACAGCAGGCACAAAAAACACGGAGAAGACCTCTCACATACGGTCTACGCCGAAGCGCAGAACAGAACCCGGTGGCACAACGGCCTACACGGGCAGGCAGGCAAGAGACCGAAAAAAACGGTCTACGTCACACCAACTTCAAGCCACCGGATCGCTGTAGGACTTCACAGAGCCAACGTACCGGCGACTAGGACCGCGGAGGCGCACCGGCCCCCTGCGGCGGAGTGGGCGCCCGGCCCCGGCGGCGAGCCCGGCGGCCGACGGCTGGGTGGCTGCTGGGCGGGAGAGAGGAGGGGGCGGGGCGGCCGGAGAGAAGGGTGGGAGGGTGGCGGCTGGATCTACTGCTCTGATACCATGTGAAACACAAAGCAGTTTTGGGAAGCGTAGGGTTGCACAATGTGTGCACCCTCATATATATAACACTGAAACATTTACAGAGAGGTCCACATATAATATGGAAATAACAAAACAACTAACAAAATATATAAAACAGGAATATATGTTAACACATCTCTCTCATATGTAGTTCAACCGAATCGGTCCCATGGCAAAACTCTTTCTTTCTCATGTCATGTAGGTAAGGCGATTTACCATAACCCATATTGCATCTTGACCTTCCTTGGTCTAGGGGAGACTCACCACAACATCCATAGTAATGAACTCCCATTCCCTCTTGGAAACTCTTTACACTTTATATCAATGCACTGAGTTACTGATGTTCGTCCTTCACCTCCTGGCTTGCATGGCAACATACCACACGCAACTTCCTCTTAAACATCCAAATTACCACTGTCACTTACTATCTTCGTAGTACCATGGTGTATGGTGATCTTCAATCATGATCTCCTATATCGTCATGATTCCTTAAGGTCGATTTCTCGGAAACCCTAAACCACTCTAATCGGGGTTTTATCTTCCTTTGTAGAGAAGTGCATCTGAGGTTCTAAAACCATCCTTTTATCGCATCAAGGCCTAGGCTGGCTAACCAAGCAACCACTAACTTGTTCAATAGATCTTGTTCCATCTGAGTGTTAGCCAAACATATCTTCTTTTTCAAACTTAGGGTTAACCTTACAACCTCATCTAGCCCCTAGCTGTACTAGGCAGCTACATCTCAACCAAGGCATTCATTACCACTTTATATCCTTAGGTGTTAGGTAACGTTGAAGACGTACACCTCCATGTCTTCCACTTATTATCTCAGCTCTAAGTCTATCTTCATCAAGAAAACTCTGAGCTTATTCTCTTGGTTTTTCGAACTCAACCTTGTATAACTCATAGCTCATGATAAAACATCCCCATAAGATAACTACATTGTAAACCATCCATGTATCATTCACTCCACAAGGGCATGTTATCATCTCTGTCCTCATACCTCATGGCAACGTTCCAACTCACCTCATCTTTTATCCTTGGTGTATGGCATGCGTACTGTCCTATCTCTCACTCCCATAACAAGAGGAAATAAGCATTTGGCGGCCGTCCAAACACAGAGTTCTTCTTGTTCCACGAGTAGACATGGTACATCCCACATCGCCAGTACACCTATAAATCTTAGTTGAAACGTGCATCTTATGTCTCTACCGCACAAACATCTCGATATCAAAGTTACTTCCATGGAAAACTGGTCTCGAACTTAAATATTCCTTGGTCATCTCCTCTAGGTCTATAGGGTGCCAACACTTTTGGGGTCATTCATCTTCCCTTATGCATCCAGAGAGTGCCCTACTCATCTGCCCTTTAGGTCTCATGAGTTTATGAAGGTGATCAGTCTCCTAACCCATGGCTCTCAGACAATGATAGCTGTTACCTCCCGACCCTATGGTCATGTGCAACTAGGAAATTAGGCAACTTCTACTTCCATCGGTCTTATCCCTACCTGACCCTAGGATAGACGTAGGATTCTAACATAGTACATGTTCAACTTAGAACCTTACCCAAGCCTTCATCATCTCTCTCTCTGCATTCATGGCTGACTTCCATCCTTTCATAGGGGTCATGGCAACCTGCCTACCTTGGTCAGGCCCCATACCGGTTACCACCATGGCAACACATCCACATGCACTTAGAGATGGTTATCTATGGGTCTACCGGTTCATTCTCATATCATGTACTTAGCTTCTCCTGATCTTATGAGACCTCTTTAGGTTTCCACAAAACCCACAAACTGGTACACACCCTACCAAAGGGTTCCTCTCCCAGGATGGGAGGAAACTACAACTCTTGACAACAAGGTCACAAACATCTTTAGGGTTTATGTTCACATGAGCATGCTTAACCCAACAACCACTAAGGCACAAGAAGACCACCTACTAAACCATGCTAGGTCATACTTGTTCTCATCGTCAACATTGGATCAAGATCATACCCTTCCCATGTCATCACTTAGTTGTGGCTGTTCATCAAACGTACCTTAAACTTAAGGGGTTTCCCTCTCCTCTAACCATGAGGGGTACCATGCTCGAATCTATAGAAACTCAAATCTCGTCATGAGCATCAGGTACACCACTTCCCCTCTTAGGCCTAGGTTCACTATTTTTTGGGTGTCTAACTGCATGCTCAACCTCTTAACCACGAACCAAACATGTACAAGGTACGACATGCACTTACTGTCATCCTTCTACTCGAGCAACACTTCAGAGTTGAGTCATCCTCAAGGACAACCAACAAGGTACAAGGCCTCACAACCTGTTACTAAACCTCTCCAGGTCTAAGGAACTCTTCTTCCTATCCCAGAAAGTAAACATCTACACCATAGGCACATAGGTACCAGAAGCCTCGTCCTCTCTCTAGGGTTTGGTTCCTGTAATGGCAACCAAGGTATCAACAGCCTCCGGGGATCAAGCATGGGGCAACCACTATCATTCACTTAGGTTACATCATCCCCAACTCCCCACTTTTTTCGGAGTCTAAGCTTCCAACCTTCTTGCTTGGGTCCTGCTTTCTCTTGCTAGAGCTAACCCCACAACCAGCTTTATACTAAAGGTCCTTTCTCCATGAAGGTGGGTCAAGCTTACAAGCATACCTCTACGTGGTGAAGCCTATGTTCAAACTTATGTTCGCTCAGGATTATCTTTATGCTTATCTCATAAGCTATTCATCATACTCTCCTGGCCAGGGTTTCCACCTACTGCTACACTACTAACGTATACTAGGTGCCTACTATGCCATGCTCATATAAGCTCATGGGGTTTCTATAGGTCCTTCTCTGACCTCATTAATGAAAGAGCTATCCTTCATTCTAACATGCACGACCTTTCCCAGGGTTGGGTCGCCAAAGGTACTCGGTCATCCAACCTCTCATGGCTCATATGGCATCCAAGGCATGTCTATCCAAACACCTAGTCTACCATGACGTCTGACTCATCATGTCATCTCTCTCTTTGTCCTTCACTTAGGGTTAGGGTTAACATCATCCTTAGAGGATGTGCCAGGTCTCTACCTGTAATGGAGATCTCTACCTCCAAGACGAACTCTCTTTACTTATCCTCCAGACAAGAAGGTCTAGCCTCAGGTCTCTCCTGAGGGCATGACAACTTATGTCACACGACCTAAGCATGTATCTATTCATTTACGCTTAATCTATTAAGCTTATGTCCATGACATCTTATTTACATGCTTTTTATTAATTTGGTGTAGGATTCCTTAAACCTTATCAACTTTACCCATACCTCAAGAGGGTGAGGGAAAAGAGAGAAAACCCTAATCCTTATAATCCTTAACAACATTTGAGTTGAGAAGGGATGAACAAGATGAGAGAATCTTAAAAGTGTCTTATTTCGAGTCAGATCCTAAGACATCGGCCAAGCAATCACACTAATCCGGGAGTCCTCGTATTCCGACTAGCGGTGCGGAGGAAAATCTTGCCAGCCCTCGGACGTGATCCTTTTCTAGACACCTCTGTCTTTCGGAAAATTCTCTAATAACTCCCTTGGGTTCTACAGAGTTTGTAAAATTTAATAATTATTAAAGATTAAATGAAGAACCTGGCTCTGATACCAAATGTAACGAACCCGCCTCCCAGTAACTCCCAATTAAGGGAGACCAAGAGGTCAGAGTCGTTATCCCAATTTCTGGATCAAAGGTTCGACAAATAATCAATAACAATTATCAAATTCTACCAACTATACTGAAATTTGGTATAAATTAAAACTTTTTGCATACCTTTGAAAAACTTGGATTACTAAACTTCTATCCATATGAGAGAATATTCTAACTAATCCTCCTTGATCGTTAATCCTCATTTAATTCCACATATGCCACTTTACTGTTTGTTCTTTTCACTTGTACCTAAAACGCCGACAAACAAAACGTTGGTCAGCATAAAGCTGGTATGTGGGGGAAACAATAATCGTGCAACTATGATAACAATGTAATCATCCAATTATCATTTAACAACCAAGATTACGTTTTAAGCAATACTACTCAATCCTTACATATCCCCTATCTCTGTGCTGTCCCTGCAGTGGACCTGGATGCTACCTTCCTCATGGTAGATCCCCATTAAACCCCGCATGATCCTACCTAACAGGTAGATCAATATCTAGGGTTGAGTCGCATGGCACTACCCATAGGTAGCCCAATCCCTAACTCATGGTGTGCTAAAGAGTCGCATGACACTACCCATAGGTAGCCCAATCCCTGACTCAAGGTGACTTGATGGACCTACCCCATTGGTAGCCATGTACTAAGTCATCCAATGACCTGATGGACCTACCCCTTAGGTAGCTATGTACTAGGTCAAACAATTAAGCCACAGAGGGGACTAGGATCTGAGCTAGTAGGCACATATCTTAAGCGATAGTCATATCCACATTATAGTTTGCATGAATTAAATTCATCCAACAGTTTAATTCAAGTCATCGAGGAAAAGTTCGGAAAACCTCGAAAAACTAAGTCGAGATATTCATAAGCGTAACCACATACCTGCGATTGCAGATCTTTGAGATAGAATCAACCAAGAAAGATAATCCAACCAAGCAAGCAAGTACGAAAATCCTGAAATAACATATAATTCCTTCTTATCAAGATCTATCCAAATCATCTTGCTTCTTAGGGTTTCTATTCATTTTAGGATTTCTCCCTCTTTTTAGGATTTCATATGTAATTAGGGTTTTGCCTCACTTTTAATACTTTAAACCCTAATTATACAAAATTACTCATAAACCCTAATCATCTTATCCTATCACTCCTAACAGGCTTAGAATCAACACTCATCAACATATTTCCATATATTTCTTATATTTTCATCATTATTTCAACTTTCCTTCTTAATAATGCTTTATTTGATTTTATCTTTTTCTTATTGCTTTCTTTTTGCAATTTTGGACTCTTTGGAACCCAAGGAACCCAAGGGACACGAAATCTACCTTTGGATTATATATTTTTGCCTTCTAGAGGTTTCTACATTTTTTTCCCTCCATTTCTTATTAATAATGGAGTTCCTTTTGTCTCTTCCTTATTATTGGGCCCAATAGCCAATAAAGCCCACAAAACAACCAACAAGGCTATTGTAAACGAAATCCATTTATTCAAAACAAATTATATCATTATTTGTCCAAATATCCTTAATATAAGAAATTACATTTCTCACCAAAAGAGCCCAAAAATTGGGGTTGTAACATATACTCAGTCACACACGTATATGGTACATATTTAAGTGTAAAGCATAGATCTTGAACGTCGATCACCAAGTGATGTAATGTAATGCTATACTTACACTTGTCATATACAACGTAACAATATAATTTCTTCAATACATAAAGGAAATATATTTAGATTCATGTAAATCTAAATTTGCGACATCGTGAAAGAGTTTGGAAGTCTGTGGAAACTTTGTGAAAAACCTAGGAAATTCGTTTCAATTTGTGAAATGAGGAAAAATCTGCGATTGGTATGAAATTCGGGCGTAAGTTGTGTCGAGGATAATTTGTGATTCATCCACGATTTTCCCAAAATGTAAGAGAATCTGCGATTGGTATGAAATTTGTGTTGAGGAAAACTCTGCAATTGGTATGAAATTGTGGTCCGCAATGGCTGCTGGCGTGCCTGGTGGATGCGTGCAAACCCTGCTCATGGTTGACGACATCGGCGGAAGTAGGAGGCAGCTGGTATAAGGTACGGGCTCCTGGCGGCTCCAGCTGCTACCTGTATAAGTAGTAAATACCACTAGATTAAACAGTGTTACCTAGGTTTCCAATATATAGGAGCCTAGGGAATTAAATGTATCCCTAAGTGAAATGGATTATCACTTACGCGAGGAGAGAAATCTTGAGATTACATAAGTGGGCCTGGCCCCATTACCATATAGCTATGAATGTTGTAGTGCTAACGCTAATTAATCTGGCGCTCGTGGGGGCTTTTAGGCTTGAATGTGGGCCAAACACGTAGTTTCTTCTACATAAGGTCTTGCTTTAAGTCACCTTATGTTGCTATTTTGCTGGCATTTAGTGCTCGTATGAAGCTTGTAAAAAGTTGTCGCGATCCAGTGCCACATCACTTTTAGTGCCGTGATTTATATCATAAAGTTTAAACAAATTACCTTGTGTCTGTAATCATGTACTGCAAGATGTTTCACTAGTTATCTCTTGGGCTTGCATATTCCTGCTAATCTTTTGGTTCTGCATGCAGGCTAGCTTATGGAATCAGATGCTTTTGGGTCGATTTTTTTTCCTTTTCCATATTTGTGCAGCTACAAACTATTTCTTTTTCCAAATAATATATCGCTGATACACAACTGTAAATCTTTTTGAAGCTTTAAATTTACAAAGTTTCTTTAACAAGTTTCAACAGTGTTCAATAGCTGTGCTGCATTGAGGCCTTATATTGGTCATATTGATGACATATATAAGGATTTCACTAGCTACAAGTTCCGTGTTCCTGTATCAGGTGCAATCATCTTGGATGAATCTTATGAGAAGGTAGTAGATTGTGCATCACATAGAATAATTCTATATCGCTTAATCGATGTACACGATATCTTATTCCTTCTCAAAATAAAGTCAGCGTTTTATTTTTTGATTTAATAGATGTTGGATGGTCAAGTTTTTGATATCATTCATATGCCAACATTTTAAGGTACCAGATTATATTCTGAATGCCAGGCATTTCCAAATAGGTCAACCTCCAGTTAAGAAAGATAAAGGATGTCCGCTGAACATTCATGCTATGTTCTATTTCAACTACATTCTGCAGAGACAATGCCAATTACTGTCCTAAGATTTTTCAAGTCCATGCATACAAACACAGTAGCTTTGTTCACGGGCATAGAATGTTTTATTGATTTTTTAAAGCAAGAATGTACGTTGATAAATAATTGATTTCCTTGCTACAGTTGTTTTGTTTGAATAGTTTCTCCTAGACATATAGCCTCATTGATATCCTTCTTGCTGAACCTTGTTTATATTGTTATCATCCACAGTTATAGCTCTGTTGGTGTAAAAACTGGGTTTAAGCCCTTTCTTAACTTACACAGCATGTAGATTCGTAATGTGATTTTGCTCCGTGGATACGCTGCTTCTATACACAATTGGGTTGATGGATTTAAATCAATTTTCTTTTGCTGAAGTAGGGCTAGATTACAGTGAATATCTTCCTTAAGCTACAGATATTTGCACGTTACTATATTGTTAGTTGTGACTTTCTGTTTTTTTTTTTTTTGGCCTCATTTTAATTTTCGCTTTGTTTATCATTCGTGCAATTATAGATGTCAATATTAAATGGTGAAATGATCTTGTATGCATTCTCATGGTACAGTTCAAGAGATCTCTAATTAGAAAAGTTTTTCGGTACAAATAAGTTCGTATTAATCATTTATGGATCTTCATGCTATTACAGTGCTTGCTAGTCAAAGGTTGGAAAGCTGGAGCAAGCTGGAGTTTTCCTCGTGGGAAAAAGAATAAACTTGAGGAGGACTTTGTTTGTGCTATTAGAGAGGTACTGATGAGTGTTTCTTCTTTCTCTTTACTACTATAACATATCCTCCATTCTACTGCTCATTACATCTAGGATTCTTATTCCAATGTTTTTGTGTTAATAACATCGATAAGTTCTGGCTTAATCTTGATGTAGATATCCAAGATAAGGGGAATATATAATCATCAATTCAAATATCTGTTCAACAAAAATTTCCCGTGTCATTGTTTTGTAGGACCACTATGCAGATAGTCAGCACTGAATATACAAAATGCCTTGAATAGCATCATGAGGATAAGTGTGCATTATAATTCCAAAATCTTCAAAAAGAGTTTCTTCATTCTTTAATATAATTGTTGTTTAAGATGTAGTTAAGAAACAATTAGATATAGGTTCTATGAGGACTTAAGATATGTGCTGTCCTAAAAATTGTACTTTCTGGACCAAAATCTTCACCAAGAAATTCTTCATTTTTTGCTATAACCGTTCCTTAAGTAGTAGTTCAGAAACAATATGAGGACATAAATAATGTGCTCTCTTTAACAAAATGCCTGTCCAACTCTGCATAACCCTTGTCTACTTGAGTACATCAACTATACAAACGCCTAAAGTATTTTCTTCCCGACTGTGGAACAGCAACTTGCTCTCAGTCAAGTTGCTGACTAGCCTTTTGATAGTACCTGATCAACAGAGCTAATTTAGTTTAGTCCATGATCCTGTTTGGTGCACAAGGCTGCATATATTTTATTGATATTTGTGCTAAAGGTTATGGAAGCAAAAAGGAGCAGGAGCTTAGTTCAATAAATTTCGTATGAGTTAGAATTATGGTTAACTTATATACTGCATCAGTTCTTACTTCCATCTTTATGGTATTATTACTGACTTAGTTTTAGCGTCTGGGTCAGGCTGGCTCCAGAGCTAGGTGGAGGATAGCAACTTCTGTAAACTAATGAGATTGCAAGCTATTCCCTTTGTATTGGTAAACAGGGAAACAAAAAATAAAGGAAAAATAAAGGAGGATGGGATTTTTAAGATAACTAGATGAAGACATCAAATAACTATCCAAAGCCCAATCAAGTTGAGTTACATATATTAACAGGAATCATGAACTTCTTTCCTTGATAAAGCCTTTGTGAAGAGGTCTATAACTAGTGGAATATGGATCTTCTTGAAACTAATCATCTCTAATAAAATCCAAGTTCACCGCTATGTTTTTGGTCTCTTATGAAAACCAAGATTGCTGGAAATGACTGTGGGAGCAAGACTGACACAATAGACGGGGATGGTGGCTGAGTTTTGTTAAGAAACCTTTGGAAACAAGGACTTAGTTTACAAAAGTTCATTAAGTGTGAGCCTTTGTGAAGAGGTCTATAACTAGTGGAATATGGATCTTCTTGAAACTAATCATCTCTAATAAAATCCAAGTCCACCGCCTTGTTTTTGATTCTCTTATGAAAACCAAGATTGCTGGAAATGAATGTGGTAGCAAGATTGACACAATAGATGGGGATGGTGGTTGAGTTTTGTTAAGAAACCTTTGGAAGCAAGGACTTAGTTTACAAAGTTCATTAAGTGTGGCCATAGCTTTGTACTCCAACACCAAACCTAGATATAACATTTTGCTTCTCACCTTGCCAAGTGACCACAATTCTTCCCGTCAAGATGGAATCCAACATGTTCTGCATCAATATATTCAAGAATACTAACAATGCCATGTATTATATAAAGAGATTCTTTTGATGGTGTGAGGATAAGGTAACAAAGGTATAAAGAGACTGACCACTATAACAAAACAAATGTCAACTGTAAAACAGCTTGCCTACAAGCTCTTATCTGTTCTCGTCATCAATTCTTTAGTATCCTTCACTCAAAAGGTTATGAGATTGGTCCTTAGAAGAGGCCATTGAATTATCCTAACATGGCAATTTCTTCAAGTAGTTCTCTCCCCATCTTTTGCTGTGGCCCACATAAATTTCCAAGATATATCTCACTTTACCTAGATCCTTAGTCAGAAAGTGTCTTCAGTTGCCTTCTCGTTGCCTCAATGTTTGCTGGGCTATTGCTAGGAAGGATAATGGCATCAACATATACTCATAGAGCTCCACCACACACAATACCATTTTATCCTAAGAAAGCAATTACAACAACATCACATAAACTTGTAATGATTCAGTCTTGTATAACTTGTTAAACTAGGCTTGTATACTTTGCTTGAGGCTGTATATAGCATTCTTAAGTTTGCATATTTCAGAACATACTTTTTGGTCAATAAGGCCCTTGAGGAAAAAGGGAT
The DNA here is from genome assembly GCA_963693085.1 of Alisma plantago-aquatica. Lineage (NCBI taxonomy): Eukaryota > Viridiplantae > Streptophyta > Magnoliopsida > Alismatales > Alismataceae > Alisma > Alisma plantago-aquatica. Next base: position 1,326,002,208 of record OY856409.1, read on the forward strand.
TAAAAGGAATGGAAAGGAGTTTTATAGGCGAGGGTTGGGTTAATTGGTGCCAAAGTGGCACGAAAAGGGGAGTAGGTGGAGCTCAGCACCATGGCCGCCGACCATGGTACGGAGGTAGGAGGTGATGTCGTTGCTGTCCGATCATCTAGTTCAATCCGTGGTAGGGGGAAACTGAGAGTTGGGATTCAACGTCCATAAATTGGAGACTTGTGATTGGTCAAAAGGGGGGGACCCGGATTGGCAACGAAAATAGAAAGGAAGGGGGTAAGCGGGCTGCGCCCCTCCAAATTGGGCCCAATAAGGGTTCAAAAACGAATTAAATCAATTAAATCAAGGGGATAAGAGTCAAACTTTGAAAGGCCATAACTTGGGCTATGATGGTCCGATTGAGGCAATTTTTGTGTCGTTAGATTCGTAATTAAATCCTCCACATAATAAAATACACATTATATCAAGGAGAGTTCATTGAATGGTTTCAATTTTGATTGCAAGTTGATGATACACAAAAGGCTTGACACCTAGTTCAAAACTCAATTTAAAGTCATATATAAGTACAAAATGATGTTTAATCAAAATCAAAACCAAATCATCAATTGAGCATAAAGTAACTCAAATTCATCAAGGTGGAGGTGAGGGAGGTTGTTGAGTACATTAGAGAATCAAATGAGTCAAGATGTACATTAATTAGATGAGAGAGGAAATCCAGGTTATCACACTTCTTGGAGGCCTAAGCTGCAGTGTGGGGTGTGCATTGGTTCTGCAACTCCTGCTTTCTTTCCAATAGATGGTGGACAAGTGCTCATAGTGGTGTAAAGAGTAGGACTCGAGAGATCCACTTCTTACTAAATTGAGAAATAAAGCCATCTAAATCCAAACACACTATTATGTATAGTAGAAAAGATGTGGTTTCATTTCTGTAGTATGATGTATCAATTAGAGTCATTTGTATAGAAGCGGAAAAATTTACTATTTCAATATCATTCTCGTTACAAAGTTTCTCACCTCAAGGGCGGTATTGCAAAAGATAAGGGTACATCTAATATTATAAGGGACCAATGCAGAAGCCCACAAATGTAGAAGGCAACATCAAAGAATGGAGTTTCTTTGCAGAAGGTGACATCCATAAATACAAGAAATTTTTGTTCACTAGAGTCTGGGACTATACCATCTATACCCTTTTGGGTTTCAGAATAACCTGAAAAAACACATTTTGTAGCCATTAGACCGAGTTTATCTTGACTAGGCCCACATTATGGACAAAGTAAACACACCTAAACACTTTGGGAGGAACAATATATATAGGATGTTTGGCAGAGGACCCCAAATAGATTCTCGTTGTTTAAAACGAGAAGAGACATGTGATTATTGAGATAAGTGGCGGTTAGGACACCATCACCCTAGAAAACCTTTGGAACTTTCATTTGGAGAAGAAGGGTCTTGGTAGCTTTCACAATGTGTCAATACTTCCTTTCGGCTACTCTTTTTTGCTAGGGTGTATGTGGACATCAGAAATGGTGGATCACACCTATGATGGATAGAAACTGGGTGAGAGCATGGCTAAAGTACTCTGCATTTTTTGTGCAAGAAATCTGAATAACATCAAGAAAATGAGCTTCAATTTCATTATAAAACTTTGTATTATAGATAAAATTGTAGAATGATATTTCATTTGATACATTTATGTTACCAGAGAAAAGTCATCAAGGAAAAGAAGAATTACTTATTATGACTTAACTTTGATGGAACTTGACAAGGTCCCCAAACATCTGAATGAATGTTATTAAAACTCGCATTGGCATCCAGTCTGACACATATACCTAGAAGAGGGCCAACAATGCTTTCTTAACTGATATGACTCACATTCTAACTTGTTAAGACCATCGTTATATAGGCGCGAGGCGACCAAGCGTTCCCTAGGGGTGCCCAATCAGCCTAGGCGCCCAGGCATTGCCATTCATTTTTATATCATTGTTATTTATATTATTTTTATGTAAATATGTATAATTTATGAATTAATATCATCCTTAAACATATGAATATATGTTATAAATATGCAATCAAGGAACTAGTACTATATGAAGAAAGCAACAAAAATCATCACATGAAAATTTTGGAAGTAATAAGTAAACCAAATTCATATAAAAACCAGAAGCTAAACATCTACAATGTTTGTAGCCAAAAAAGATTGTGCATGAGCGTCAATCACCATGAAGGGAAACACAATGGCACATAGCCCACATAAGCTCATGACAAATCAAATCCAAAATCATCACTCAATCACTCATCATAAAAAAATTCACATCATCATCATCATCATCATTATCATCTTCTGTTTCAACATCTTCGTCTTCTTTTTCCTCAATTCATCGCCATCATCAAACTCATCAAATTCATCAAGTGGAACTTCAACATGAACTTTTCTCTCTGATTACAACACCCTTTGTTGTCTTTGGCTGTGGTGCTTTGGTTTTAGGGAATTGTGGAGTTTTTTTCTTCCAAGTGTAGACAAAATTTTCTTTTCCCGTGTCAACAACCTTAGCCTTAGATGCAATTACACTTGTAGTTGCTTCCCTCTTAGGCCTAGCCACCTCTTCAAATGCTCCCATGGCCTCATCTACAAGTCTCTAAGTGAGACCATCATGACCTGGCACTGCAACATCATTTGGAATCCCCATCATCCACTCACTGCTCCACTGCACCTCATCAAGTGCCAGGGCATCAAAGTCACTTTCATCATTCTTCTCCCTCATTTTTTGAAAATGTTTTTGCAATCTGCAGTTGTATTAATGAACAAAAACTTATCCCACCTCTTGCTCAACAACCGATTTCTCGCTTTGTGTGTATCTACATGACAAAAGATTATGAATTATAATCTATAACGAAAGACATGAAATTTCTTTAATATCCAAAAGATAGTTGACATGTTGATCAGGAGAACACTTACAAACTCAAATGAGCTCCAATTTTGCTCACAACTAGAGGAGGTGCAACAAAGACTCAGGAATTGTAGAGCCAACTTCTTTAGGGCAGAATTCCCTACACCATATAGCTCCCACCAAGACATTATTAAATATAAAGATATTGTAATCAATTATAGTAATGCTGAATCTATTATATATCAACAATTGTGTTACACATAAATTTTATAGTGGCTTACATGGTGACATGATGCTCCTATGGCAAGAGCAACTAAGTTCCCGAACAAGCCACGACTGATCCTGCAAGCATCTACATCAACAACTACTTTATCAATCAAGGATAAATCATCAACTGTTTTCAAGAAGCATACCATGAAAGTTGTTGGAGCTATGTCAATATCAACTTCTCATGATAGGCCTTCTTTCATAGCATGAAACCATGATGAACCTGCATCATGCAGTACAGAAAACATCTGATCTTTATAGCGCTCTTTAATAATGGACACAACATGACCATACTTTTTGCCATCACGACCTAAATTCAACTCAATGTTGTGAACTGTGGTCATTGCCCTAAATATGTATCCCATACATGGCTTAGAATCAGAATCAACTAGTCTCAAAAGTTGCACAAGTGGCTTTGTGGTCCTCAGATAGCTATCCACTGCCTCGTAGAACTTATGAGACAACGCAGTCCTAGCAACCTTGTCCCCATCATTTATTTTAGCCCATTTGCTTGTTCACAATTCAGATAGCCAAAGGCGTTCATAGCATTATGCAAGCTTTGAAGAGTTAGAAATGTTGTGGCAAAGCAAGTGATTGAAAGTTTATTCAATTACTAATCTGAATGCTGTAGAAAAGCATTGTGGAGAAGTGTGTGCAGGTAAATATAAGATGTCAACTTTCTTGCTTTCTTTATTATTCCTGCATATTGAGGAAACCCTGCAATGTCCTCCAACATGAGATCTATGCAATGAGCGGCACATGGTGTCTGAAAATAGACGCGACCACTTTTCCTCTAACAACTTGCCATCTAGAATAAAATTTGTGCTTTCAGTTACAACCTGAGTAACAAACTGAGGCCCAATCTTCTTTATGACCCCAGTCAGAAGTTTGTAAAGAAATTCACCTATATGGCTGTGTAGATACATCAACAAAGTACATGTAAAAAGTTCCATGAGGTGAGTTTACAAGAAAATTTGTTAGACATCTTCCTCGCCCGTCTGACCATCCATCTGACATTAATGTGCAACTATATTTCTTCCACGCCTCTAGATGACCATTCCTCAAGTTATCGATCTTCTCATTTTGGGCCTCTAACAAATGTGTCCTCAGAGCTTGGTACGGAGGTTTGAAACCTCTCCCAACCTGAATAATGGCCTCAGATGCAATCTCATACTGACTATAGTTGACAACATTGAATGCAAGACCAGTATGGTAAAACTGTAATGCTATCTCCTCATCAGCTCCAACTTGTGCTTCTTTCTTGTAGGCAGTTGCAATGTACACATGCTCTTTTCTTACCTTCGTAAGAGCAATCACCTCATGAGGGAGAGGTAGCATGTGTGCATCTATGGGGCCTTGATCTGCCCCAAACAACTTACCAAACAAAGGAGGCCTATCACTAATCCTGGGGGGTAGAAGTAACCGCCTGCTGCGAAGAAATGCCAACATCTTCTAGTTCACTAGTAGGAGGAAATAAATGCAGATCGACAACTCTTAATTGAGACTTCTTCCTAGTTGTCTCGATGTAGTCAAGTATCTCTTTTCTGGTCTCAGTTGTAGTGTTGTTGAACTTGACTACATTTGAACCTTTTCCAGTGAGATGGTGTTCACCCTCTTGATCGCTCCATTGCACATATGGCCACACAAACCACATTGCACCTTGTTCTTGTCACCCAGATCAGGCCAAAATGAATACATCCACCAGGGATCATTGGATTTTGCCTTTCGTTTTGGGTCCTTCACGGTTACGGAATAGTGATTGTCCCCAACACCATTGCTCCCAGTCGGTATGAACCTCCCCCACTTCCCGTCACAGGCTCATTAGACATCCTAAAACAATAAAAACGAAGCAAATAAAAGAAATTTCAATACACACAACACACAAAAAATTAATTAAATAAGATTCAATATACACAAAAAATGATTGCACCTTTAGGCTGTGGTGCGATATGAAAATGGGTAGCAGTCCAATCACCAAAACTCAATCACCAAGCAATGCGGCGCCAATTATGCTTGTTGGTTGGATGGAGACAACACAAAATAACAAAAAAATATATGAGAGGGCAGTAATTGTAGGATAGTAATTATATAATGATTTATACTGGAAGAAGACAACAATAGGCATAGTAACAAATTCAGATTTGACAACTTCTTGGTTGGCTGGGAAAATCGGGATCCGAAAAAAATCGTGAAAAATTGGGAACATATCGATAAAATTTGGTCAAAGTTTGGTCAACTATTCGAGAATGATTAAGAATCAATTTGCTATATATATTATACACTATCACATTGTACTTATGTCAACATCTTAACTCAACAAACACAAACAAAGACAAATGGGTTATAAAGAGACGTAATGAGATATGCCAATGGATAAGCTATTATTAAATCGACAATAGACTTAATAAAAAGCAACATGTAATTGAATGAAAATATTATTGAATTTGGGATTCAAATAGAAGAGAATCGACAGTAAATTCTAAGAAAAATAAGATCCATTATATAGAGATGTAATCATAGTGACAAGTTCGGGATTCGGCAACTTTTCGACTGGCTGGAAAAAATCGGAATTTTGAAAAAATCGAGAAAAGTTGTGAAAAGATTGATAAATTTCGGTCAAAGTTCGGTCAACTATTCGGAAATAATTGAGAATAAGCCGGCTATATAAGTATATACATATATATGTATGTATATATATGTATGTATGTGTATATATATAGATAAATGTATGTATGTACATACATATATGATGCATGTAACTGTTACGACCGCAAGACATACAATCTTAGTGAGTGAAAAAGTAGGAAAAGAAGTAAAAAATAGTTGAGTAACAACATGAAATGTCCAAAGGAGTGGGGGGTTTGAGGTTTAGTGTGTATTAGGAATTTTGTGTACATGGTTTGGTAAAAAAAGAGTAAGTGACTTTAAAGAGAAAAATCGTGAAAAGTCACGAAGAATCGTAAAAAATAGTATAAATCGTGAAAAATTGGGATTAATCATGAAAAGTCGTGAAAAATCGACGATTGACGTATTAATCGTGATGAATATTCGGGAGCCTATAACGTCACGAAAAATCGGGCCGATTTTTCGTAAAATTCCGAGACATTTGTTACTATGGATGTAATTAGGGAAAAGTGCTAAGAATTTAACAATAGATAGAAAGCAAACATATGCAATGCAAGGGAGAAACGAATTTGTACTGTTAAAATAATAAATATGGAGGGGGCAAGAAGGTTAAATGTGGTAACAAATATCTAAGGAGGACGAGTTGGGGGAAGGAGGGAACAAAAAAAATGGAGGCAGGAGGATGTGGAAGAAAGGGAGAAGAATGCAATGTGATGTGGGAGTTAAGAAGGAAGGAGGGGGAAGCAAATGACGTGGACATAGAGTGGAACGGAAGGAGCATGCCGGGACTTGGAAAGAAGTTAGGAGGAAGGAGGAGAGTATACAATGGGCTGGGGGAGTTGAGAAGAAGAAGCAAAGGATCGGTGGGAGAGAGAGTGGAATTTTGAAAGGAAGGAGAAAAACCTAACCTCTAGTTGAAGGAATGTGTCAGAGTCGAACCTCCTGGAGTTGCCGCATTGGAGAAGCCTATAGTTGTTGAGAAGTTGTTGCTACTTGTAGCAAACCCTAGCAAACCCTCTATCACCGTAGACTCTGGATGGTGATGGAGGTGTTGCCGCTTGCTTGTGGTGGTCCTTTTGTCGCTGATGAGGGGAGGCCTCCTGCTGCTGTTGGGGTGTCGAGGAGAAGGGTTTCAGGGAATGAGGGTTTACGGGAGGGTCGAGGGGTGTCGGGTTCTGGGGGTGAGAAAGGGGGGAAATCCGTTTAGGGGAGGGAGTGAACCGCATGCGGTCCAAGTAAGGAGCCATAACAGGACGATCTTTCAGAAAAAAGTGAAAAAACATCGAAATATGAAAATTGGTATACATCGTGCGTAACATTCGACGAGGTAAAGTATCGAGAAAAATCGGCAATTTTTCGGAAAAAGCGGCAATGTTTGTTGCAAAGGCAGTAGGGGAGGCGACATAGGAGGAATGGGAAGAAGGAAGAGAAGTATGAAGAGGAATGGGGAAGAATAGGGAATAGAAAAAGGGAAAGAAGTAGGGGGAGGACAAAAATTAATAAGAGGAAGTGGACAACAAGAAAAAAATGGGGGAGGAAAAAATGGACAGTAAGAAAAAATGGGAGAGGAAGATGAAAAGGAAGCAAAGGAGGAAGAAGAGGATGCGGGAGGGGAGAAAGAGGAAGGTGGCAACAACAAAAAAATGGGAGAGGAAAACAGAGAAGGAAGTAAGGGAGGGGGAAGAAGAGGAGAAGAAAGAAGAGAAGGCCGCTAGGAAGGTGACAACAACATCGGAAAATGGGGGGAGGAAGAGGAGTAGGAAGCAAGGGAGGAGGAAGAAGAGGAGGAGAAAGAAAAGGAGGGACGGAAGGAAGAGGAAGGTGGTGACAACAACAAAAAATGGGGGAGAAAGAGGAGAAGGAAGCATAGAAGAAGGAAGAAGAGGAGGTAAGACAATAGGAAGAGAAGGGGAAGACGAAAACAAAACCAAAGAAAGGGGAAGACAACAACAAGAAAGGGAGGGGAAGACAACAACAAAAAAAAGAAAGGGGAGGAAGAGAAGGAATCAGGGGAGGAGGAAGAAGGAAGCAGGGGAGGAGGAAGAAGAGGGGAAGGAAGACAAGGAGGAAGAAGAGGGGAAGAAAAAAACGCACTGACCTTGGGATTAATCGGCCAACCGACTTGCTTCCTCGAATCACTGCTTGCTTCTTGCTCTAGGGGAAGAGAACGCGAGGTTGGTGCTGACTAGCTGCTCCTTCCTCTTCCACAGTTGCTGGCCGCTCCTTGCTCTGCTAGTGGCTGCTAGCTGCTCCTCCTTGCTCCACGACAAGATTGGGGGGGTGGCTGGCTTGCGTGAGAATATGCGAGGGAGAATACATGCTACCAGGTCACCCAGGCAAGTAGCATATGTTTTTTTCCCATTTAGCATGCCATCAACTTTTGTCGGTCCATTAAGCAACCAGACGGCCACCCAGACTGCCCAGACCACCAACACACTCAAGTGGGCTGGGCACCTAGTGTTTGGGGACTGGGTGGCCACCCAGGTTGACGGTGCCCAGACACCCGCCTATACAACACAGGTCAAGACTATAATTGAGGATTGAAAATCTTGAGTTTATCCAAAGCTATGTTTCAAAGCTGATATGGATGCGAAGAGTAGCTGTTGCACACGCTTTAAAGGCTTGACCAAGATAGTAGAGACCCTCACGTTCATAATCATCACCAAAGACCTTGTGCGTCCAAAGAACATGTATAACAACATCATCAAGGTCGAATGTAAACGAGGTTTGGAGAGAATGAGTTAAAATGCTTATAGAAACCATAACAAAAACAAATTTGGGAGTAAAAAGAGTTGATGGCAAGGTTAATGTGGGTAGAGGTTTGATGATCCTAGTGCCATGGATGCCCATTGTAGATCCATCGACTATGGTAACTTGAGGTATGGGTGATTTATTAGTGGACAAAATTAGATTTAGGATTGGGTGTACCTATAAACTAATCTATTGTACCAGCGCCAAGAACCCAAAAGATGAACATGTATATGAAGAGTGACAGATGCATGCAATAGAATCACCTGACCGTTGAGTGAAGGAGGAAACTAAGATGACAGATGAAAACTAATTATTTTCTATATTCACAACTTGGATATTTTCGGTTCTGTCTTCTAGAGTTTCATCAATAGATGCAATATTGGCAATTGAAGATCTAGGTTAATACTCATGTATCTCATAGCAAGTTTCTTTTGAGTGTCCTCACAATGAATGCATTTTGGACGACTTCATCTTCCCGTGGATTTCCCTTTGCCGACCTCCTCATCCATATCCTCTTCCATGTGTGGAGGGACCAATTTTCACGGTAGAGATAATGGTTGATTTATCAGCGGTAGTATGAGTGGCTTGCTCCAAAAATGCACATAAGACATGTTTGTACCGACCTCCTCATCCATATCCTCTTCCATGTGTGGAGGGACCAATTTTCACGGTAGAGATAATGGCTGATTTATCAGCGCTAGTATGAGTGGCTTGCTCCAAAAATGCACATAAGACATGTTTGTATGCTTCAACAAGAAAAGGAAGGTCAATCTTAGAAAGAATTTGACTACTCACCCATTTGTACTTGGGTCAAAGTTTGGCGAGGAACTTGATGGCATGCATTTGATCATTTTGTTTCCTTATGGTTGGCATATAGAAGAAGGCATGAAGGTCATCAATGTTGCGAGTGATTTTGCCAAAATGTTGAGTCAAGGATTTGTCATCTTGTTGTAGTCTGTGATTTCCACTGTCATATCATACTTGTGTTAAATGTTTGATGAGTACATCGAGTGAATGTGATCCCAAACTTTTTTGAACCCCTCTAAGTGGCTAGTGAGGTAAACCATGTGAGGCTCTATAGTATTCCATAGAACACTTTCTTTCCACTCCTCTAGAGTGTCTCCCGTACGAGACCCTCTGTAAGACTTTCAAACATTCCTTGTCCTTTGAACTAGATCTTGACTGCGTGAATCCATTGAGTAAAGTTTTTCTTGTTGAGTTTCGATTAGTGATGACTTGATCAAGGACAAAGAGGATGGCCGTAGACTGGGAACCACTTCTTCTTTCTCCTTGGACATAATGGAGAGTGAAGTTGATCAATCCCTTATGTAGATAATACACAAAATCTGATATCGATGACAACCTGATGAGTACATGTGTACTTAGGCTTAGGAGGCATAGTGAATAAGAATTTACTGATATGGATTATGGAGACATGACATGTGATTTGTGAAGGAAGAGTACACAACATGTACTTAGGATACATAATGTGTGAGAATTTACTAATGATGGACATACTTTTGAAGCAACAACGTTTGTTGGAGTACACAACATGTGAACGACCTATACGATGTGTGAATAACCTACACAACGTGTAGAAAAAGTACTCTATGTTTACTTCTATGAATGGATGAAAAAAGTTGCCCCAGTGGTGGTACATGGTGTGTGGAATACGTGACACATCCGCGTAAGGTGTCTCCATGACATGTATGACTGGGAGATTTGCCAGCACAACGTGGCTGACGTCGGGGAATTTCTAACCTGTCTTAGAGAGCAAATCCAGAGCTAAGGGTAGTATTTAAGAAGGCGGTTTGGAGGTGTATAGACAAGAAGGAACCATTGTTCAAATTTGGACTACTTTTCCTTACAAATGATGAAGGTCATGGCTGTGTTGGTGTATATGCCCTGGAAGCCAATCATTAGATGATGGCTATAGGGATACTTTGTACTTTAATTTTGACTAATAAAGGCAAATTCCAATTTATTGATGCACATTTATTTACCGTGACATGAATGTGAAAACTACTAGAGGGGGGGTGAATAGAGTTTTATAGATAATTTAACAATTATTGAACTTAAACAACCACAATGAAAATATTGGACAAGGAGACACAAGGTTTAGAGTGGTTCCAACTATAGCAAATACTATAGCCGTCAGTCCACTACCCGGTTGCTTACCCAACCGGGATTTGAAAAGAAATTTATTTTATTACCTCTTCAAGGAATTTACATAAAATACAATCTCTTTTCCTAAACCCTTCAAGCAGCCTTCACCTAGAAGTAATCGCCAACCTTGAAGCAGCCTTCCCTTGAAGTAGATGCACCAACTCCCGTTGCACCAACCTTCTGAAGTAGCTTCCCTTGCGATAGCCTTCTTGAAGTAGCTTGAAGTCCCCTTCTCCACCTGAGAAGTCAACCCTCTCCAATCCGCAGCCTCCAACCCTAGGAGTAGCAAGGAGAGTACAAAAGATAAACAGGAACAAGAAAGAAAAAGGAAATTACAACTTATCCTTTAAGCCCGAGGCTTGATATGCCTAGATCAAGCGTAAGATCTCCTAGCCAAGTATGTGAACTTGTAATTGCTGTGGGTAGGAGAATCTAGCCTATAGGACACGAGATTGAGCTAAGAAGAAAGTAGGCCAATGATCACAGTGCTCAAATTGCTTGCAAAAGATTGCTCAAGTATGCTCAAGTGTATTCTCAAGTGTAACAAGTAAATTCTAGTGTCCTATGGCTTGTCCTATTTATAGGAATGGCCTAAGTATGCTTAAGGACGTTCTAGACAACTTCTGGGGGTTTCTAAGTGCTTAACTAGCCGTTAGGTACAAAGTTGTTGCTTTAACAACGGCTAGTTAATTTATTCTGCAGTTGCTGTCAGAGACCATCTCGGTCGACAAATGATCGACCGAGACACCTACTCGGTCGAAGTTTTGTCGACCGACAGGCTCTCTGGAACAAGTGATTTGCAACGTCTTTCTTCAACTACCAACCAACTTGTCTGTTGTGTCTAACGGCTACTTTGGATCTTTCTCGGTCGAGAAGATGGTCGACCGAGAGTGTCTCGGTCGAGGAGTTCGTCGACCGAGAATGATCCTGTTTCAAGGTTTCACTTTAAGCACTAATTATATGTGTGAGTGTGCAAAGGTGATTCTATTCAAATGGGATGACATGTTTAACTATGGTGTTTGGCTAGGGAAAATCTAACGCTTGATTTACATGCAAATCTAAGTACTTGTACATTATATATTTGTACAAGTTTTACAACATTGATTACATTGCATGAAAATAAAACTAAGTAAGCTCTTGAATTTTCCCTTGCTACTTTGTCATCCTGTACACTCAAGTAGCTCGTTAGATTAATAAGAATGAAATGTTTGTCATAATCAAAACAAAGGGATTTTTAGATGTCCATTTAGCCAACAATCTCCCCCTTTTTGAAGATGACAAACATTTCCAAATAAATATAAAACATATGAATTTCATACCTTTAGATTGCCTTATGTATCTTTTCCTCTTGTTTATAAAATGTGTGCTTATTATTCCCAATGAATTATGGAACATGAAATCCAGTTCATTTGGGAATGTAGCAACTTTCAATGTAAAGCCAAGAGTATATTTATGAAACTCATTGATTGAGTTTTTCATAAATACTAAGTTATAGTTTTATATATCTCTCCCCCTTTGTCATTTCAAAAAGATAACCGTTTTAATAAAAACTCCCCCTTAATTAGATAACTGTTTTGATAAAAACTCCCCCTTAATTAGATATTCCGTCAAATCGAATGAAAAAGATGTCCATTGAAAAGCCAAAATGAAACAAGTAAACGGATTCGTTTTAAGAACCGCAGATATCAAAGAAAACATCTTCCAAAGGAGTAATAAGCAATTGCTTCCTAATGTTGTTGAATTGATCTAGTGGCAGCGGTTTTGTAAAAATATCAGCCAATTGATTTTCCGTATCAACATGATGAAGGGAAACATGATTCTTTGAGATGTGATCCCTTAAGAAGTGATGACGGATGTCAATGTGTTTTGCCCTGCTGTGTAAAATAGGATTGTGTGCTAAGTTTATGGCGCTCGTGTTGTCACAAAAAATAGGTGTAGATGAAAGATTAAAACCATAATCGCTTAATACCTGTTGCATATAAAGCACTTGAGCACAACAAGACCCGGCTGCCATATATTCAGCTTCAGTTGTAGATAGGGCAACCGTATTTTGTTTCTTGCTAAACCAAGATACTAAGGCTCTCCCTAATAAGAAACATCCACCACTAGTACTTTTGCGATCAAGTCGACAACCAGCATAATCCGCATCAGTATATGCTTTAAAATCCAGGGATTGTCCTTTTGGATACCATAAACCAAGACAAGTAGTACCAGCTAGATATCGAAGAATTCTTTTAACCGCTAGAAAATGAGATTGCATAGGTTGGGATTGAAATCGAGCACAAAGACCAACGGAAAACATAATGTCCGGTCGAGAAGCAGTTAAGTATAGCAAACTACCAATCATGGCTCGATATAAGGAATCATCAATAGGTTCCCCAGTTTCATCCTTATCAATTTTGATAGAGGTAGCCATAGGAGTAGTAGCATGTTTGCATTGATCCATCCCAAAACGTTTTAAAAGTTCTTTAGTATATTTTTCTTGGCTTATGAAAATTCCTGCAGGTGTTTGCTTAATTTGAAAACCAAGAAAGAATGTTAGTTCACCCATGAGACTCATTTCAAATTCTTTTTGCATAATATCACTGAATTTTGTGCATAATGAATCATTAGAAGCTCCAAAAATAATGTCATCAACATAAATTTGCACAACTAGGAAATCAGATGCATATGTTTTGAAAAATAAAGTAGAATGTGAATTTCCAATGGAAAAACCATTATCAAAAAGATATGTCTTGAGCCGTTCATACCAATTCCTAGGTGCTTGTTTTAGACCATAAAGTGCCTTTTTAAGTTTATAAACATGGTCACCTTTTTCTGGTATTTCAAAGCCAGGTGGTTGAGCAACATAAACTTCTTCTTGTATGATGCCATTTAGAAATGCACTTTTGACATCCATTTGATATAGCTTAATGTTTTTATGGGCAGCAATAGCTAGTAACATCCTAATGGCTTCAAGTCTAGCTACGGGTGCATATGTTTCATCAAAATCTATTCCTTCTTGTTGATTATATCCTTGTGCTACTAACCGAGCTTTATTCCTTATTACTTCTCCTGCCTCATTGAGCTTGTTCCTAAATACCCATTTAGTTCCTATGATAGTTTTATCTTGTGGTTTAGGAACTAAATCCCATACATCATTTTTAATGAATTGATTTAACTCCTCTTGCATGGCAATTATCCAGTAATCATCCTTAAGAGCTTCGGATATCTTCTTAGGTTCAATGATAGAAACAAAAGCCATGTTTGCAACATCTTTGAAGGATGACCGAGTTTTGACTTTATCATTTGGATCTCCAATAATTAGTTCTTGGGGATGATCCTTGATAAGCCTAGGTGTGGGTTGTGTTTCAACTTGGGGATCGGATATAGGAATTTTCTCACTATCATTTGAAATGGTTATATTGTCGAATTGATTGGTGAGATCAATGATATCTAGATTGTCAGACTTTGATTCTTCATGAAAAGAAACATGAATGGATTCCTCAGCTTTTCTAGAGATAGTGTTATATACTCTAAAGGCTTTGCTAGAAGTGGAATATCCCAAGAAGAATGCTTTGTGTGATTTAGAATCAAACTTGTCTCTATCATCTTTGGTATTTAAAATGTAACATGTGGAGCCAAAAGTATGAAAATAGTCAACTCTAGGTTTCTTAGAGTGTAATATTTCATATGGAGTTTTCTTCAAATGAGAGTGAACAGTTACTCTATTAAGCACATAACAAGCAGTGTTTACAGCTTCAGCCCAAAAGGTTTTAGGTGTGTTGTGTTCAAGCATCATGGTCCTAGCCATTTCCTGTAGAGATCGATTTTTTCGTTCAACTATACCATTTTGTTGTGGGGTACGTGGAGCAGAAAAATTATGAGTATACCCTTGAGATGTACAAAAGGTCTCAAATGTATGATTCTCAAATTCGCCACCATGATCACTTCTAATGGTACATATTTTATGTTGTAAAAGATTTTCAATCTTGGAACAAAATTGCATAAAGACATGAATAGTATCATCTTTAGTTGCAATAAAATGTACCCATGTATATCTACTATAATCATCAACAATAACAAAACAGTATCGTTTACCACCAATAGATTGTGTCCTCATTGGTCCAAATAAGTCCATATGAATTAATTCTAAGGATCTACTGGTGCTAAGTACATGTTTTGATTTAAAAGATGTTTTGGTTTGCTTTCCCATTGTGCAGGGTTCACAATTTTCAACTTGATCAAAAGACAAAGTAGGTAATCCACGAACAAGATCATATTTTACTAACTTTTTAATAGCATGGGAACTAGCATGTCCTAGCTTTTTATGCCATAGTTGTAAGGTATTTTCATTTGCAAGCAAGCATTTACCTACTACTGATTTCATAGAGTTTGGTTTAAGGATATAAAGATTTCCAACTCTATTTCCTTCATAAACGACATTTGTAGTGTTTTCTATCAATAGTTTGCAGCAAGTTTTGTTAAATAACACATCATAACCACTATCACATAGTTGACTTACACTTATTAGATTATGATGCAATCCATCAACAAGTAGAACATTTTTAATTTCGAGATTTGTTCCAATATTACCTATTCCAACGATTTTTCCCTTACCATTGTCTCCAAAGGTGACCGTTCCACTTTTCTTTTCTTCAAAAGTTTGAAATGCGTCCTTGTTCCCGGTCATGTGTTTGGAACGGCCACTGTCAACTACCCATTCCTGCATTAGAATGTAGATTTTGGTACCCATGTGATGGTCCGATATGGTTAGAAACCTTTTAAGTGCTTATATATAAAAGTTCTGATACAGAAAACCAGTCGGTCGACAATTGTTCGACCGATATTTGTCTCGGTCGACAATTTGTCGATCGAGCAGGTTACTGTATCACAAGCAAAAACACAGAAAATTTCTCGGTTGACCAATTTTCGACCGAAATAGGTGCTGTAAAATTTTTATTTGTTAAAGACATCCAGTCGGTCGACAATACTTCGACCGACCCAGAGCTCGGTCGACAATACTTCGACCGACAGAATTTCTGTTTCAGCAATGCAGAAAAATAATAACAATAAGCATAGCACCTTTTGTTGAGATAAGACAATATAGATAGCAAAATTAAGCATTTGGTCATATCTCAACTACATTCCATTCTTCTAAGTTTGGGGTTTTGGGATCCAAACTAAGTCGGACTCCTTAGTCTTGTAGGGGCATGAAAAACAATAATGTCCAAGACGTAAGCAGAAATGACAAGTAATAGAGTCAATTTCATTTCTCTTTCTAGTCATTGTGTTCTTGGGTACAAACATAGTTTGGGTCTTTTTTGGTTGGTTTTTCTTTGGAACATATCCCAAACCTTTTCTTCCATTGAAAACATTACCAACTTTCAATATGTTATCAAGAATATCTTTTCTTCTTAACTTATAAAGTTCGCTTTGCAACGTAGCAATGTCATTCATCTTCTTATGTATATCTTTTCTTGCTTGGTCTAAATCAGAAAATAATGAATCCTTTTCTTTTACAATATTATCATAGTCCGAATGGTTGCACAAGATAGGTTGAGTTTGATAATCTTGTAGTTTAGCTAGTAAATCAGTCTTTTCTTTTGATAGAAGATCAACATTGGTTTCCAAATTAAGTAGCTTTCTAGTGCAATCATCTAAAGATGTTTTTAAAGATACATTTTCAAGATCAATGTTGTTCTTTTCATAAGAAAGTTCATTTATTTTGGCAATGAGCTCATTATTTGATTTTATAGCCTTCTTTAGTTTCTTCTTGGCATCAACATACTTATCATGAGTTTCTTGTAAACTAGAACTAACTCTTCTTTAGAAAGATCAACTAGGCTTACCTCTTGAGAGTCTTCATTTTCTTCTCTTGCCATTAGACATTCCACCTCTTCTCCGCTTTCACTGTCACTTGACTCATCCCAGGCAGCTTTATAGGCTTTTTCTCCTTTCTTCTTATGTGAGCTTTTCTTTCCCTTCTTTGCTTTGGGGCATTCATTTTTGAAATGCCCTTTCTTCCCACATTCAAAGCACCTGGGAGTTGAGGAGCTAGAAATTTTGTTAGATTTAAACCTTTTGTACTTCTTACCGTTGACGATTAGGGCTTCTTCTTCTTCTTCACTTGACTCTTCACTTTCTTGTGTGACAACTTTTGAGGCTTTGAGAGCCACATCCTTCTTTTTCCCACTTGGGTGTTCACGTTCTCTTCTTTCTTCCTCTTCTAGATCTGCTTCATGAGCTTCTAAATTACCAATGAGTTGTTCCATTTTGAGGCGAGTGAGGTCGTTTGCCTCTGCAATGGCTGTCACCTTTGGCTTGTATTTTGGAGGAAGTGATCGAAGAATTTTTGATACTTGATCTTCCTCAAGAACAGGTTTTCCTAAGGCACTCAAACCATTAACAATAGTAGAGAATTTTGAATACATTTCACTAATAGTTTCATTAGGATCCATACGAAAATGTTCAAGCTTTGTTTTAAGCAGGCTAATTTTGGAATTTTTAACTTGGGCTGTTCCCTCATAAGTGATAGACAATCTATGCCAAATATCATACGCTGTATCACAATTTGAAATCCTATTAAATTCTCCTACAGAAATAGAACAATATAAAATGCTTACGGCTTTTGCGTTCATTTGGGCCTGTTTTACCGTGTTTGCATCCCATTCCGCAAAGTCAATTTGAGGGAATTGATAAGGAGTAGATACCATTCTCCATAGATCCCAGTTGACGCCTTGGAAGTAAAACTGCATCCTTCTCTTCCAGTATTGGTAGTTTGTTCCATCGAACGCCGGTGGCCTAGCAACAAGAGTCCCTTCAATGTTGAGGTTGTTGAGCATTCCATCACCCATCTCTTCAAGACCTTGTTAAGGTTCCTTGAAGCCTTGCTCTGATACCAATTGAAAACTACTAGAGGGGGGGTGAATAGAGTTTTATAGATAATTTAACAATTATTGAACTTAAACAACCACAATGAAAATATTGGACAAGGAGACACAAGGTTTAGAGTGGTTCCAACTATAGCAAATACTATAGCCGTCAGTCCACTACCCGGTTGCTTACCCAACCGGGATTTGAAAAGAAATTTATTTTATTACCTCTTCAAGGAATTTACATAAAATACAATCTCTTTTCCTAAACCCTTCAAGCAGCCTTCATCTAGAAGTAATTGCCAACCTTGAAGCAGCCTTCCCTTGAAGTAGATGCACCAACTCCCGTTGCACCAGCCTTCTGAAGTAGCTTCCCTTGCGATAGCCTTCTTGAAGTAGCTTGAAGTCCCCTTCTCCACCTGAGAAGTCAACCCTCTCCAATCCGCAGCCTCTAACCCTAGGAGTAGCAAGGAGAGTACAAAAGATAAACAGGAACAAGAAAGAAAAAGGAAATTACAACTTATCCTTTAAGCCCGAGGCTTGATATGCCTAGATCAAGCGTAAGATCTCCTAGCCAAGTATGTGAACTTGTAATTGCTGTGGGTAGGAGAATCTAGCCTATAGGACACGAGATTGAGCTAAGAAGAAAGTAGGCCAATGATCACAGTGCTCAAATTGCTTGCAAAAGATTGCTCAAGTATGCTCAAGTGTATTCTCAAGTGTAACAAGTAAATTCTAGTGTCCTATGGCTTGTCCTATTTATAGGAATGGCCTAAGTATGCTTAAGGACGTTCTAGACAACTTCTGGGGGTTTCTAAGTGCTTAACTAGCCGTTAGGTACAAAGTTGTTGCTTTAACAACGGCTAGTTAATTTATTCTGCAGTTGCTGTCAGAGACCATCTCGGTCGACAAATGATCGACCGAGACACCTACTCGGTCGAAGTTTTGTCGACCGACAGGCTCTCTGGAACAAGTGATTTGCAACGTCTTTCTTCAACTACCAACCAACTTGTCTGTTGTGTCTAACGGCTACTTTGGATCTTTCTCGGTCGAGAAGATGGTCGACCGAGAGTGTCTCGGTCGAGGAGTTCGTCGACCGAGAATGATCCTGTTTCAAGGTTTCACTTTAAGCACTAATTATATGTGTGAGTGTGCAAAGGTGATTCTATTCAAATGGGATGACATGTTTAACTATGGTGTTTGGCTAGGGAAAATCTAACGCTTGATTTACATGCAAATCTAAGTACTTGTACATTATATATTTGTACAAGTTTTACAACATTGATTACATTGCATGAAAATAAAACTAAGTAAGCTCTTGAATTTTCCCTTGCTACTTTGTCATCCTGTACACTCAAGTAGCTCGTTAGATTAATAAGAATGAAATGTTTGTCATAATCAAAACAAAGGGATTTTTAGATGTCCATTTAGCCAACAGAATGTACTTAATAAATGTTCATAGAATGATTGGTTCAAAGCCATGGGTCTTCAAGTACGCGACTTGAACACGGGATCTTAATGGATGCTAAGAACAATATTTTTAATTGTCCCTAGTCTAAGTATTATTGAGGATTGGACAACAATAATACATGTGGGACTAGTATGTGTGGTGACTAATGACCATGTCTCATGCGTCATAGATTTTGGATACCAAGTCAGGCACATAGGTACTTGTTAGAAAGCAAGTATACTGGACAAACTCGCCTTGAGAGTGATTCATCAACCGTTATATGATAGTCATAATTGACTCTGAAAAACGAAAGTGTTGTTGTGGTCTTTCGACCTGAAGTCACTACAATGGTGATACAACAATCATCATGCTTTGACACTAGCCAATGTGATCTTGAAGAGGGTAGCCATAAAGGTATTGATTGCGAGTGATAAGAATCATGCTATACATTGTGTGCGATGTAGAAGGAATTTGTCCCTCCCATATAACGAGAGCAACGCCCAATGCCTCTTGATAAGTGAGACTAGAGAAATGCATGGCCATGCTCATGTGAGTCAGTATATGATATTAGGCTCATATGTATCTTGCTAGTCTACTTGGTTTTCAAGGAACTTAGATTGAACATAATGAGAATGATGTGTCCATGCCTCTAGTTCATTCTGGATATTATCTGTGACAAAAGGATTATACAACATGGTAACACTGGTCGTTGATGGTTTAGTCTTGTCCGACTAATCCTACTACTTGGGTAGCAATGATGTGTAGCTAGACACCACTCATTGCTTATGGATCTTAATATTGATTAGTAAATCCATTGCCAACGTAGTATGGTACCTACAGGGTTACACTGATAGAGTTAGCTTGAAGAAAGGCTAAATTGGACCTTGTTGTAATTGTTATAATAAATCCAGGGACGTGAAAGTGATTTTCGAGGACCTGAACAAAATATGGACCCAGACCCACATCCTGCCAAACAAGATTTAGGAAACCCTGACTCTCCATTCTATATATATGATATTAGAGGAGGGCTTTGGGCACACACTCAAATCTTCTCATTGTTGCCTCCAAGGCTTGAGAAACCCTAAGAGCAACTTAGAAAGAAAAAGAGGGAGAGGCGGAGACTAGCAACTCCAACCGTCTTTGAGCCCTCGCGTGGATAAGAGACAAATTCACACAACGAATCTGTCCAGGGTGAAGATCTTCACTGACGACACGCGAGTCGAGGTGACGAAGTAACGATGCAATCCTACCATAGGTGTGGATGACGAACCAACAGGATCCGTCAGGCACACAAATCGAGGAGAAGGTCCCCGCGGTGGAACGACACGATCTGCCACGGAGAGCACACAAATCAAGACAAAGAATGTCTGGGGCAGAACAACGCGACCCGCCGCACATCCACGCGGAACAATGCAATATGCCAGAGGTGACTTCGTAGTCAGATCTGGGGTCAACAGAGCCAACTCAGTGACCTTGGGATATGTGCAAACCACTGGCGGATTCCCACAATCTGTCACTGATAATCACCGACAATTGTCGTGATTAGCCACTGAAAAATGGTTTTCTGCACACATATCGATGCAACTCCTAGAGTGCCAGAGACATCATAAAGGAGTTTTGATTGTTGATTCGACAAAATTTGAACGAGACGTAGATTGGAAGGTCCAAATCTACACCAAGTGTTACAAGTTTAATCGTTGGAACCTCTTCCACGATAAGGTATAAACTTGTCAATCGCAATGTTTTAAAAAACGTTAAGCGGTAAGCGTGCAGACAACACCTTGTAACTAGTTAAGCTGCAAGTGGGCGATTAAGAGGGTGACTTTTGAAAAAATGGGTTTTTGTTTCGTACATATTTTATACAAAATTACACATATATGTATATAAATACTATACGGTTTGGAACTTATATATATATCTAAACACTCTAACCAACAATATAAAATGCCCAAATAGTTTATAAGGCAACTTCAAAACGATGATTATAGCTATTATATAGCAAACAAAACTTGACATGGATAAAACACCTACATACATGATACAACGAAAAATTGCATCATGTTTAGATAGCTAAGTAGTAAACAATAGACTTGTCATGGACCTTACTAACTTATTGTTATATGTGCATATCATTAATTAGTCATACATTACAAGAGTACATTTAACTAAATTATACATTCTAAATAGATAATAATTACATGTAATTTACTTGTATACATTACAACAGTGCCCTATTATCATGATTTACATACAAAGTATGCATCCCAAATTAGAACTATGGCTTATCATTGGATATTTAATGCATATAAGTTTAATGTTTCATAGTCAATACTATTTGGACTATATGATTTATATCAGGTTATAGTTGTACAACAATATTTCAAAAAAGGACAAAAAGCGGCCAAAAAGTGGGAAAAAAACGGGCTAAGCGGTCAAAAAGCGACATTTTTTTGTAGAAACGCTAAGCGGGCGCTCAACACAATATTAAGCGGTTGAAGGTCATGACCGGTTAAGCGGTCGCTTAAGTGGCCACTCATTTTGTTTTTCAATATAGTGGTAAATCCTAATTTGGTATTGTTGCATTACATGAATCCCGCTTGTAGGTTTCTCAGGAAAACTTTTATTCCCTGCCTTTTTGGTCTCGAGATTCCTACAGGCTGGTGCTAGACGAAGATGATGAAGATGACCTTGCCATGAAGGAGATGGTATTCGAGGCGGTGGAGATGACTTCCACCATGAATATGATAGCGACGATTGTCGGAGTTGGTGAGATGACTTACACCGTGAAGATGATGGGGACGATAGTAGGAGTTGGTGGAGGCGGTCGTCAAAGTTGGTGGAGAAGACAACTTCTATCATGGAGTTGACGAAAACTACAATCAACTTCCATGAAGGGCGACTGACGCCAATGATGGTGACTACTACAATAGTCAGGAACATACTATTGCTTGACTGCATTTAGAAGTAGGGTTATGGACTACTCTGCTTTGATACCATTTTAACTAAGAGATTATGGAGGCAGAACAACTTGCATTGTATCAAGAAGAGGGCACGCCTATTCATAGCTACCTAGGCTCCCGCTTAGGCCCTCTAGGCTCTAGGTGGGCCGCACAGGGCGCCTAGGCTATCATATAACTGAAGTGGTTGCCTAAAGGCTTTTAGGCCCAATTTAAGACACTTAAAACCAAATTAAAATGGATTGTCTAGATTTGGTCATATTAAATCAAGTTAGTTATTTTAGGAAAGAAATAGGTCTAATTTATGCCAAATCAGTTCAAGTTTGGGCAGATTAAGTACGATTGGTGAAAACATGTCTTATTTGGGAGCATTAGGCCTGGTTTCGCCAAATTAGGGCTCATTTAGGTCAATATAAGGCAAACTAGGGGAAGTTACATCTAATTAGGTCATACTATGCCAAAATAGGTCTGACTTAGGCCAAATTTGGGCAGACTTAGTTAAATTAGGTCCAAGTTAAATCACGTTCGGTCAAATTAAGGAGGAATATGTCTAGCTTAGGTCATGAGATGTGTGACATAGGTGAAGTTATGATTAATTAAGCTAGGGTTAACCAATACAAATGTTCATAATGATGTGTATATTTGAATTTAGCTAAATGCATATGCAAAATTATTTTATATATGTAAAATATAAGCAAACATGAAAAATGCCTAGGAAAGCCTAGGCTCCCGCTTGGGCGCCTAGGCCCCCTAGGCTTCCCTTCGGTGGGAAAACGCCTAGGAAAGCCTAGGCTCCCGCCTGGGCGTCTAGGCCCCCTAGGCTTCCCTTTGGTGGGAAGGACCGCCTAGCTGCCTAGACATGTATGCACCTATTTATATAGACTTGGGTGGTAGCCAACAACCCAATTACACAATATGGGATAATCCTTCATATACTAAGAATATAAATATATAAATAAGGAGTATAATAAAATAAATAGTTCTTATTCTGATACAACTAAATATATCCATTTGAGGGAATCCGACTTACACAGAAGGTCACAAATGTATTGCATGATCCTCTCTTCTAGAAACTAGATTGCAGCCAATTAGTTCAGTTTTATTCCTATTAGTATATACACTTTACTGCTTTTCTTTACTTAGTGTATTTTTCTTATTGCTTTTTCTCTTTTACTCTTTATCCCATATGGGTTATCTCTAAATCCTGTACACTCTCTTGTCTTATAATAGAGAGCCCCTTGTATTCTTTTTCTATCATCCAATAATAACCAACACTTCTCATCTTTTAGATGGTATTAGAGCGGGCCGACCCTCCCTAATTCCATTCTCTTCTTCCGACCCTAGCCGCCGCCACACCCACCCCTCCCTCTCTCCGTCCCGCCGCTATTGCTCCTGCGGTCCACCCTGCTACCGCCGCCGCCTCCTACCACCTCCACAGCCGCCGCCCGCCGCTCCTCTCCCCGCCCCTCCCTTTCCTTCTCCTTCCACCGCCGACCCTCCTTTTCCTTCTCCAACCCGCCGCCACCCCTCCCCTGCCCCTGCCACCACCCAACATCCGCCGCCGCCACCTATTCCCCCTGCTGCCGTTGCTACCAGCCACCACCACCACCATCCAGCCGCCTATCCCCACCTGCCCATCCCCCGCCAACCTCCAATCCCCTTTCCTCCTCCATCTTAGTGGCTTAATTCGCCACAGATCCCTCCATCTAGCCCCGCTTCACTTTCCGAAATCTCCGGACAGCCTCGGTGTCTTTTCCAGTTCTGGCACGTTGACGGCGTAAAAAGCTTCTTCTTCTTTGACTGCCTGCGCCTCATGGTGGAGTGATTGATCCTCCATGTTGGCGTAGGTTTTTTTATCTCTATCTGCTGCCCCTACGTGGGTTTTCTAAGATCCATGCATGGATCTTCTGCTCTCTACTACTAGTCCATGCACTGGACTTCTGCTGCCCTCTGCGCCTGTGCTTTTGCCTCTGTCTACATCTTCCAATGGTGACTCCTGATCTTCCACGGACTTCGTGTGTTATTACTGTGAAGTTGGATAACTCCAACTATCACCTCTGGGCGACTTCCTTTGAACTCTATGTTAAAGCACAAGGGCGCTACTCTCATCTATCTACCCAGGGACCGGCGGTCCCCACTGCTGATGCTGATGAAAAGACCAAGCATGCCTACGATCTCTGGTCCAAGGAGGACTACGGTGTTATGACATGGATGGTCAACATTGTCGAGCCAAAGATCAGCCAATCTCTTCTTCGTCTCCAGACTGCAAAGGAGATGTGAGATCAGCTTTCCCACGTCTACTCTCATCAACAAAATCCCAAGAAGGTTTTTGAAATCTTTAAGCAACTGGCCAAGCACGAATTTTCTACCACTAATTCTATTGAGGACTACTACAACACCTGTTGTGCTCTCTGGGATGAATTCCAGGTGTACCATCCTCTCTCTGTCGACATCACTGAAGTTCAGCGTCAAAGGAACAAACTTATGCTTGTTCAGTTCCTCGCTGGTCTACCCTCTTCTTTCGCTGGAGTTGTTGATCAGATCCTATCCAGTGATCCTCTGCCCACCCTGCGAGATGTTCTGAAAAGGGTTCAACGACTGCCATCTGTTTCTCAGCATCTTCCTGACACTTCTGATGGAGCAGCCCTCGCTGTTTGCACTGACGACTCCTTCCGTGGCCGTGGTCGTGGTCGGGGTCGCGGACGTGGACGCTCTACAACACCTGGACGTGGCTCTGGCGCTGAGTCTACTGAACCTCGCTTCTGCACCTTCTGCAAGCGGACAAACCACAATGAAGACCGCTGCTGGATCAAGCATGGCAAGCCAACCTGGGCAAACCAAGTCACGACGGATCAGCCTGAAACTGCTACTACCTCTGCTCCGCCTTCTGCTGATTGGATTCGGTCCGAGTTTGAGAAATTTCTCTAGGCTCGTCTTGCCTCTTCTGTTGAAGCCTCTACTGATGGTAGCACCGCACTCCTGACACAGTCTGGTAAAAATTCGTGGGTGATTGATTCGGGTGCGACATCTCATATTTTTGGAAATCCTGCATTATTTTCTAAACTGCACAATACTTCTATTATACCTCCTGTTGCACTGGCTGATGGATCTAAGACACATGTTATCGGAATTGGTGATATTTGTACTACTGGTTGCCTGTCTCTGCGGTCTACTTTTTATGTTCCTAAATTTCCTATCAATCTATTATCTGTCAATAGAACTGTGAAGAGCCTTCGTTGCTCTATTACTTTTGACCCGGATGGTGTTCTCTTTCAGGATCTGCGCATGAGGACGACGATTGGTTCGGGCCATGAGGGACCAAATGGGCTATACTACTTGGATGTTCCGAAGACCGCAGCATATCTAACATCTTCTGTGACATGCATCCAGTGGAACTATCGTTTGGGACATCCTTCTGCAGCAAAACTAAAACATTTATTACTTGATGTATTAGATTCTGTTTTTCATTGTGAGACTTGCCAACTGGGCAAACAAACGCGACCATCTTTTTCAAAAAAATCATGTATTAGTTCAAAATAGCTGTTTGATATTATTCATGCTGATGTTTGGGGACCCTGTTCGGTGCCGAGTACTTCTGGATTCCGCTATTTTCTGAGTTTCATTGATGATTTTTCTAGAACTACCTGGATTTTTTTGCTAAAAGACAGGTCTACCATACTTGACAGTATCACTGCTTATTTTGCTGAGATTCATACTCAATTTGCCAAACCCATTAAAATTTTTCGAACTGATAATGCCCTCGAGTTTGTACAAGCCTCAATCAGTAATTTTTGTCGAAAACAGGGTACCATACACCAAACTTCCTGTGCCTACACACCACAGCAAAACGGAGTCGCTGAACGCAAAAATCGCCACCTACTTGACGTGGCCCGCACTTTACTGTTTGATTATCATGTCCCCCAGTGTTTTTGGCCTGAGGCTATCTCTACTGCTTGTTACCTCATTAACCGTATGCCCTCTTCTGTGCTTGGAAATCAAGTCCCCTATCAGATTCTGTTTCCAGATGCACCTCTTTTTTCTGTGCCTCCTCGTATCTTTGGGAGCACCTCCTTTGTCAAAAATCTTCGTCCCGGTCTCACCGAACTTGATCCCCGAGCGACTAAGTGTGTC
This sequence comes from Alisma plantago-aquatica, assembly GCA_963693085.1. Lineage (NCBI taxonomy): Eukaryota > Viridiplantae > Streptophyta > Magnoliopsida > Alismatales > Alismataceae > Alisma > Alisma plantago-aquatica. The sequence goes on from OY856409.1 coordinate 1,326,028,285, forward strand.
TTCCTAGGGTACTCTCGCACTCAGAAAGGGTACCGCTGCTATGATCCTGTGTCAAAGAAATGGTTTGTATCTGCTGATGTTTTTTTTTTTGAGCACATGCCTTTTTATTCTTCTGCCGGGTCGGCTCTTACATCAGATTTATTAATGGAGACACCTTTACCTATCATTGATGATACTGATGATATTGCTGATACTGCTTCTCCTACTGAAAAGCCCCCTCTAAAGGTATACCAACGACGACAGAAGACAACAACTCCCTCTATGGCCCCTCCAATGTCTTCGTCCTCCGTGCCAGATCAACCACCACCGCAGGTATTCTCTGACCTTGATGTTCCTATCAGCTTGAGGAAAGGAACTAGAACTTAAACTAAACATCCTATTGGCAACTTCTGTGCTACCACTAATCTGGGGACTAATTTTGCAAATTTTACTGCTACTCTTTCTGTTGTATCTATTCTTAAAAATGCTTCTCAGGTTCTTAAACATCATGCTTGGCGTCAAGCTAGCGAAGCAGAAATGCAAGCTCTTACTGAACGCAACACGTGGCAGCTGGTCGATCCTCCCACAGACTGTTCTCCAGTCGGCTGTCGCTGGGTGTTTACTGTCAAATATCAACCGGATGGCACGGTTGAACGGCTGAAGGCGAGACTTGTTTCCAAAGGCTACACACAGACTTACGGAGTCGATTACTTTGAGACTTTTTCTCCTGTGGCTCGGCTGAACTCTGTACGGATTCTTATTTCTGTTGCTATTAATTCTGATTGGCCCTTGTATCAGCTTGATGTAAAGAATGCTTTTCTGTATGGAGACTTACATGAGGAGGTCTATATGGAACAACCCCCGGGATTTGTGCTTCAAGGGAAGTCCTCTAAAGTCTTCCGGCTGCGGAAAGCTATTTATGGTTTGAAACAGAGTCCCTGTGCTTGGTTTGATAAACTAAGTACTATACTTCAGCAGTTCTCTTTTAGACGCTCCCAGTCAGATCATTCTGTCTTTGTTAAGAATAATACTGCTGGCATTGTTATTCTTATTGTATATGTTGATGACATTATTCTCTCAGGGAGTGATCATGCGGGCATTCAGGCTACCAAGTGCTATCTGGAGAAACATTTTGTTACCAAAGACCTTGGTACTCTGCGTTATTTTCTTGGGATTGAAGTCTCTCGATCTGCTTCTGGTCTATGTTTGTCTTACAGAAGTATGTTCTGGATCTGCTTTCTGAAACTGGGCTTCTAAGTGCTAAACCTGCTAGCACACCTCTAGATCCAAATACTAACTGGGATGATGAGAACTCTCCTGCCTATCCTGACCATCATCAGTATCGCTGCTTGGTTGGTTAGATTATTTATCTTACTGTTACGCGTGCTGATATTACTTATGCTGTCGGGCTTGTTAGCAGATATCTAGATAAACCCCGACAATGTCATTGGGACGCTGTTTGCCACATTCTTAAATATCTGAAGAGCTCTCCTGGGAAAGGCTTGCTATATAAGAAACATGGTCACTGTAAACTCCTTGGTTATTCTGACTCTGACTATGCTGGGAGCAAGATCGACCACCGCTCCACCTCTGGCTACTGTACCTTTGTGGGAGGAAACCTTGTTACTTGGCGAAGCAAGAAACAGACTGTGGTTGCTCGCTCAAGTGCTGACTTGTGAGCTATTCTGGATTCGGAGCCTGCTGAAGGATTTTGGTATTTCTGATTCCTCTCCTATTCCAATGTATTGTGACAGCAAAGCTGCAACATTTATTGCCAGTAATCCTACTTTTCATGAGCGAACTAAACACATTGAGGTTGACTGCCATTTTGTTCGCGAAACTGTCTTATCTGGCCAGATATCTACTCCCTACATACATACTTCTGATCAGGTGACTGACATCTTCACTAAGATTCTTCCAAAGACGAGATTTGCTACTATGACATCCAAGCTGGGCATGCTTGACATCTACGCTCCAGCTTGAGGGGGAGTATTAGTATATACACTTTACTGCTTTTCTTAGTGTATTTTGCTTATTGCTTTTTCTCTTTTACTCTTTATCCCATATGGGTTATCTCTAAATCCTGTACACTCTCTTGTCTTATAAAAGAGAGCCCCTTGTATTCTTTTTCTATCATCCAATAATAAGCAACACTTCTCGTCTTTTAGAATTCCAAAAGATGCTACCTTCACTCTTAACAGCAGAGATATCTTCAAACAACCACATAACTAGGAGGAAGTTGGATATGTTGTTTTGTATTGTCATCCTTAGCAACGAAAAGAGAACCATTTACTAATTGGAATGGAGGAGGTTCACCTAATGTAGTCTATGAAGCCTTGTCTAAGAGCTTAATCTCTTCTGTGTAACCGCACAGCGCATGCTAACTGCCTATGATAAGGAAAAAGTGTAGTGATAATGTTCTCGCAGCCTTAGCATCGTACTAGAGCTTTATCTCTACTTGGTTTGAGTATAGTAGTTAACAGTTCATAAAAGGACAAGTCGTGGCGGTCACGCTATCCCTGCCTCTAGCTTCTAGACAATTGAAATTGCAAGAGGCCATTAGTTGAATGATAAATCTGTCTGAGCTTAAACATGCTTGTACCATAAGATTTGATTCTTTTTCCTGCTACTTTTCTCCTCAAATAATTCTGGGCTATGTTTTTTTATTCCGTTGGAATTAAAAAGCAAAAATATGGTTGAAGGGTCCCCTTCCCTGGATGTTTTTTTTCTTCGCTTCCATGTGATCTTTTTTCCCTCTAGAATCAACCAGTTGGTTTTTGTGCCGTTGCTGCAATTTCTTGGAATATGTTCGAAGAGGAGCTGAGTAATAAACTACTAGCTACTGGGTCATAACATGGCGGCCTAACATGTATATAGTGAAGTTTGGTGTGTCAGTTTGCTAACATTATATAGTGAAGTTTCGTGTTTGCTATCTATGCAATGATTATACATACTGGTAGGATATGACGTTCTCTTCGGTGGATGGCAGCATATACTTTTTTTTTTTCATTGCTCTTACGATTTTTGGAATGAACTTATATAGTGCATAGTCTATCATGTGTATTGATTTCTAATGTTTCCGTTTCTTGTGTCAGTTTTTATCTCTTGCTCACACACATGTACCCATGCGTATGCATGGATGCACAGACCCACACCCACACATGAGCAATCTTTGTTAGCCTTTTCTACAATTGAGACCTTTAATCTTATTCCAAATATAATAGGTGCGAGAGGAAACAGGATTTGATGTGTCCGAACTTCTAAAACCTGATCAGTATCTTGAGGTTGTAATAGGAGAGCAACGTGTCAGGCTTTACATAATTGAAGGTGTAAAGGAAGACACAATATTTTCCCCTCAGACAAAGAAGGAGATTAGTGTAAGCACTCATTTTCAAACTATTTTGAGCTGTATTTTAATAAACTGTCATTTGATCTCTTGCTGGTAAAAGCAACTCACTTGAGCTGTTTGTGGTTTTACTTTTGAAATTAACAGATAAAACACTTTCCTTGTACTTAATGTAGTCTTTTCACTTTTCATGAGGGGTACGTTTCTTGTTATAATGGAAGGTTTAACACAAATTTAGTGTATTGTTTATAGCTATTTGCTTTCAGGCTTTGATAATAATTCAGGGATAGATTTAAGTACTCTATGGTTAATATGACCACACTTTTAACCTAATGTTTTGAGATACATATTAAGACATCAGATATTAAGTCATGTTTTACTAACCTAGGGTATGCAAGGAGGTTGCAGAAGCCCCCAGATGGTCCCAGTCCCAGCCTTGTCCTCTCTTCTCTCCAGTCTCCTTTTTGTGCAATAGCAGCTGGATGGAGGGATAGGTGGGAAGGGACATGCTGTGGTGGCTGGCTCCGTAGCAGCAACACACATGGGAAGGGGTGGCAGAATGAAGGGGTGGCAGATGAGGAGGGGTGCATGACAGGGATGGTGGTGGGAGGGGTGGCCAATGGTGCCTATAATAATGGTTCATGTCCAGCAGTTGCATCAGATGGTGCTAATGGATATAGAGATACTGGGAATAGCTTATTGAATGAATAAACCAATGTACAATACAATCTCTTATATAACAGAAGGAATTAGAGACTAAACTAGAGATGAGCAATATGGGACTAAACTACAAAAGTAAAAACATAAGTGAGGCACGTGCTATGCACATGACACTCAACAAAACACAACATATCTCCATACTCCCCCTCAAGCTGGAGCATAGATGTCGAACATGCCCAACTTGTCCACTAGAGTCTGAAAACGAGCTTTAGGAAGTATCTTGGTGAAGATGTTCGCAACTTGATTTTCAGTGTTGAGATATGGAGTGCAAATCCGGCCAGAAAAGACAGTTTCTCGAACGAAGTGACATTCGACCTCAATATGTTTAGTCCGCTCATGAAAATGGGGTTGCTCGCAATAAAAATGGAGGCCTTGTTGTCACAAAACATTGGTATAGGGCTGGAATAGGAGATATCGAACTCCTGAAGGAGACTCTGGACCCACAGAAGTTCACATGCAGTATGAGCCATAGCTCAATATTCTGCCTCTGCACTAGATCTGGCTACAACAATATGCTTTTTGCTTCGCCATGTAACAAGATTTCCGCCCACAAATGTACAATATCCTGAGGTCAAGGAACAAGGTGATCGATACCGACGCCGTTTCGACAGCTTGGAAATAGGTATTTATCGGTATACCGACGGAAATACCGACAAATGCAATCCTGGCCGTTTCGACGCCAAAATGAACGAATTAATTCATGAAACTTTACAGGTGTAATCTCTACACCTAAATGCAACATTTTATGCAATAAAATTCTATATTGGGTGTGTAAGGGGGGGTCCATCATGTGGGAGGTAAGGAATCTGTCTAGTTTTGTTGGGATTTCGATGACAAAATGTAGGAATGAAGATATGCAATTTTACTAGCACAAACCACAAACTTAAATACACAGAATTATGCAATAGTATACAATTCAAAACATACGAATAAAACATTTACTTACAACTCACATCAGCTGTATGTTGAGTGGCTTGCTGGTTCTCCATACAGTAATGAGTTGATATTACTGAGATATTGCGGCCATACATGTGCATCCTATAATGGTGGTTGTATGTAGTCACATGCTCCTCATACACATCATGATTGACAAAGTTCCGTGTTGCTCATTCATGCGCAATACTATATGTGTATATTACTCCTTTGTATTATATTCACATTACTCTTTAGTAAAACATCTTCCACTAAACATAAATAGCTAACTAATTGTATCAATACTAAGTGTCATATGCTTAGATAAATTGTATGATAATAGTAATTAATAGTGTTGTGAGTAGGTAGATCTAGTGATAGTATTGCATATCTACATAATATACTTATAGATGTATGCATAGTTCGCGTAAACATATAAAAATTGGAGTAATACTAGGCTTTGGCGGTAAAAAACACTTTTTTTAGGCGAAAGTGGAAGAAAAAATTAGGAAAAAGAGATGGAGAGGTTGCTAATGGTAGAAATGAAAGAGATTAGTTAGAATTACCTTGATTTGGGTTGGTATTAGCTCCAATCGACAAAAATCATCCAAATGTACCTTCTTTTCTCCTCCCAATAAGTAACAACAATCATTCTTGCAAACAACGGTATACCCGTCGGTATACCGCCGGTTTCGGTCGGTATAGTGAAGTTAGTAGTGCATTTTGCACCGAAACCATCGAATCATGGTGATATTGGCGGTATACATGTTGGTATTATCGGTATTTGCGATCCTATCGGTACACACACATGTTTTCGCGTCGGTTTCCGTCGGTATCGGTTTTTGGGTCGAAATACCACTGATACCGGCAAAACTTCATTCCTTGGTTACCATATTGGCAGACTGTGCAAGGAATCCATGTAACTCATAGCATGTCTCTTTAGTGTGTCCTTTCCTGCCACAATGGACACACTCTGGACGTTGGCGTGACACTCCACGACCACTACTAGCACTGCCGCCTCTCCTGAAACCTCTACCACGACCACGACCTCAGGGTGTCGTGTCTCTACTAGATTGAGTGACTAAAGCTGACTTGTCACTTTGTGACTGAGTAACAATAACAGTATCCTGCTCTAGGAAGGCATGTGAGACTATGCACTCCCTTGTGACTGAGTGACAATAACAATATCCTGCTCCAGGAATAAGTCTCCTCTAAAGAAGGAAGCTCATCACCTGATAGAATCTGACTACACACTCCCTCATACTCACGTCGAAGCTCAACTAGAAACTTAATGACTGTCATCTGATCATGTTGTTGCTGCATCTTCTGAACATCATTGGAAAGAGGAAGCAACCTATGCAAGTCATCTGCTAGACGAGTCACTTCTCCAAAATATTGCGTGAGTGATTTGTCTTCCTGTTGTAGTCCATATAGCTCCACATTCATGTCATACATATGTGACTCATTATTGGAGTACATGAGTTGTAGATGTTCCTACAATGCCTTGCATGTCTCAAAGTGATTCGTCATGTCTGCTATATATGGCTCCATACTGTTCCACATCATATTCAACATGTTAGCATCATGTTGTTCCCATGCCTCCTGTTAGAGAGTCCGTTTATTAGTTATTTATATTGTCCTTGTAATATGGGCCTCACTGTGTCTTGGCCCATTATGGTTTAGTTAAGTCTGTATGCTTCCCTGTTCTCCTATTTATAGGAGCAGGGTTTCTCCTATCTAATACAATGACTTGCCTTCTTTTATTATCTGACATGGTATCAGAGCAGCCGTCCTAGGGACCAAAACCCTACGTGAGAGAGAGCAAGAACCAAAGGAGCATCCCCCCTTGCGGGCGGCCGCCGCCCTTGGCGGTGCTTGGCTGCCCGCAGGGAATTCCTTCCTAGTTCCCTGCCTTCTTCCTTGTTCCTTTACGCTCTTACTACCGACCGCCGGATCAGCTGCCTATTGCCTAGCCGCAACCCCCCCTTTGTTTTTTTTCCCACTGCTACAGTACGTCGCTACAATACATATGCTACAGTACCGCCGCTACAGTACATCTGCTACAGTACCCCCGCTACAGTACATCTGCTACAATCTCTGGACAGCCCCGGTGTTTTTTCAGTTCTGGCACGTTGACGACGTAAAAGGCTTCTCCTTCTCTGTCTGTCTGTGCCTCATGGTGGAGTGACTGATCCTCCATGTTGGCATATGTTTTTCTCTTCATCTGCTGCCCCTACGTGGGTTTTTCTAAGATCCATGCGTGTTGTCGGTTGCCTCCTCCACCTATTTGCCTATAGAAATTTTTTGCCTCTACCATTGTTTTTTAGTGTCCACGCCAACCACTCCTTTACTCTTTCCGTGCTTGGCGTGAGGGGGAGAATAGAGGATGAAGAGTAGAGGAAGAGATAAGATGGAGGAGAGATGAGGAAGATATATATGCTGTTGTCTATATGGATCTTCATGCTACCTTTATTGTTGATATATGGATCATTTTGCTGCTATTATTGTTTATTCATCATCTACCTCGATTGTTTTTGTGAAGTTGAATACTTAGACTCTATCTGGATTTATGACGTCTGCTACTGTGATGGATACTTTATGAAGAGGGAAGATGATGAAGACATTTGTTGCTGACTTTACATGGAGCTTCGTCTATTGGAGTTATTTCTTTGCTTGCTACTCTGCCTACTGGTCTTCTATCTGCCTATGTCGTCGACTTTTTACTGTTGTGCGCTAGCACTCTCTGGCATGTCCGTGCCTTGTTTGCACGTCGACTCTCTACTACTGTGTACCAGCACTCTCTGGCTTGTCCGTGCTCTGTTTTGCACGTTGACCCGTCCGTATTTTATTTGTACGTTGACCTCTACTGCCTGTGATCCAACACTCTCTGGACTTTGCTGCTTGTGACCCAACACTCTCTGGCTACTACGACGACGACGTTGATGAAGACCTTGGTGCCTATCAACTATTATATCTTTTGCTCCAGATGATTGTGTTGTTGCTTATTTCTACTCCAGATGATCGAGAAGCTTCTGTGACCTGCTTGTCTGCTTGCTTGGAGTATCTACTTGAGGGGGAGTGTATGAGTATATGTGTGCTTTATTATAATATTAAGGGGAAGCAATTTCTTGTATGGGCTTGGTTTATCCTTTTATTTCTGTCTATTTGTTTTTTAGTTTGACTCTCTATCTGCAAGCTGATTTGGGATTCTCCCAACTTCAGCTTGAGGGGGAGTGTTAGAGAGTCCGTTTATTAGTTATTTATATTGTCCTTGTAATATGGGCCTCACTATGTCTTGGCCCATTAGGGTTTAGTTAAGTCTGTATGCTTCCATGTTCTCCTATTTATAGGAGCAGGGTTTCTCCTATCTAATACAATGACTTGCCTTCTTTTATTATCTGACAAGCATATATATCTTCCTCATCTCTCCTCCATCTTATCTCTTCCTCTACTCTTCATCCTTTGTAGGTGGCTCATTGGTCAAGTGTATGATGCGTCCTTGACCCTTGAAGAATATCTTCACTGTCCGACTCCATTGAGTGAAGTTCTTTTCATTTAGTCCCTGGTTAGTGATCATCTGACTTTGGATTGTAGGTGTAGATTGGTTGAACATGGACTCCTTATCGGCCATATTGACAACTTGATTTAGATTAATAGGAAGCAAAGAAAACTCAAGAATCTGAGCCCCTCTTTGCAGTCATGTAACACCACAAGGCTCTAGTTGATGTTGATGGTCAACAACACTGAAATACAACCGGGCTACATTGATGCTACAGTAACAACGACTCTATATGGTTGGAGAAGAAGGGCCAATGCTCTCTCCTTATGATTCTGTTGCTTCTGATCTTCTGGGATAGTGTTACTATGACTAGGACGCCCCACAAGGACTTGATCTGAAGAAGGAAAAGGTCTACTATGGCCACTTGGAGACGTTTGAATGGAGATAACGAAACAACCTACTTCTGCGCTTGGAAAAAGGAGGGGATTACTACCCTCCTATCAAGCACATATCCTCCCTCTCCCCACTAAAAGACCACTAGAGATAAGGAGAACAAGAGGAGGAGGTCGATTGAGGTAGATTGACCAAGGAGGATGGGTATACGGCTCCTCTTGCTTTCCTGCTGCTACAGTTGCTACTGTAGCAATCCTGAGAAAAGAAGAGGAACAAGGAGATTGACGACTCCCTTGGTTCCCACAGATGGAGAGCTTGACGACTCTCTTAGGATTTTAACCCCTGTAGCTCTGATACCATGTTATGGAGAAGAGATTGAGAAGCGAACGACCACCACCTCACGGTCTATCTCACGTATCATGTATACAAAGAAGATACATCATACATTTACAATCAGGTCCCTGACTTTACACATAAGGCCATAACATTTACATTTAAGTCCCTACATTCTAACAATTAGTTATCAAGGCGCCCGCTTAGGCGCCACCTAGGCCTAAAACAGGCCGCCTCAAACTGGGTGCCCAACCCCTTAGGTGGCCTAAGTGGCCGCCTAAGGCCTTTTAGGCCCAAGTTTAGCCACTCTAAGGCTAATTAAGCATAACTTAGGTCTGTATTTGATAAAATTGAGTCATTTTATGGTTGGAATGGGTTTGATTTTTCCCAAATGAGGGCAAATTAGGGTAAATTAGGTCTGATTTGGGGAAAACATGTCTAATTTGGGGGGAGGGTAATAGGTCTAATTTGGGGAGAATCAGGATATGGCCTCATTTTAGGGAAAATTAGGGCTAGTGAGGTTTGAATAGGTCATGTTAAGCAAAATTAGGTTTGATTTTAGGCCAAAATATGTAAAATTTAAACATATTAAGTCTGATTTGGGGAAAATAAATTATATTTGGGGGAAATGGGTTTGAGTTGGTGAGATTAGGTTTGATTTGGCCAAATTAGGTCTTGTTTACGTCAATACAGGGAAAATCTGGGGAAGTTAGGACTGATTGGGTGATAATCTGCAAAATTAGGTTTGATTTGGGCCAAATCACATCAAATTTGGGTACATTAGGTCCAATTTGGGGAAAACAAGTATGATTTGAGGGAAATAGTTCTGACTTGGGAAGATTAGGGTGTAATTTGGCCAAATATGGTCTCTTTTAGGTCAATATATGGATAATTTTGGGAAATTGGGTCTGACTAGGTCATGTTATACCAAATTAGGTTGGTTTATGCCAAATTAGGGTAAATTAGGTCAAATTTGATAAAATTTGGATCAAATGAGTTTACGTCAGGGACAATCAGTTCTAGTTTAGGTCATGGTAGGTGTGATTTAGCCTAATTTCAATTATACTATGTAATAATGTCATTATTTGAGATTTACAAATATAAAAATATGAATGTAAATATTAAAAAAATCATCATTATTTATAGAAAAGCAAAATGCCTAGAAACGCCTAGGCGCTCCCCTCAGAAACGCCTAGTGCCTGGCTGCCTTAACAACTATGACATGTTGTTACAATTTCAAATGAGATCTACTCTATGTTCTTAATGTCGTCTCTATGATGGCCGAAGAAGGATCACGAAAGAAGCTGCCGCTGTTTTCTAATTTATAAGCTACCTAAACATGACTGGATTTTGCTGAATAGTAAGAGAAAAAGTAAAAAACGTGAGTACTGTTGCCAATATTGCCAAATTTGGGTTGTTCGGGTAAGCTCACATTTTTTTGGGTGAGTTTGGATCCAATTCGGTCTCGAGGTGTTCGGGTTCAGGTTTACTGGTTTCGGTTCGGTACGGTTTTGCCACGCCAAGCGGCTGGGTGGGTGGGGGTGGCTGAAGGGTGGGTGGGGCAGGGAATCAACAGCGGGGTGATGGGAGAGTGGGCGGCTGGGTGGGTGGAGGGTGGGCGGCTGGGTGGGTGGAGGGTGGGCGGCAACAGGGTCGCTGGAGGGTGGGCAGGGAACCAGCGGCGGAAGCTGGGTGGCGATGGCGTGGCGGCGCGGATATGATAGGCGGCTAGGAGGGAGCAGCAGCAAAGGGAGAAGGATGTGGAAAGGGTGGCGGCTGGGAAGGTGGCAGAAAGGAAAAGGACAGTGGCTGGAGAAGGAAAGGGTGGCGGCTGGGGAATAATGGTGAGAAGGGGGGGGGGAGATTTAGAGTTGGGAAAGCATTAGGGTTAGAGTGGGAGGTTAGATGTGTTAAGGGGCAGGCTTAGAGAGGGATGTATCGCTCTGATACCATGTAAATCAGTAAATACACTGTTTTGAGACGATAACATGTACATGTCCTCTCCTTATATAGGATAGGAAAGGAGGATTAGTGACAATGCTCAACAATAAGGGATAAAAGACAAGACAAGAGGGTAAAACCCATATAACACAAAATATAACACGATATAACACAAAAATACTAAATATAATAACAGATCCAAAATGTCAAGTTTGTACGTTGTATCGAAATTTGTAAAAGGTTTCACTGAATTAAGAAAAACTTAGAAAGGCCTCCTCTCATTATCATGACTAGGAGTAGCTACCGTCTTTTGTCGAACCCCACATCGGCAACCTCATTCATTTTCCCTGCTAGAGTTGTCATCTTTCTGACTTTCTAATATAGTTCACTTATGGTTATTTTTTATCTTGCCTCGTCAAATGGATGTTGTTCTCCACTTATGATAGCCATGATTGGTAGGTAAGAAAACTGTTCAAAGCGAAAAGGAAAGTGGAATCAACCTAAAAGTTTGATCGTTCTCAATCTCATTGCAAATGTATTTAGTTTTTCAATTTTCATTTTATCAAGTAAAAATACTCAAATATTTGATAGGCTAGGAAGCATCAAGACATGACATCACGATTTTCAAATATATCTCGGAAGATAGGGACTATCCCTAAGGGATAGGATATTATCTATACCTAGGAAGCACATATACTCCAAAATAGGTGCCGTATCCGTATCCGATACGTATCGGATACCAATACTCCATGGATACACCTAAATACGTATTGGATACCTCTCCAGCCGTATCCCATTTTTTTTCTGCTTTTTTTTCCTGATACGGCCTCTGGATACGTTTTGGATATGGCCCGGCCCATTTAAGCCTTTTCTTTCATTTTAAAGACCTTTTAACAGATTGACCTGCGTTTTTGCCGATTCTCTTTGCAAATCAGTAAAGCGGCTCCTTTGGCTTGTGCGATACATTTTGAAACTTGGTTTTGCTTCAGTCCACGTAATATTTCTATTGTTGTGCGGCTTGTGCCTCATCTTCTCCAATGGGCTATTGGTGGTTAACTTACAGCCTTTGTGCCTCATCTTCTCCAAAGGGATTCAATTTTCTATTGGTGGTTACAGCCTCCAGTCTCTGAATTTCTACCTTAACTCTTTTCGGAATTCTATTTTGGCATTGTCTTTGTTCATCCCCTTTGAACGTAAGCCTCTCTAGCTTTCTCTAATTTTTCTGTTTAGTAGTTCTGATTTTCTCACCGTGTCTTGCTGTTAATATACCTACTTGTCTATAATTGCCTCTGCTGTTTCATATTTCAGTTCATTTTTTTAAATTTTGGAATTTGGATATACTTCTTGTATACATAAATATTTAATTACTTCTTATAGACGAAAGAAGATGGTTTGGTGTCACAGATGACACGACACACTTTACAACCCAAAATTAAATGATACATGAAATGTGAATGGTTTAGAATATGATTTTATGATGTCTTTTTGTAACTTCTATCTGACATTA